>JAHTLZ010003526.1:13896681-13931123 GCA_023846285.1 Phrynocephalus versicolor | reverse complement strand
CACACACACACACACACACACACACACACACACACACACACACACACTTTCTACTGCAATTCCCAGCAAGACCCAGATCTTCTGAGGCTTTTGTAATCAACAAAGTTATTGTTTCTGAACACTGAGTCAATGTTCTTTCCACGCTGAGGGTCACACAATTATTTGCAAGAGCATACGCCAGCCCTGCTGGATCAGGCCAAAGGCCCATCTTGTTCCCCATCTTATTTGTCACAGCTGGCAATCAGATGCTTCTTTAAAATCCCACATAAGGGGAACAGCCTTTTCCCACTGTTCCTGTGAACTGGCCTTCAGAAGGAGACAATAAATTTTGACTTATTTCATTCTCACAGGTGAGAATGAGAAATTTAAAAACTCCCCCCTCCAACAAAAATAGCTGAGGCCATAGGATATCTTGTGCCCTTCTCATGCTTTGGTAATTCTTTTGCAAAAAAAATTTTTCATACAAAACAAAATAAAAACAAAGAAGCTATTTTTGGACAAATTAATTCTATACAGTACTTGCATTTGGTATTACATGTAGCAACCTTGTATTTCATATACATTTTTTTAAAAAAAACTTGTATTGTTGTGCAAAAATCTTGTGTCTCACAAAAAAATCAAGGTCTCTTGCATAAAATATAAAGGGTTTGTATTTACAAAACAAATAAAATAACAAAATAAAAAAGACATTTTTTAAAAAAAAAACCAATGTTGCTCTTGATCAAGGAAAGGCTGTGATCCTTCTGATGGCATGCAGTTCTACATCTCTTTGCCTCCATCTGCAGTGGATGGTGTCCCATCCCTGGAGCATTGCTTGGGCATCATGCAGGATTGGATGAGAGTTAATAGGCTGAAGTTGAACCCGGTCAAGACAGAAGTCCTCCAGGTGGGGGCCCTTCTGTTTGTGAGTTGAGAAACTCCATCTCTTTTAGGGGTGGCAACTCTCCCTACTAAGGATGAGGTGCACAGTTTGGGCATCCTTTTGGACCCAGTGGTCACCTTGGAAGCCCAGATGACATTTGTGGTCCACTCTGCACATTTCCAACTGTTTCGCATCACCCAGCTGCATTCCTTCCCAGACACTGGAGGCCTCACCATGTTGATTCATGCACTCATAAACTTGGGATTAGCCTACTCTAGTGCTGTTTATGTGGGGCTGCCTATGAGGCTGATGTAGAAGCTTCAGCTGGTCCAGAACATGGTGGCCAAGCTATTGACTGGCGTGAGAAGATCCCAACATATTTCTCCCACTCTGGCTACTTACACTGGCTATTGGTCCGCTTCTGCATCAGTTTCACGGTGATGATAATAACATGCAAAGCTCTACATGGCCTTGGACCTCAGTACCTGTCAGTAGTATTTATTTGTTTTATTTATTTATTTAAAAGATTTTTAGCCACCCCACTACCAGGTAGTCTCTGGGCAGTGAATTATCCCATGCTTCAAGATTTCAGGAACCGATGATGGGCACTGATGTCCTACCATTGTGAAGTCTTTGGAGACATCACAAAGGCACAATTCAAAGCACAAATGGTGCTATTGTGAACCATTCAATATGGTGGAATTGGCAGAGCATTGGACTTGGACTAGGAAACCTGGGTCCAAGTCCTTGCTCAGGGATGGCCATGGTAAACTATTCTACTGAGGCCAGCTAAGGGAAGCGGTGCCAAGTTACCATTAATGCCAGCCATGTTGCCCAGCATTAGTTCTGGGGGGAGATGGTGCATTTTAATTTTAACAATTCTGCAGATTGCGTGAGATCAGAAAACAGATGCCAGAGCAAAGGGATAGCCACAAGGTATTGGAAAATAACCATCACTCTGGAATATCATTATGAAATTTATATACTCCACCTATGCATCTGACTTTGCTCTTCACTGTTTTATGAAACATTAGACTAAAGCACCATCTTGTAAAATAAATAAAGGCATCTGCTCTAGGCCTGGCCCTGATGAACTCCTCAATATCTGATGAATATGGAGGGAAACATATCACATAATTGCAGGGTGGTGGTGGAATGAATGAAAAGTCTGAGAGGGAATCTTGAACTCTGAGTCTCTCTTGTGCGAGAATGCACAACCTAACCCTCACACCACAGGTGCACTCAAGGGATCATCTGACCACATTACATATTGCTAACTGCTCCAGCCCAGCTCAGGTTTGTTGTATTCATTAACAGTGAGACTGTTTTTCCACTGTTGTTCTAAAGGCCATGAAGTTATATATTCTTTCACCTAAAAGCATTCAGAGTGAGAGAGATAAGAACACATCACCATGGCCATAATGAATCAATAATAATAATAATAATAATAATAATAATAATAATAATAATAATAATAATAATAATAATAATAATAATAATAATTGCCATACCAGGTGATAGTAGAGTCACTGAGAAACAACTTGAAAAAATTACCCAATATCAGGATCTGAAAATTGAACTTCAGAGACTCTGGCATAAACAGGTACAGGTGGTCCAAGTGTTAATTGGCAAACTGGGTGTGGTGCCTAAGGAGCTAAACAAGTATTTAGAAGAAATTGGAGTTGACAAAGCCACCATCAGTAAGCTGCCGAAAGCCACCTTACTGGGATCTGCTCGCATAATTCCCCGATACATCTCATAGTCCTAAACACTTGGGAAGTGTTTGACTAGTGGTTTGTAATACAAAATCTAGCGTAGTTATCTTGTCTGCTGTGATGATGATGATGATGATGATGATGATGATGATGATGATGATGATGATGATGATGATGATGATGATGATGATAAATGTTCTATGATTAATTCTGATTTATGGCAAAGAAAGCATTCCAAGGTTTTAAGTAAATAGTACTCAGAAGTGGTTTGCCATTCCCATCTTGTGGTGGTGGTGGTGGGGCGTGTCCTAGGAAAGTGCAGCTTCCCCAAGGCCGCCCAGGCTAACTGTTCTCGCAGGAGATGCAGTGGAGAATCAAACTCCCAACCTCTGGCTCTCATACCTAAACTACTCAGCTATCCATCTGCCAAATTAAATTCTGGGAGCTGTTGTCTAAACACACAAACTCTTCCACATACAGTATTTTTTCCCAATCAGCTCACAGGAAAAGGAAACAAATTATGGGAGGACTGGGAACCCATCTGTAAATGCACTTTCTTCCACGATATCCCTTATTTTTTGGAAGTTCTTTCATTCTCCCCTCTTACTTGCCTTTGAGACCCATTTTATATAAAAAGCCCTATGTAGTTGTTCTTTTTGGGACAACTTGCCAGCACTCTTTTCTTTCCAGGTTCATTATTCTGACCAAGGGGGTTGGGGCAATGAGAATGAACAAGAGAACAGAAAACTCCAGGTTCCAAGGCCCATAGAGACCTTTCATGGACAGTGGATACTCTTCTAATGAGATTCATAGCTCTCAGGCATAAAGATGACAGTATGTGGAATGAAGCTACGAGATTTTCTTTGACACATGATGGATATTATCATTTGAATATGGAGGAAGAGTTTGATGACACCTTAAATATGAAGCTCACTTGGCATCATCTTTCTTGGAGCAACAAAAATGGGCAGCAATCCATGATCGTGAATGCCAGATAAAATATGGAATTCTTTCATGAACCACAAGACTAAGGCTCTTGTTGTTCTTCAAAAAACTGACAAGGCTGCTCCCCTGGAAATTTCCATATTTCTATGTTCATATTTGAGCTTTACAGACAAGATGTATATTCACTGGCAAGAACACGCCTTTCCTCCCAGAAATAAGCATTATCAGATAGAAGAGGAAACACCTAGGAAACAAAAGCAGCTGAAGGAGTTTTCCTGACCTTGTGGACTAAGCAAATTACAGTAGCTTGCTTTGGTTGGTCTCAGGTCTTCGGGATTTAACATGGGATGCCTCTGAAGGTTCTTTTCATAAAACCAGGGACAATCACTTGACTCACTTCTCTGAAATATTAAAGAGTTTTATTCCTAAGTATGAGCTGCCTCTAAGCTGCTCTAGGTCCCAGAGATTACATGCTCTGTAAGCCTGAGGGGTGGGAGAACCAGAGCATAAAGTATTATCCCCCTTTGACTGTTATACAGCTGTTCACCTGAATGCATGCATGGGCTATTATCATTATAAAGATGAGCACAAATACTTCTCCGACACTGGCACCTAGAAGTCAGGTTAGAATGATCATTTGTGTACTCAGCATGAAGATCTGAAGAGTTTGTGGATGTGTTCAGAGTGGGGTGGGGATGAAGGTAAAGGGTTTTTTTTTTTTGGCATCTACAGACCTCACTACAATTAAAGCCCAGTTCACATGTTCAGATCAACTTTCGAATGGGGCTTTTGGGTTTGAGTTGTGAGGACATTGCCCTGTGGTAGACCAACTGGGTTTGGGAGAAGGATGAAGCTGGAAAATTCATGGGAACTGAATGGGAACAGGTGGTGTTGAAAGCAGCAAGTGCCCACAATTCTAAAGTGTTTTCTGAGAAATACTACCAGCTTTTTAGCAGTTCTTAGTAAATAATTTATTTACCTTAAAATCCATCACACCCTCTATCTTGTCTGACTTTCTCTCACACCATTTTTGCAATGGTTGCCAAATGGTCCAGGACTACTGTCTATGACATTGTCAATCCTTACCCTGTACCTCCGACTTTAGTTCCTAAAATTTCTGGAATGCTGCTGAGCACCTACGACTTAGGTCCTGACGTTCTGTCTCCTCGAACACCTTAAACCAGCATTTGTCATCTGAGGTGACCCATCTATCTTTTGTAGGACATTATAAATCATATGCAGTTGGCAGTTGGCATGACATGGGCCACAAACTTATCTTTGGTTTCCGTTGGGCTTAACGTTCTCTGATATGTGTGTTCTCTTCAGAAATACAATGTTGGCAAGGGGGGAAATAAGCTTGAGAGTGAATCAGTTTATATTGTCAACAGGGATTCGTGTTCCTTGGCCCTGAAACAGTCACATTGTCCAGCAGCTGGAGATGAGGAGGTGACCGGGGTGGATAGATAGGGTGGGAGGAGGAAATAGCAAGTTCTATGGAAGAACATTGGTATTGTTGCTACTCACACTGTAACTTTTGACTAGTGGGTGGAACCTAAGCCTCCTTCTGTTCCTCTCATTGGTGAGCTGCAGTAGGCCGAGACTTCATTTCAAGTTTTTATCTCAATCTACAAGGTAATCTTTGTAAGAATTGGCGCTCTGTGAATTTCCCAGCAGGGAGGGGGAGAGGGGGAGATAATCTCTGAGCTGTTGAGGAAAGTATGCAGAAGGAGAAACGAGAGGAAATGCTTTTGAAAAGCTGTGGATTTTCTTCAAGGGCTTACTTTCAGAGAAGTAGCTACTAATTGTTAAATGGGACACACCTGCAAGGGAACAACTGCACACTGAAGTAAAGTGTAAGACTGTAAGTTTGTGCTTCTGTACAGGTGGTTTGTATTCTTGAGCCCTTCAACATGATTGTAGAGAGATAAATCATGGGCACCATGGAGTCAGCCTGATGATCTTTAAGATCATGATAAAATGAAAGCATTATTATGTTCTTTCGGGGCTTGCAATGTGATGGTCAAGAGGATGCACTAATCAGCCCAACCTAAAAGGTATAGGAGCTTGGATGCATTTCAACAGTTTTCTTTTTACAAAATCAAGTGCCACAAAGAACTCTTTGCTGGAAGGAAGAAGAAACCCTTGGCCCAGGGCTGGAAGAGCCTTTTGGGGAATACTCGTTGGGACATCAAGGAGATAACAGAAGGTGGAGCAGAATGACTATCATCCAAGAGCTGCTACGGGCCAGAAACCTGCTACTTGTCATCCTTATTCCACTCTTGTTGCTTCCTTTGCCACTCATGTACCCCAGTAGTGTAAGTACTTTCTATTTTCTCCAGTTTTGACCCTAACTCTGCTGTAAAGTAATGAAAAAAGGGGACAGTTTTCAAGACATATTCCAAGGAAGAGGGTACCTACATCAGCTTATGTTGAAGAAAACTTGATAGTCCTTAAGATTCCGACAATTCTTTGTCTTTTCAAGTAAAAAATGAGTTGTAGGCAAGGGGCTGGGAAAAGGGGAGAAAGAAAGACGGACTGCCCATTTCACTACTTGATCTTTCTGGGATTTTGTGCAGCTTTCCCCCAGCTATCCCCCACAAGGGAGGAAGGAATGGACAAAAGCAAAAATAAAGCAACACAAAGTGTTCTGCATATATACCGCCCCATACCACTTCAAGTAGTTTGTGGGTGGTTTACAGTTTAATTATGCAGGCTCTACATTGCCCCCCCCCAGCAGGCTGGGTACTCATTTTACCAACCTCGGAAGGATGGAAGGCTAAGTCAACCATGAGCCGTCTACCTCAGATTGAACCCCAGGTTGTGAGCACAGTTTTTCCTGCAATACAGACATTTAACCACTGCACCATGAGGCTCCTATATAAGGCAAGCCAGCATTCCTTGCTGAGAGAAATCTGCCTAGCCTTCTAATTATTGTGTTGCTGCCACTTGTTGTTTACAAATAGAAGCTATTGTAGTTGATAGTTCTTTAGACTGTTTCTATAACCCAGCACTGAATAAGAAACTTTCAGAAATCATCAAGTGGTCCAAAGGATGTTTGGAGTTATTATAGTAAATCTTCCAAGCTCTCCCCTTAGCCTCTTAACCCAAATTGGCTGTTTTCTATGATGGCTAAAGAGATCTGCCATTTTGAGAGCCAGTATACCAAGGGATGAAAGGCGTGGTGGCTCAGTGGACTATAGCACTGAAACTGTCAGCTGCAAAGTCAGCAACTCGGCGGTTCAAATCCCGGGTGCCAGGCAGTGAAGCGAGCTCCTGCTGTTAACCCCAGCTCCTGCTAACCTAGCAATTCAAAAGCATGTAAATGCAAGTAGATAAATAAGTACTGGCATAAAAAGTGGGAAGGTAAACAGTGTTCCATGCCAGCCACATGGCCACGGACTTGCACAACACTGGCTCTTTGGCTTGAAAACAGAGATGAGAACTGCCCCTAGGGTTGGACAACACTAGCATACATGTGCAGGGGGAACCTTTACCTTTTTATACCAAGGGATACCAAATGTAAAAGCAAACTACAGCTAGGGCTTGTGTGACGTGTTTAATGTCACATGGCCAAACCAAAATGTGAACCAAAATTCAACAATCCTTTGAAGTTTACTCTTTTCTTAATTGTTAAGGGGAGTTTTTAGATTAAAAAATAAATAAAATAGATCTGTGTGGGCTCAATGCTCACTAAAAAAAAAACCCTGCCACCCAAATGCACTAAATTAGGAAAATCCCTTGCAAATATTAGATATATTAAATGGAACTGCATACAAAAATTCATATCTGTTTTAACATTCAAAATGAACTCAACTTTTGACTGGGAACTATTTTAAATGAACTAAATTTAAGACTGGGCTAAAATAAATTTAAGGTTGGAGAAGTTCTCAAAGTTTGGGAAAGACTGGATTGAGTATTTATAAACCATGCCTTCATATTTTATGCTCTTAGTGTCAGTTATTTGGTTGATCTTAGTGGGGAATGGAAGTTCCCTCATTACATGCCTAGAAGCTGGGTGCGAGCTAAATTGACCCCTAGTCCAACTCTTTTTGCAATTTGGATTATAGCTTTAAGAATTTAGTTGTTTTTTTGTTTCTGATTTTGTTTATTTTTTGTGTGTTTTTAATTTCCTTCACAAGCATGATTGCCTTTATTAAAGAACAAGGCTGAGCTGCATTACCTCTTGAAAGAAACAAGACAGTGGCAGAGATGTGCCCATCTGTTTAAGGACAAAGCTTCAAGAGTAATTTCGTGCTAATTGCAAATATTGTCACACAAGGTAGATTTATTTGTGTCACAGTGTTTGATTTAACAAAGTAGAGACCCACCTTTTTTTGATTAATCTGTTTGGAAGTTGCTTAATTAACAGTAACCCTTTGTTTATCAGGGTTGGAGTGAATGAGTGAACAAACAGGCAAATTAAGCAAAGTAGAATTCAGCTAAAACTAATTTCAACCTCATTAAGCAAGTAAACTGAGAGCAAAGCACCAGGAAGATAAATTAGGTTCTGTCCTTCCTCCTCCCTATCCCTGGAGGTGAGAAAAGCTAAGTAATTACAAGTTAGAGGCCTGACAGAATAATGAAGATGGAATTAAGGCAACACACACACATACAGAGAGAGAGAGAGAGAGAGAGAGAGAGAGAGAGAGAGAATCATTCATCAAGCAATATGTTATTACAAAATGGGATCATGAACAGGTGAATCTGTTTATTTTTTAATTGAAATTATTGCTTTTCTGCCCTATATTCAAATATCTAAGGGCAGAGCACAGTCAACGTGGGTGCCATATGTAATTGTTCTTAACTCTCTTTTGGGACCAAGATTTTCCCAATATTATTTACAACATAAAACAATAAACTTAAGTGCCAAAGTATAAGAGCATGTGTAAGCATTTGTAAAATAAGCCAGCTATATTAAAATAATATTTCAAATATCTACCTCCAGCAAAAGCTGTCAATTTTTTTTAAAAAAAAATGTAAGTAGAGCAGATTGCATCTGAAATTTGTAAGGCAGCATTGCCAATGGTTTTCCTCTCAAGTCGAATTGTTCTTAAATAGAGCTGCTCTTAAGTAGAGGTACCGCTGGGCTGCATCAGATCCCGGCCATGAAAGCCTTTGAGAATACATTAAAGCCAGTAAACAAAGCTGAGCGAGAGAACAACGAAAAATAAGAATGGTCCAGAATGCTGAAAGTCAATCTGTATGGCAACACAGGGCTTTTCTCTTCACCTTAAAACTCTGCAAAATGGTTGCAAATTGGCTGGATAATGGATATAAATACACCATATGGTGACTTGCAATATGAGTCCTCTTTAGTTATTTGAATGTCCAGGAAAGCTAATAGGCTTTATGGGCCAGAGACTTCAACGGTCATCTCCTAATTTGACAATACCAACTCAGACTGCTTTCACACAACCACTAAAATCTGCAGCAAACTTTGATCCGGATCACCCCCGGAGCAGTCATGTAGCTGATGTCGCAGATCGGATGTTCAGATGGTTGTGTTTTGAAAATCTGCAACCATTCTGATCCTGGGTTTTGGTGTGGAGTTTCCGTGTTCCCATGGACTCTAGTAACGGTTTAAATCCGCATCGGAACAGCAACAAAGTATTTTTCACCTTGAGACCAGGTACTTGTAAAATGCTCTGGGTTGTCCTTAAGTAGGCGTGGTTGCACTTTAATTTTTTTAACTCGGCTGCTTGTGGGAAAACGATTTTATGCTCTGCATCTGTCAGCACTTTGCAGTGGATTTTAGTGGTTGTGTGAAAGCAGCCTCAATCTATTGCACTGTTTCGAGTTTCCCCTTTCCTCTATTCACATGACCACCTCTTTAACCCTAAAAGGGCTAGGTGGCATGTGAAGATTATGTAGAGGTATTGTTCCATCTGGGGCACAAACAGCTGCTCTTTGCTCTGCCCTGTAGTCATCTAGCTTGTGATGTCATGTTGTATTTAGCCTTTATTGTTCTCTGTTTACTCCTGGTTCACAGAAAAGCATTTCTGAGTCCTCCAACATGCCTAGAAAGGCGCACAGAGGACCCAAAAGTGCTTTCAAGTGATCCAGAAGTCACTTCCTGTTTTCTGGAAGTCACTTCTGTTTTCGCGGGGAAACGCTTTTGGAGCCTCCGATAGGCCCAAGAAGGCCCTTGCAGGCCTGTTTGCAGCAATGCCAAGCCTGGGGTAAGTACAGGCCTTCCCACTTTATTTACTCCAGGGCCGGGGTGCCAGCCCGATTCTGGCAAAACATCAAGAAGAAAAACTTCCAGAATACGGCCAAACAGCCCAAAAAATTCACAATAGCTATCACTCCTTAAATACCTCAGATACCTTGAAAACCCCTATTAAGGTCACCATAAGTCGGAAATGACTTTATGGTACATACCAACAACAAGAGACGGACTTGCATGCCTTTCATCTGTGGTAAGGTTCTGGTCCCAAGAAACTTATCTTTGTATGCCACTGTTCCCTCAATGTCTGATTTACTGGTAGAATAGAAAATCCATGATGATGTTCCATCTTCCCCCTGGAGGAGCTACCAGTTGAGAATCACTAACCAATCTTTTTGTATTCTGCATGGAGAATGCATGAAGAATGGAATGGCGGATAATAACACTGTATAACTATATGGGACCCCTGTACTGTTGCTTTGTTCCTAAAATCAAGTTAAGTAAAATGGTAAGAGATTAGCACAGTACCTACTCAAAAGAACTGGCTTTTAAGCACCTGATCATTAAATAGCCTTGTCATCCAGCAGTCCCATTACTTGAGCATTAAACAGCCCAACAGAAGCTGGTTAAGTTTTAGCCACGATGAATAAAATTGGCAATTGTGAGTGATTTTTGTGTCCAGCTGTTCCCAATCTAGCATTTGGCTACTGGTCCTCATGGCCACCTAAAATCAGTTGTCGAGTCAGGTGGGATTGCCAAGTATACTTGAAAATCCACTGCTAAAGTATCTCTGATGGGTGGGTATTCCATAGATCAGGCATGTCCAAACTTTGGCCCTCCTGATGTTTTGGACCACAACTCCCAGAATTCTAAGCTTAGGTTGCCAGTGGCAAAGGACTGTGGGAGTTGTGGTCCAAAACATCTGGAGGGCCGAAGTTTGGACATGCCTGCCATAGATGGAGGAAAACGTCAAACAAAGACGTCCAATTTGCCCACTCCCAGAGAAAGATGGATTGTTTCATTGTCAGGTGGTTCCTCCTGTGACGAAGTTCTTTTCAACCTTTAATTGTAGAATTGGTCTCTTTGTTGAGAGGAAATATGCCACTGAATACATGGTACGAGGTGGTGGGGTTGTGACCAGTGCTCATGTAATGGGTCATTCTCTGCCATTTTCAGAGTCTTGCCATACCCAGTTTCCCTGTAAAGATTTCTCCCTGCTTCAGTGAAATTTCCTGGCATGAGGCCATCTCTTTTATTCTCTTTTTCGTAGTTTGTTTTGTGTGTTATTCACAGGAAATTACCAGATTCTGTGCGTCTTAATCTTACCCCACCCCACCCCACCCACCCCGTGAATCTCACACAGGAAAGATGCTGTTTTGCACAAGAATCATGAACAATTCTAACCAGCTTTTTGGTTTCTGCCCCTTACAATGAATCCTGTACAGGAAAACATAATTACACTGCACATCTTGCCTGCAATTCTAGGGGTGGGGGGAGTCAGCACAAAACTTTTCAAGAAAAAAATATCTCACAGAGAAATTCACTGCAAGGAGAAATGAGTGGATTTTTTTCTTAGTTTACCTAATTTTATTTATTTATTTATTTATTTATTTATTTATTTGTTTATTTGTTTATTTGTTTGTTCCTTTTTTTTACTGCCCGTCTTCCTGAACAAAAAGGGCAAGACAGGCCCAAAGAAAACAATACATCAAGTGAATGAGTATTAAGGAAAAAAAAAAAATAACAATTGCTTTTATATCCAGGGAGTCAGGCTCCTGGAGCCCCCCCCCCCCTCTGTTGAAAGATGTATGGGGGGCATGTCTCTTAACTCTGGCTCTCATTTGCCGTTTTATTGCCATCCAGTCGGATTGACCTGAACTGCTGGCTGTCTGGTTTTCTTCTCTGCTTCTCTGGCCTTCAGAGAGTTTTTACCAGTCAGTCACCTCCACAGACTTGGTAGTTAAATGCTTGCCCCTAATTCCATACTGCTGCCTAGATGCCCTAAGCACATCTGATCTTGCCTGATTTCGGAAGCTAAGCACATTGCTGTACTCGGGGACTTCGAGGCGATGGCCTTTATCTCAGACCTACTGAAGTTATTTCAAGCACTCTTGTGAGGAACTCAGCTGCCTTGTATAAGTACATAGCTGTGGGGGGCATGGTTTGGCAGTCACACACCCCTGCTGTGCCTCCTATGGGAAGAGACAGCCTGCGGAGCCTTGGGCAAGCTGCACAGTCCCAGGATGCCCCCCCCCAAAAAGAAGGGAATGGTGAACATTTCTGTGCATACGCTGTGCATAGAAAACCCTAGGAAGGTCTGAGTAAGTTGAAATTGACTTGGCAGCATGTAACATTGAAGAACTCTGTTGAAGGCCTTTTGGAAATCTAAAGTATAGAATGGCTACTCCTGTCCATATGTCAGGTCAGAACATCTGGCAACATCTTCCTAAGAGCTGGAGAGAACTTGATAGATCTCTAAATAAAAATCAAAAGCTGGCACTTACCCCAGAAAATGGGTTAATTCCAGAACAGAGTCATTCACTTTCCCATCATCAAAGTTTAACTGGGTATCAAGGTGCAGTATAAGTCTTTTCATTGTTGCAAGGGTTACAAGCAACATCAGCTAGTCTAATTTGCAAGCTTTGATTCTATATTGCCTCTATGTTTCCTGTGTCCCCAAATACCTAAAAGTTGTTGAAAATGTACAAACAATTATGGAAAAACAGTAAGCACAAATATTTGGAAAATCTATGAAAACATAAGTTGCAGGGAAATAATTGCCAGAATTCATTCCAAGATACAGGAGCAAAATATTACAAAAAATACAAAAAATGATGTTTTGATTAAAAATTGCAGGAGCTTATAGGTACCTTTTAAAAAGTGAAGGGAATACATCTCTAAAACAAATAATTAAAAAAATAAATAGCACTGTAACTGTAAGTCATATTTAGCTTTTAAGTATAAGTGACACAGAAATTCATTCAAAGTGCTCACCTACACAAGCCAGTTTTAATCTATATTGTGGCCTGTTGCCATTATTTCTGCTATTGGTTCATGATGATGCTTCCTTGTATCAGTGCTGTTGGTGTTTGGTGTGTAGTGTGTTGCGTTGCCTTTGCAATGCTCGTGTGTGTCCTGCTTCCCTATACAGGTATTCATATTTTTTCTCACATGTAAACATTTCCCTTCAAATTGTCAACATGCCCTGTTGCAAGTCTTGCAAGTAAAAGGGATCTGATGCACCAGCAATATATTTTTTATAATAGTACAGTGGACCCTTGTATAACAAATAGCTTGTATAACATAAAATCTGTACAACATAAAAAATTCTGGAGATAGGGGAAATTTGCTTAACATAATCGCCTATGGGGAAAATCCGTAACACATAAAAATGGGATTACTCCATTTTCAGTGCACTCCTATGGGAATTTGTATAAAGGAAAATTTGCTTAACATAATTTCATTCGGAACGAATTAATTCCTTTAAACAAGGTACCACTGTAATTTGTTTGGTTTTTCTTCAAGCGCTGACCACGTGGCCCCGGGATCCAGTCAGCGCTGGTGTTCTTGTTTGTTTGTTTATTTTAGGGCTCCAACCCAGCCGCCCCTGGGGCTGGATCAGCGCTCCTTTTACTGCCGACCACGTGGCCGTGCTACAGCTGTAGCGCAGCCATTGGCTTTTCCGCCCCGGTTGCTGTCCCTGAAGCCAGGAAGACCAGACCTCCGGACTAGCACCAGGAAGGAGATATCTCCGCCCCCCAGTAATGAACCAAACCAAACCAATTTTTTTCAGTTCAGTTTGGTTCATTTTAAATTTACCCCTAGATTTGTTATTCGCCTCGTTATGTAATGAAACGAATAATGAATAACGAAACAAATTAGAAGTTAATTTCATGCCCATCTCTAGCATGATTTAAGTCTACATACAACTGAAGTTGTGTATTTCAATGTAATTTTGTTTGTAACTACTCACAATTCTGAGACTTTTGATGGCAATAAGCCACGTTGACTCTTCTTCAGAAAGATTTGTTCTTCTCTCAGCTTTGATAATTCCTTCTTTAGTCATCTAGTTTACCCAGAGCAGAAAGTGGGATAACTAGACTAAGATTCTTCACATTCACCACTGAAACACTAACTGATACTGAAGGGGCTACTTTTTGTTCCTTAGTAGTTTTCCCAAGCCAGTTGCTATAGGTCACTTTCGGTGGGGGGCACTTTGAGGGTGTATTCCTCAGTTGCCTGAAACCTAATATTCACCAAACTTTGAGGAATGGTAGAGAAGAGTTGGGAGGAGCTTCTCTACAGGTTTGGTGTCTCTGGGTGCCTGGGGGGCACCTTCCTTTGGGGGGGTGGCTCTTTGGTGGTATATAACTCAGACACCACAAATTCAAAATTTACCAGACATGCAGAACTTTTAGAGAAGAGTTAAGAAAAGATTCTCTGTGACTTTGGTGTCTCTTGGCATTTGGGGACCACTTTATAGGGTTTTAAAGGCAAAAATCAATCAATACATTGCTTCATTGCTTCATTGATTCATCAGAAAAAAAAATACTTTTATTTTATTTATTTTAGAGTATTTTACCCCACCTTTCTCCTTGGAAAAGGACCCAAGGTGGCTTACAGTAATGAGGGATATTATACAGTCCAGTCAGGTATTGAGGACAGGGAATTGAGAGACATCTTACAGCATTAATAGACAACATTGCATTAAAGCTACAAGAAAAGGTGCACAGTTAAAAAGAGAGTAAAATTGCATGTAAAAGTTATGAGTGGATGAATCACAAAGGAAAATGAATCACCTTTTTTCTTATCCATGCCCATCTCTATTCCCTACCACAGAGTCAAATTTTGGCCCAAATTGAAAGACTAGCATTTTTACATATCTTTAAGAATTTTCAGGCAGGTGTCATCTAGGCTTGCTATTATGCTTCCTTTTAATTTAGTGATAATCTCTACAACCCATGTTCAGCTGCTACCTCCTCCAAGAAAATCAGCTAGGCAGAGATATCAACTCTGCAGGGAAGACAGGCAAGCAATTCATTCAAAGTTTCCTTTCTTCTGCTGCTGCCATAATCTAATGTTCCAAAGGCCTCCTGCTGTGTAGTTCAAGTGTAGTTAAATAATTTATTGTTGTTCATCTTAATTCTTTTTGTTGGTGTACTCAGAATAAATAACATATACAGTACCATGCTTTAACAAAAACAATTTACTAAGTCATAATGAGCCAGATAGTTCAAGACGGCAGATAAATGTGGTTCAGTGAAGTTATTAAGAAGCATTATGGCACAGTGGGTAAATGCCTGTACTGCCAACCTGGGGTTCAATCCCAGGTAGCAGGCTCATGGTTGACTCAGCCTTCCATCCTTCTGAGGTGGGTAAAATGAGTACCCAGCTTGCTGGGGGGGGGCAATGTGTACCCTGCATACTGTAATTAAAAATGTAAACTGCCCAGAGACTACTTGAAGTAGTATGGGGTGGTATATAAGCAGAACACTTTGCTTTTTTGCTTTTTATTTGCCTTCTTCTTATTACTTTCTTATTACAGTCATGCTGGCTCCCCAGCCTTCATGTAATTTTACGTTGGAATAATGCGCCTTTGTGTGCCTTCTTCGTTTTCCACTTTCGGTCTTACAAGCATCAAACCTCAGTCTTACCCTTCACTTCCAAATGACAATGTCTTTTGGAAACACACAGGGACGTCAAGACTTCTTGCTTCTGATGCAGTATAATTGGAAAGCAGTGTTTTGAAAATAAACTCCCTGAATGCAGACTTAAACCTGTGATTTCCCCAATTGTGTCCAATGCAAATATCTAATTGCATAACAAAAATCAACACTTCTTGAGTGCAGTTTCTCTTTAAAACACACACGCGCACACACACACACACACACACACACACACACACACACACACACACACAGCAAAGCAAACAAAGAGAAAAAAATGTTAGCAATGAACCATTTCTGATTCCTGTGGTGTCTCTTGACGATAGTTGTGTACAGAAAAGAATTTTTGCTATGCAGTTCTGAACAATTAACACATGTGAAAGTCAAGTACTACAGACCAGACCAGTTCTGAGCATCACTACTTAGATGCAGGCCCCATTGTGCTCTGCGGGGGTTAGTGCAGGATAGCTGCTGCTCTGACGCCACCAAAGGACCATAGACATCAGCCCAAAGGAGAATGGGCACTAGGACAAAAAAGGAGAACACCAAAAAGGAATGCATTGTTCATAAGAAAGGACATTTTGCATTAAATTTATATATGTTATTAGAGATTGCACAAAATGAAAAATGACATGCTATTTTGTCATTTTATAAGGTTGAAGGGTACAGCTGCCTAGATGCCCTGAGCGCATCTGCTCTCACCTGATCTCGGAAGCTAAGCAGGGTCGGGCCTGGCTGATACTTGGATGGGAGACCACCAGGGAACACCAGGTGCTGTAGGCGCCTGGAGAAGGAACTGGCAAGCCACTCCAGCATTCCTGCCAAGAAAACTCCATGGACATGGGGTCATGAAGAGTCAGCCATGACTGTAATGACACAACAACAACAAGGTTGAAGGGTAGCACCCCTGCTCTTTGATCCTCACTTTCCCAAAGGGTAGCACCCTTTGGGAAAGTGAGGATCGAAGAGCAGGTTTTTAAAATTCCTGTGGCCACAGCCAGGGTGCAGTGGCTGCAGAAAATTTAGAAGTCTGTTCTTCAAACCTTGCTTTCCCAAAGGGTAGCACTTGAAGAATTTATAACCTGGGCTACCTCTGTGTTCTGGTTAAATTGCCGAATTGGCACTTTGTGAAAAATAAGTGGGTTTTGAATTGCAGTTTGGGCACTCGGTCTCTAAAAGGTTCAGCATCAGTGCCACAGATAGTATACTTGTATTCTCTCTCTCTCTCTCTCTCTCCATTTTATTTGTATCTAAACTGAATGCCTGATGACTCTCCCATTAGACAAACAATCGTATTCTGCCTTTGTCCCAAATTAACACTAGTTTAGCTAAGAGCAGAGGATTATAAAGCAGCATACGTAACAAGACTCCCAGACAAAACAAACCAACAAGTAATAGCATCACATAATATAACAGCTATACGAACAAATTTTAGTGACAGTGCTAGCAGCCATTAAAGTGATTGGTGATGAGAAAAACCTTTGCCTGGGACCTTAGAGAGCTGCTCGTGCCGGACAGAGCAGGTAACATTGATCTGCTTGGAAGAGACAAAAAGGCATTTATTTTTCTTTCCTGTTTTCTTTCTTTCTTGGAGTTGGCTGATAGTCTATGCGGTTAAAGTAATTTTATTGAAAATCCAGTGTGTCCTGTGCATGCCCTGTCGTGCTCTCCAACCACTGGTGGCTAAGAGACACCCTCTGTATTCTTGGTTTTCTGTATAAACACACCAAAGCTTTGTACGGATTTGGGTCTGGGCCACCTATTGCATTGCTTTTCCTTCCCTGGAAACTTGAGAACAGGGCTCTGTTTCTTAAGATGCTCAGATCCCCAAATGAAGGAATAATGGGGC
The DNA here is from genome assembly GCA_023846285.1 of Phrynocephalus versicolor. Taxonomy (NCBI): domain Eukaryota; kingdom Metazoa; phylum Chordata; class Lepidosauria; order Squamata; family Agamidae; genus Phrynocephalus; species Phrynocephalus versicolor. The sequence continues at coordinate 13,913,920 of JAHTLZ010003526.1, read as the reverse complement.
CTGTGCTGGAGAGCTTTCAACATCAATCAAAGTTATATAATGGTTAAATACTAAAACAGAGTGTGTGTGTGTGTGTGGGGGGGGTTATGCTGTCGTAAGAGTGGCTCCTTGATCACTGCAGATGGCGACTGCAGCATCGAAATAAAAAGACGCCTGCTTCTTGGGAGGAAAGCAATGGCAAACCTAGGTAGCATCCTAAAGAGCAGAGACATCACTTTACCAACTAAGGTCAGGATAGGGCCTTTTTACATGACCCCTAAGATCCGCTGGTCCCTTAAATTCGGACCAGAGATCTTGAGGGTTTGTTGCTCTTCCTTCCTCCCCACCACTCCGCACGTCCTGGCTGCTGGCTGCGTGAGGGGAGGGAGGGGAAAAAAGCCTTTAAAAGGGACAAAAGAAAAAGCCTTACCTCCGGTGCCTGCTCCGAGCCCCGGTGGGAGCCACGATTACTTCCTGGTTCCTCTTAAAGGGGTGGGAGGCAAAAGAAAAACAACAAAAAGAAGCGAGGAGAGCCGGCACTCTCAGCATCAAAATTGTTCACCCTCTTCAAGCAGGTACAAGAAAAGTGCGCTGAGTCGCGCTTAGGTGGGCGGGGTCGCACTTAATTGTCTGCAAACTCTGGAGCTGGTGGGGAAACATTTTTAAGCTCCGGAGCTTGCAGCCATTTGCGGCTGAGTTTAGGGGTCGTGTATAAACGCCCATAGTCAAAGCTATGGTTTTTCTAGTAGTGATGTATGGAAGTGAGAGCTGGACTATAAAGAAGGCTGATCGCCGTAGAATTGATGTTTTGGAGGTGTGGTGCTGGAGGAGAGTCTTGAGAGACCCCTGGACTGCAAGGAGATCAAACCTATCTATCCTGAAAGAAATCAAGCCCGAATGTTCACTGGAAGGACAGATTTTGAAGCTGAGGCTCCAGTACTTTGGCCACCTCATGAGGAGAGAGGAGTCCTTGGAAAAGTCCCTGATGTTGGGAAAGATTGAAGGCAAAAGGAAAAGAAGACAGCAGAGAATGGGATGATTGGACGGTGTCATCGATGCAACCAATATGGATTTGACCAAACTCCGGGAGGCAGTGGAAGACAGGAAGGCCTGGCGAGCTCTGGTCCATGGGGTCACGAAGAGCCAGACACGACTGAACGACTGAACAACAACAACAACAAGAGTGGCTGTGTTGTGCATGTTTAAAGTTGCAAGAAATCATCAGAACACCTTTGAACTGTTCTTTCACTGGCACAATCGATGCCAGCATTTCCTGCCTAGGGGAACTGTACTCTCCCCAGAAAGAGGCATCTCTATTTTTTCTGAACTTCAGCTTCCAAAGTTCACCACCTAAGCAGGGCCAGTGGCCATGCTAGCAGAAGAACGTTGAGCACTGTAGTCCACCCCTACCCCCAATATTTCCAGGCTATGATTCTGTTTAAAGGCTGAATAATTTAAGGTTTATTTTTGTTGTAACTGTATGCACACATGTCAAAATTCAATATAGTGATCTACCCATTACTATACTTTGATTCAGGGTTTGGCAACATGTGGTGGTGGTGGTGGGTCGGATGTGACCCCAAGGTTATTTTCATTGCCTCCTCTTTAAAAAAAATGTTAGTTCTAGAGATGGGCACGACTTAGCGGTATTCCCGTTTCCGTTTCCGTTACTCGGTTACGTTACTCTACGGAAACGGTAACGGGAATTACTCCGCCAGACTTCGAGCTCGAACCGACGAACGAACAATTTTGGTCTGATTTGTTGTGCTTGTTACTTGCATCGCGCGATCGCGCGATGCCACGCGGCACAGAAAAAAAGTTTTTAAAAGTTAAAAAACCCGGTTCCCGGCCAAAAAGCAGGCGGAAATATGCCTGCCGTGCCTCAGGGCACCTACCAGAGGGGTGGTTTCTGGAGGTCCCCAGCCTCCCCCCCATCCCCCGTCCTGGGCTGCTCTGGTGGGACTCGCCGCAGGCTCGCAGCCAGCAAAAAGCCCAGTCTCGCCGCCGGCCGCCGCAATTAAAGCACAAGCAAGTGGCACGGACGGCACAGGAAAAAACTTTTAAACTCTCCCCCCACCCATTCCCGGGCCAAAAAGCAGGCGGAAAAATGCCTGCTTGACTAAGGGCGCAGGGCACCTACCGGAGGGGGGGTTTCTGGTCTGGAGGGGGGTCCCGGCCTCCCCCCCCTCCATCCTGGGCTGCTCTGGTGGGACTCGCCGCAGGCTCGCAGCCAGCAAAAAGCCCAGTCTCGCCGCCGGCCGCCGCAATTAAAGCGCAAGCAAGCGGCACGGACGGCACAGGAAAAAACTTTTAAACTCTCCCCCAACCCATTCCCGGGCCAAAAAGCAGGCGGAAAAATGCCTGCTTGACTAAGGGCACAGGGCACCTACCGGAGGGGGGGTTTCTGGTCTGGAGGGGGGGTCCCGCCTCCCCCCCGTCCTGGGCAGCCAGACTTGCCATGCCATGCGGTGCGGGCGGGGGATCCAAAATGGGGCGGCGAACGCAATATTGTTTTTGAAATCGTGGTCCAAAAACACACAAGCACAACAGAAACACGCAGAAATTTATAAACTGCCAGATTTTTCACAGTAGCAGTGGGTTTTTTCTTGCAACAAAATGTCTCTCCTCGCCTCCTCTGTCCTCCATTGATTTTATTTTATTTTATTTTATTTTACACCTGCGCAGTGCGCAATGATGGCCTGGCCCAGTGGCCTGGCCAGCCATGTGGGAATGGACGACCATGCAAATTTTTGGAACAATCCCACCAATCGCATGGCCACTTGGCCATGGAGACTTCTGGGATGTGCCAAAAGCCCCCTAAAACCTGCCCTAGCCCCCTAACCCCCTAACCCTAACCCTTGACTCCTTACCCATACGTCACAGACTGTCTTCTTAGTGGGTCAGAGAGGCACCCAGAGGTGCAACCCAATAGCTCACCGTAACCTTACCCGTCAGTAGCCTAACCCTAGCCCTTGCACTAACCCTAACCCTAACCCATAGCCAGATCTACTTGCATTGCTCTACACGCAAGTACGATTCCCTTCTTTGTGGGACATGGCAGGTGCGACCCTCTTCTCGGAGGGTCGTACCAATGGACCAGGTGGTCTCACTCTCTGCAAATGGTATGCATATCCATATGGTTATGCATGCCATTTTGCAGCAGCAGGTGAGGAGGGGAGACCCCCATGTTGAGGGGTCTCTTGGAGCCTGCTGCTGCCCCTTCTTAGTGGGTGAGGATAGGAGGCACCCACGGGTGCCAGAGGAGGCACCCACCCCACAGAGGTGCCTCCAGGAGCCCGCTACCCCCCCCCCAAAACACCCAGTATAACGACAACGAAAAAACGAAAAAACGAACTGACTAATTTTTGCGAAGTTTCGCGAAAAACGGAAACGAGCCGACACGGGCTGCCTCCGACACACGACAACTCGAAAACGTCATTTTCCCGAGTCGTGCCCATCTCTAGTTAGTTCCTGCTCCTGGAACTCCTGGAAATAAAGGTTATCTTTTAAAAATCATCTCTCTCTGCACACTTCAAAATCCCATGTATGCAGAGCTAGACATGAATTTCTGTCTGTATCTGACTCCACTTTTACAACCCTCTGTAACCAAAGGGCAGAAAATTAGGAAGGCTAAACCCACCGTGATACCCACCCTTCTCCAATTCACCATATTTCATGGAAGGGTGATACAGTACATCTTAGCAATGCTTTAGTGGGTAAATGTGTAGTAGAGGAAGGATTTCCTGTGCATCACCCACCCTTTTTGCATTTGTATGTTATCTGGGTTTTTTTAAAAAAGCAATTTAAAAGGAACTCACCTTGTTAACTGACTGCTATTAGGAGGCAGATGATTGTGGTTGTTATTCTTCTTGTAAAATGTCTATGAAGATTCTCAGACAGCCAAGTGAAGTTATCCAGAAGTTGAGTCATGGCAACTGGACTTCTTGTCTTGTTAGAGAGAAAGTTTTTGCTACTCATCCAAGTAGCTTCTTCAGTAAGTTCTTGTAAAACCAACTAGTTGCTACATCCTTGCTGGCACAGCAGAAAAATACAAGAAAACATTCTCTGCTTCTATCTTTTGGCTGATTTGTTTTATATTAAAAGTGGAAAATACAATATTAATTTGAGATAGTTAGGTTCAAGAATTTTATACAAAAAAAATTGTTCAGTTCTCTGAAGTTGGACATGCAATTCTAATGTGAAAAGGATATCTCTAGGGCAGTGATGGCGAACCTATGGCACAGGTGCCAAAGGTGGCACTCGGAGCCCTTTCTATGGGCCCCCGACATTGCCCCTTCATAGCCACCTGTATATAGGTTAGATTACTGTATTGGCACTTTGCAAAAAAAAAAAGTGGGTTTTGAATTGCATTTTGGGCACTCGGTCTCTAAAAGATTCGCCATCACTGCTCCAGGGTGTGAAGAATCATATGAAAGACTTACCGGAATGGGGTTTAATTCAGCGGGAAGGATTTTCAAAACATGCCAGCTCAAAGTCTTAAGTTCTGAAGTCCACCTATTTATCTAACCAGAGTCTATCTTAAAGTATTATCTCTGTTAATAGCAAGAATACAGAAAAGGAAGCTAGATGCTATGCGATGAATTTGTTACCCCCCCCCCCAAAAAAAGCATGGGAGAAATCCAGGTTTCCCAAAAGGAGGAGAGGTGATTTGCAAATATGTAAGCCCAATCATGAGTTCATTCTGGCTTGTGCATGCCTGCAGTAAGAGTAAACCATGGTTTGGCGTGATGCACCAAGGAGGCCAGTGAAGTGCAACAATCATCTACTGTTTGTCTTAAACATCCGAGTTAAACTGGAGAAACTGCAAGTAAAATACAGGACCCAGGAAGAAGAGACTTTCACCCCTTCAAGACTTTGTTGAATTGTTTAATCTGTATATTTATTATTCTCATTTTGCAAATGTACATGTGGTGGTCCAGGCTTAAAATAATGGGTTATGATGCCATACACGTGATATAAACACAATAAATAAAGGGGGGGGGAGTGAGGAACCAACAAGGAAAGTCAATGTAGGCCATGTCATGGCCATTGCATAAAATCTTTCCCCCTAGCATTGGAAGCATGTTGGACCTTGAACCCTTTGTGCTGTGTAAGTACAAGCACATCCCAAATGTATCGCATCCTTCTTTGGAGTGTTGGGAACAGCCTGTCAAGCAAGGCAGATCTGCAAGTATTGATGTAGCTCCCAATGTTGAAATGACATTGAACTACTCATTCTTTTCTTCCTTTAGGAAGCCTCCTGCGCCTACGTGCTGATAGTGACAGCGATCTACTGGGTTTCAGAGGCAGTTCCTCTGGGAGCAGCAGCCCTTGTTCCTGCTTTCCTCTATCCATTGTTTGGAGTCATGAAGTCCAGTGAGGTCAGAGCTGCCATCTTTTAACTTCAGCTTGCACAATGGCTTGATGCTTCCTCACTCCATGACTTAGCGTGGCATGCCGGCCCATGGAGTGTTCAAATACATAGCTTTATTTTTCCCTTCTTGAAGTGTATCCCTGTGCATTTTGTGGTATCATTTTAAAAAGTGTGTTATATGTTTAGAATATTTAGATGGATGCATTATTGCTGTAATATTTTACTTGGACAGAAGAGACAACAATGTATGCAAGCTTTCATAATCTTAAATTGCTTCATTAGAAAATTATTAAAAAAAACTGAGTCTGAGGGAAGAAAAAGCAAAAACAAAACGTGTTCTGCTTATATACTGCCCTGTACCACTTCAAGTAGTCTCTGGGTGGTTTACAGTTTTTAAATACAGTATGAAGGCTACACATTGCCCCCCCCCCAGCAAGCTGGGTACTCATTTTCCCGACCTCGGAAGGATGGAAGGCTGAGTCAACCTTGAGCCTGCTACCTGGGATTGAATCCCAGGTCGTGAGCACAGTTTTACCTGCAGTACAGGCATTTAACCACTGTGCCACGAGGCTCTGGGAGACAGATTTTGTCTTAAAGTAATGTAGGTGGTAACACCAATAGGCCAAAAATAGATACTCTTCTGCCATGTTCTCTCCTCTTGGTGATATAGGCCTTGGTCTAGGCCCATGTCTCCCACAATGCAGAAAATGGGGCCAAGCTCGTCTCCTCTCCATTTCACCACCAGGAGCCTGCCATCCCATATCTGTACCCTCCTGAGGCCTGGGAGCCCCAGTTTCGTCCAAGTCTCTAGTGGACACACAGTGAGGGTGGATAGCCTACCAGGAGATACAAGAATATTGTGGGACAGAAGGAGTGACTTAGCAGAGTACCAGCTAGCTTCTTAAGATCCTTTGGGTACATCACATACCAAGATAATGGATATTGAGTTCCACTATCGCAGGAGGGTAGATGGAACTTGACCACCCAATAAGATTCATGAGGTCATGGGGGACAAGCTTTTCTCAAGGCATAGGCTGATACACTACACTAGCACTCAATGGTCCTGTCCACATTGGCACATAGATATGGCATATGGATCATTGATGGCACAGCTTAGATTTTAAAATACATAGTCCACAAGTGTTTTTACTTAGATGATCCATCCTTCCCCTTTAAGAATTGTTGCACTTCCCCTGACCCTCAACAGATGATCAGGGGAAGTGCTTAAGTGATCAGGCTACAAGGAACACAGCAAATGGCACATTGTTCCTCCCCTCTACCTGAACAGACTCTTTGTTACCAAATCCACCCAACACCCAAAACAGTCCCTAAGTCCGGACTGCCAGCTCTCTTCCCACAAACAGAGAGTAGTATCAACAGACAGAATCTGCGAAGGACAAGGGTTAAATCCGTTTGGCACACTAGAAAGCATAGCAAAGCTTTTTTTTCCAGCCTGAGCAAACCTGCTGCATATTACTCAGAGCCTTATGCTTATAAGAACATTAACCTTTGTTTCTGTCACCTCCCCAAAGCATGAAAGGGATCAAGGGGGATAATACAAGCTTTTCTGTGGCTACTTTAGATGGCTTCTCTTCTTTCCATTCAATTATACTTTTATTAAAGGACTGTTGGGCAGGATCAGAATGACACAGGAGCTGAGGAAAGAGGTGAAAACTATTAAAACCAGCCCACCTTTTAACATCCTTGGCTCTTTTAAGAAACGTGCCTGTATGCATTTTATACATCTATGTGCAATTATTCAGTGAATACAAGAAACACAGGTCAGTACTTTTGGAATTAGTTTTCACTGAGACCTTAAAGAAGAAGGCTCTGAGGAGTTTGCAACCCTATAAAAAGTTTTTTTAAAAAACCTACCTACAAGTGCATTTCAAATGAAAAATAAAATGCTATCTTGAAAAGCCAAAAATATGTACAGTATTAACCTATCACCAAGGAGCATTCAAGTTTAAAGTATTCACCTTTACCGCCACACTCTCAAACACTTGCAAAATTAAATCAAATATGAAATTGTCTTTAATTTTCCTAAGGGCTGCAAGAGAGTTTGGCCCTCATCACCACCATCATCCCCATACCTCCAGGAGAAGGTTGTCTTCAGAAAGAGCCCCTAATTCACAAAACACATTCAAAATCACTTATTCAGCAGGACACTAAAGAAGTAGGGATGGGCACGAAATGAAAAACGAAATGCTGTTTCGTCCTCTCTTCTCAGTAACGTAATGAAACAAAATGAAACAAAACGAGGAAGTAGCATTTTGTTACAGATGAAACGAAACAGTCTTTTTTTCTGTTGAAACAAACCATTTTGTTTCATCTACACCCAACCATTTTCAGAGGGCTCCTGCCAAGCTGTCATAGTCTGGACCCCTTTAAAACTGCTCCAGTTGATAACAGCTTGGCAGGAGCCCTTTAAAAATGGCTCTTGGGCACCAAATCTGGTACCTCTAGGACCCAGGGAAGCTGTTTCATTTTGTTTCATTTCATTTCATACAATTTTAAAATATATAAATATCAGAAATGAAATGAAATGAAATGAAACAGGGGTGAGCACAAAATGAAATGAAATGAAATGTCATTTTTCCATATCGTGCCCATCCCCATAAAGAAGCTGTCCATGAAAGGACCAGTCCTTGCTCTTCCATGTGGTCACTCACAGTAAGAAATTGATTGGTATGATAGTATAATCATGCCAAAGACTAAGGACTATAGTTTCAGGGATGTTTTCTATGCTGCTGTGGCAGTAAAGACATTGATCTAAATAGAACCAGTCTTCTCTGGGCCCCTTCCTTGGTAGGTGAGGAGAAGACAGCCTACCAATCTGTTGTTTTTTGGACAGTTGGAACTCATCATGATCCTCAGGTAAATTGTGCTTTGGGATTTTTAGTTCATCTGAAATAAAGTGTCAGATTGAGAAAGGAAATCTTATAGGAACAAAAAGAGTATTTTTGAAGGAGCCAGTGAGAAATAAACCATTAGAAGGTCACTAATGAAAACCTGCATGGCATTTTCTGTAAATCCCATGAATTTACATTAACCTTTTGTGCTTAATTATTTAATTCATTTACGAATAATGTTGATTCAACAAACAGAGTGTTTTCTGTTTTACCAAACACCAAATTTAACATTTAATTTTCTACTTCTAAGACTACTACATTAGCATTAATAGCATTAATATTAACTTTCTAACAACCATGTTTATCAAACCTAATATTCCAAATGCTGGAATTTTTGTGGAATTCTTTGAAGCAGATGTCATTATGAGAAGGACCTATTTAGCATATCACTAATGTAATCTCCACTAAGCTCAGGATGTCAAGCAAGGCCTGTTTTGAAGAATTGTTTCATGGTGAAAGTATCTCCATAGGTAATGAGTACCTGGCCAATTTATGGCTTAAAAGATTAGAACTCAAACAAAAGGGTTTTTTTTAACTGTTCAAGCCTTGTTATTAAATATGAAAGCCTTTTTTAAAACATGAAAGCTGACTTAATTAAAAATATTGCAAATAATAAAATTCATTACAACCCAGAAACATACTGAGATCCACCTGAGTTGTTTCAGAGGTGATATATGTTATTGTTGGCCTCCTCGTGCTAATTGGGTGAATTTGCTACCTGAGTGCAGCATGTTGGTGAGGTAAAAAATGGGTATCAATTAAGAGTTATTATTCAGGAGGCTCACAGTAAAGGAAAAAGGAAAAGGTTATATTTCATGTTTTTTTTTTAAAAAAAACCACTCGGCCTAGAACAGGATAAAGCCTCAGGTTGAATACAAGTGTCCCTACAGCTGGTTTGTGTGTGTCAGCAAGCTGGCGCCCTCAAGGGTGGTTGTCCATTGTAGACAAGGGAGAACAAAGAAGCTGATGTGCACCTTGATAAAGTGGAAAGTGGCCTAAGACAGAAGCAATCAATGACAGATCAAAGATGAACAATATCCCCCAAGGCCCCCGGTCTACAAGTATATAAAATATAAAGGAGGTGGGGTAATAAAGAGTCTAATGGGTGTGGTGGCTCAGTGGACTAAGGCGCCAAAACAGTCAGCTGCAACGTCGGCAGCTCGGCGGTTCGAATCCCGGGCGCCATGCAGCGGAGTGAGCTCCCGCTGTTAACCCCAGCTCCTGCCAACCTAGCAGTTTGAAAGCATGTAAAAATGCAAGTAGACAAATAGGTACCACTGTAAAAAACAGGAAGGTAAAACAGTGTTTCTGTACAGCCATGCTGGCCACATGGCCACGGACTTGCACAACACTGGCTCTTCAGCATGAATATGGAGATGAGCACCACCCCTAGACTCAGACACAACTAGCATGCATGTGCAGGAGAAACCTTTAATAAAGAGTCTACCACTCTTAAGTAGAGCAAGAATTAGAACATAAGCTTTCCCAGAATTTCTTGTATGAATTGGTTGCAATTGTAATTTCTTGTATGAATTGGTTGCAATTGTAATTGTAATTGGTTGCCTTGCTTCCCCCTGGAACCACACTTTCCTAAGCCTGCAAAAGTAATATTCAGTTCTGCAATCCCCTTATATTCTCAGACAGAGCCTGGAGGCTGTATAGTTTCAAATCCAGAAATGATTTAGACTTCTGCTCATATAAGATTACCTTTGAAAACTGCCTAATTGTTGGGCATTGATCTAGGACAGTGTTGGCAAACATATGGCCAAAGGTGGCACTCGGAGCCCTTTTTGTGGGCAACCAAAATCACCCCTTCACAGCCACCTGTATTCAGGTTTAATTGCTGTATTGGTACTTTGTGAAAAATTAGTGGGTTTTGAATCGCAGTTTAGGCACTCCGTCTCAAAGGTTCGCCATCACTGATTTAGGATGTGCCCTTCCTAAGCCTTATTAGCAACCCCTGGTAACATGCTACCCTTAGCTTTCAAGGCACTGAAAAAAAAACACTTGAATAAAAATAAATAAATAAATATTGAAAGTTTGCAGCAGCAGATTAGCTCAGTGGCCGCTATCTCACATGGGAAAAGAACCAGATAAAGTGAAAGTCCGGCTTTTCTTCTTTCTTGGTCACAAGACTGAAGACCTGGGATCTCCGTTCCCACGTACAAATATTTTTTTAAAAGCACTGTTCAGCCCCACTGCCTGCAGGTGGTACTAGGGAAAAAATGAAAAATAATTTTTAAAAAGCGCTGACAACTGAAGGCCAGCTGATCAGCACTGGGGGGAGGGGATTTTTAAAAAAAAAATAAAAAGTGCCAACCAGCCCCAGGACGAGCTGGTGGGGCTAGGGGAAAAAAGTTCTCCAAGATGCATTAAATGGATTGCTTTAAAAATGATTTGGTTTTTGGATCAGGCTGAGCAAAGAGAAATTAAAAACTAACGAGAAATGTCTGGTAGTTGAGTAATGGCAACTTGACTTCTTTTTCTTGAGGGATTGAGAAATCTCTCAAGAAAAAGAAGTCCAGTTGCCATGACTCAACTTCTAGATAAACTCACCTGAATGCCTGAGAATCTTCACAGACGTAATGAGAAAAATGTGGTGGAGAGGCACTTACTAATAGATTTGAAACTGCCCCTTGAACAACTTGTGTCAGTAAATAATTCCATCCCCCTTATTCCTCATCTATCTCCTTTTCATCAACTTGAGTTTTTAGTGCTTGCTTTGCTTTTGTTTTGTTTTGTAGGTGGCTGGAGAATACATCAAAAACACAACGTTGCTTCTCATGGGGGTAATTTGCGTAGCAGCCTCTGTCGAAAAGTGGAACCTACACAAACGGATTGCGTTACGTATGGTGATGATGGCGGGAGCAAAACCTGGCATGTGAGTGAACCCACTTTTTCACAGTGTGAGAGGACAGAGAGAATAATTAAAAACCAAGGCAGAAACAAACATTTACGGTAGTCTGTGGTGCCAACTATAGAACAAGTGCAGCACTGTTCCAAGCAGAATAATAGAATGCAGGCCACAAAGGTATTAAATAAATAAATTTTCAAAATATATTGAATGTGATAGGGAGCAAACAGAGGAGACCACAGAGGCAAACATGGAACAGAATTCATTCATCTGAAAATATGCTGTCCCCTTTTTTCTGCTTCTATTCTCCTTGGACTTTCATATAGTCTTAGACACTTTGCTGATATCCGGAACCAGGCCCAAATTTTTTAAAGTTGAAGCAGAGAAACAAACTATGACTCTTGCTTCCCACTTGATGATGCAGCTAGATAAAACATTTTAGGACATTTTCAGAAGAGCTGCTGTCACAAGTCGGTACATATATGGTTGTCAAAGCACATGGTTTCCCTCACTTCACATGTCTTGCCTTGACATGCTTTGTTTTGTTGTTAGTCACTGGAAGGTGAACATTGAGGCAGATGTCTCTGGGGAAATCCTATTGTAAAGAGGAATGCTCATTCTTCTTTATGCCTTATTCAACTCTAACATGACCCGTGGTTGATCAGTAGGGTTGATTGAAGACATTTCATTGCCTCAGGTGAAAAAATAAATGTATGCCCCCCTTTTCCATGTGCAGAAGGCCTTTAGAGTGGTTGTTGAGTCTTGCTTCAATTATGGCCGCTATCTCACCTGGGGGAAGATCCGGATATTGTGAAAGTCCGGCTTTTCTTCACGTGACTGAAGATGTGGGATTTCCGTTCCCATGTACAAGTATTTTTTTAAAAAAGTGCAGACCATCCCCAGGGCCAGCAGGTGGTGCTAGAAAAATAAATAAATAATAATAATAATAAAAACAGCGCTGACAGCCAGAAGGCCAGCTGATCAGCACTGGGGGGAGCGAATTTTTTTTTAAGTGCCAATGAGCCCCAGGACGAGCTGGTCGGGGCTAGAGGGGGGAAAGCAGAAAACCAGATCATATGCAAGCTCCCATGGACTTCTGGCTCACATTTTTTACTGGAGCAAATAATTCCCAACTTCTCTGGTAGGTCTTGGAAAACTCGCTAAAGGGGGCATAACTGGGTTTTATTTTAAAGCCTGATGGCTGTGGGGACAAGATTTTTGGAAACACTTTATTTTCAAATTTAATCAGCATTTTAAAGGACATGTGATAGAGCCCATATATGTTGGTGGAATAATATCCTCTACTATACAAGGTACCTAAGAGGAGCAGACTTGTTGAAGGGCTAAATTTTGGGAAATGCTCCCCAAATTCTGAATCCTTCCTCAACCAAAGTGTTCTGCTTATATAGACCACCCCATAGTGCTTAAAGTACTCTCTGGGTGGTTTACAATTTATTTACGCAGGCTACACATTGCCCCCCACAATCGAACTGGGTACTTATTTTACTGACCTCGGAAGGATGGAAGTCTGAGTGAACCAATGTTGCAAAAATGAAAGTTCAATTTACTCCATTCTTTTTTGCACCCTGTATAGAGAAAGAAGTCCAAAGAACCCAACACATAAGTAATTTCTCAATACTTTAATATGTCTTAATTGTACTGGACTGTATATTGTCCCTCATTACTGTAAGCCACCTTGGGTCCTTTTCCAAGGAGAAAGGTGGAGTAAATATACTCTAAAATAAATAAATAAATTACACAATTTGGATTTTATAATAAAGTGTTTTATTTAAAGACAAAGATTCTGCAGAAATCGAGAAGTCAGGAATTAACAGAACTCAAATTGTGTCTCAACAATAGGAAAGAAGGAATTTTCCTTTATAGGCACAAATCACAGCTATCTTGAGAAATGGGTTCAACAAGTTCTTTCACTCATGACAGTCTAACCAGCAGCACTGCCCGTACCTCAGCCTTGGTGAGGTCTTTCTGTATTCGTGTCAGAAGCACCAACAAATTATATTGATAAATATAAACATGCACTACTAAGTGGAATATAAGTAATAAAATTATTACATGTAAAAAGATATATAAAGTGAATGGATACACAAGCTTTTATTTATTCATTCATTTTATATATCTTTTTACATTTGCCCAGTGCTGGGCCACATCCCTCTTGCCAACATAAGATCTTTTTCCGTGCATGTTGAAGGGCATTGGATGCATTGTAAAATGGGTGAGATGGTTTGTTCTTCTCCACATTCCCACAAAGTGTCATCTAAAGGGAAGCCTCATTTTCTCAGATTATCTTCCATCCCCAGCCCACAGTCTGTTGAATGTTTTCCATACAAACCAAGGTTGTTCTTGGCCAGGCGGTGGAGAGTCATATGGTTCTGCCATATCAGTAAAATTATCAGTACCTCCTTGTGTGCCTTCTGTAGTTCTAGGATGGTCTCTGGGCGGTGATTATTGGGAGAGACAGAGGTTTTGAGGAAACTATACCTTGAATTTAGTGTCAGCTTTGGTGGTTTATGACCAAATAAACATTGTCTTAGGACATTGCTTTGACCTACTCTTTCTGCACAGAACATTTCTGGTAGAATTTTGGTGGTGGAATGCCAGTGAAGTAGTATACCTTTTGTACTGGTGTTGGTTTTAAACACCCGATGACCAGTCATGCTATTTTATTTAAGGCCACTTCGACCTGTTTTGTGTGTTTCGGTCTAGAGCATCTTCTCCTCTTGGCTAGGTTACAATATTATATGTTATGTCTGATGTTCAAAGACACATATGTAATGATGGATATATTGCAGATGCCTTCTCATAACCTTGTTGTCTTTGTATACAGTAACAAGTCTGTGCCGCGGAATATAAATCACTCATTCTGTTGCTTCTTTCAGGTGTTATCAAATCATGTCAGATTGTCACACTTTCAGCTTAAAGTTTTGATTCTCTGTATTTATATCATCTTTCCTTTCTCTAGACTCCTAGGAGACATCTCAGTCCTTTGACCTTGCCTTTATGAGAAAGCTAGCATTGTTCACATATCTAGGAGGGGATGGAAATTCTCAAGGCAACCTCTCTCAAGATGTAGGCTTAATTATTTTAGCCTTCTGTGGCCCAATGATTTAAAGAAGCAGAATATGGTAAAATGTAGTGGAACGTGAATAAAAGAAAGAGGAGAAATCTGATTTTTCTCACAATGACACCCTGGAACTCTACCAGAGTCCTGTTAATGTTGTGTTCAGCATGGCATTGTATATGTTATTCTCAAATATAAGTTTCAAAGATCTCTTGGCCTGCAGGCTAGGTAGTGTTGAGTTTAGTTCTCTAGAGAAACAAGATATAAACGGTGAAGGGAGTCAAGGGTAATGGGTGTGAGTCTGTTTGTTGCCCCACCATGTGCCACTTGAAATAACTGCCTCACTCTGCCCAGTGGAAGAGCCAATCCTGCTGGCCTTGTTATTGTTTCCTGAGCAGAAAACATTTAAGCCCTTACACCTCTCTTTCCACAGCAGTAAAGAGAGCGACTAAAATGATTACTGGGCTGGGGGACCTCCCTTATGAGGAAAGATTACAGCATTTGGGGCTCTTTAGTCTGGAAAAAAGGCGCCTGAGGAGGGATATGATTGAGACATACAAAAAATGCAACACATGAGTAAAGTGGATAGAAGGATGCTCTTCTCCCTCTCATGAAATACCAGAACTAGGGGACATCCACTCAAATTGAGAGCTGGGAGACTAAGAACAGACAAAAGAAAATATTTTTTTACCCCGTGTGTTGTGAGTCTGTGGAATTCGCTGCCACAGGATGTGGTGATGGCATCTGGCCTGGATTCCTTCAAAAGGGGATTAGACAGATTCCTGGAGGAAAAGTCCATCACAGGTTACAAACCATGGTGGAGTTGTATAATCTCCAGTCTAAAAACCGGGGTACTTCAAGGGCCAGATGCAAGGGAGTGGTATCAGGAAACAGATATCTAGTCTTGTGCCCTCCCAGATGCATTTGGTGGGGCCACTGCGAGATATTGGAAGTTGGACTAGATGGGCCTTTGGCCTGATCCAGCATGGGTCTTCTTATGAAAGCAATGGTAATAAATGGTATACTTAACAATATTCTGTTTTTCTATGATGCCACAAAACAATTGCCTGAGGCAGGTGCTTCACTCTGCCCTGTAGTAGGATGGGCCCTATTGAATCATTTTTTATTTTTTTATTATAAAAAGGAAAGCACGGGAAGTTCAATGTGCCAGCCAAAGTTTCCAGAAGGTTCTTGTACAATTATCAGTCATAAATATATATAGATGGTATGCATCCTCCATACTAGAGTATCCTGGTCATGCAGAAGTGCTTCTAATACTTTTTTTTCATGTGTTCCAGGCTGCTGCTTTGTTTTATGTGTTGCACCACCGTCTTGTCCATGTGGCTTTCCAACACCTCTACCACAGCTATGGTGATGCCCCTTGTAGAAGCAGTGCTACACGAGCTAGTAAATGTCGAGGAGGATCGGGAGGTGAATGGTGCCATCAGCAATGCCACCCTTGAAGACAAAGAGACAATAGGTACATGACAACACCTGGCACTGCCCTGAGGTTTTGAGAGAGAGAGAGAGAGAGAGAGAGAGAGAGAGAGAGAGATGAATTATGCTACGAACATATGGGGTTGTGTATGTCTGTTGTGTCGTTACAGTCGTGACTGACTCTTCATGACCCCATGTCCCTGGAGTTTTTTTGGCAGGAATACTGGAGTGGTTTGCCAATTCCTACTCCAGTTGCCTACAGCACTAGTATTCCCTGGTGGTCTCTCATCCAAGTACTAGGCAGGGCTGACCTTGGTTAGCTTCCGAAATCAGGCGAGATTGAATGTGCTTAGGGCATCTAGGCAGCTAGCACATGCAGTTTAGACTTGCCCAGCCTTCTTTCCCTCAGTACTGAACTGCTGTTCCCATCATCCTTGACCATTTTGCATGCTACCAAAGGATTCTGAATTCTGAAAGCAAAGCCATAGCATGCTGCTTATATACTGCCCCATAGCATTTAATTATGCAGGCTACAATCCCCCTCTCCCATCCCCAGCAAGGTGGGTACTCATTCTATTGACTTTGGAAGGATGGAAGGTGAGCAACCCTTGAGCCTCCTAGCTGGAATTGAACCCCAAGTTGTGAGCAGTTATAGCTGCAGTACAGCATTTTAACCACTGCGCCATGAGGAATCTATGAAAACCAACCACACCCAAATTATTCTCTCTCTCTTTCTCCCCCCCCCCCCCACCAATTTTGCTACAGGTCTCGGTGACAAACATGGGCAACCCTCACTGGAGCTCATCTTCATCAACGAGGAGTAAGAATGAAGCCCGTCCAGCTCTAATGGACTTTTGAACCCTTTCAGGTCACAAGGAAATACAATGTAAAAAGCAGGAGGAGCAAATGATAGATTGCAAAGACTAAAGGGAGGGGGTGGTAGGATGCATAGGGTGAAGCAGAAATGATTCAGAACAGCTATTTCTGTTACCTGCTACTCTTTGTAAGAAAGAAAAAGACTGACAAGTTGCATGCTTGGGAGACACTTGGGCAGGATTTATGTCCAAAAGAAGTACAGTAGGACCCCAGTATCCGCTGGGGATTGGTTCCAAGCCTTCCCATGGATAATGAAAACCGTGGATAAGAGAGAATGCCAAAATGTCCCCAAAACTTCTGTTTTGTGATAGTAACTTGCTTTACAGCTGCTGTTTTGCAACAGTAGCTTGCTTTACAGCTGCTGTTTGTGACAGTAGCTTGCTTTATGGCTGCTGTTTTACGACATTAGCTTGCTTTACAGCTGCTCTTTGTAACAGTAGCTTGCTTTGTGGCTGCTGAATTATTTATTTATTTTTTCCTCTGCCAACCGTGGATAACTGAATCAGTGGCTAATGAATCAGTGGATAGGAGGGTCCTACTGTACACTGTAATTTGGGAATTAAGATAATGAGAGGTCTCTACATTTAAAAAATCTACAATAGGACCCCTTATCCATAAGATCACTTATCCACTGATTCACTTTTCCATGGTCTAAAAATATTAAATGAAAAATCCCACATCTATCTATCTATCTATCTATCTATCTATCTATCTATCTATCTATCTAT
>JAHTLZ010003526.1:13826637-13881086 GCA_023846285.1 Phrynocephalus versicolor | reverse complement strand
CCCCCCCAGTCCCGACCTGACCCAGCATCTGCAGATTGCAGATTTCCAATTATTGCGGGTCAGGTCGGGTCCCTAACCCCTGCAATAGGTGGGGGTTTACTGTACTGTAGAAATCTGATGCATTTCTGCAAAAAATATTGCCTGTAGAAAAGCCCAGGACAGGTAATCCTACAATGGGTGAGGAAAGAAGAAAATGACTACCTTATTCTCCTTTGTTTTGGCTCTTTTCACAAGGAGAGAGAGAGCCTGAAGAAAATTCATGCCATCTCTCCATATATCAAAAGTGAGAATTCTTTGCGATGAGTTCAGATGGTTTCAATATGGGGCTCCCAAGCTAAGCACTGAAAGAGTGGACTATTTGGTACACACTTCAAGCTTCTCTTCCATAACATTATTGCTTTCTGTTTCCACGGGTCTTTTGATTCTCAGTTTTAGAGAAACGTGTTCAATAAGCAAGAAGAAAAAGACCAAACGGGAAGAGATGTCTGAGAAGAGAATCAAAGAAGAATATGAGAAGCTGGGAAATATTAGGTAAATGAAGTGTATGAATTTTGCTTCTCTTTTAAGACTGGGGAAGGAACTCAAGAGTAACATGGCGGAGAAGCCCACAGGGGAGGTGAAATTCATACTTTGAATAGAACTACTCCATAACATCTTTGACTGCAGTTAATACTAAAAGCTTCTCATTCCAAAATTTCATTTTTAGCTATCCCGAGATGGTGACTGGTGTCTTTTTCATCTTGATGACGCTCCTCTGGTTTACAAGGGAGCCTGGGTTTGTACCAGGCTGGTCCTCTTTATTTGGAAAGTAAGTTTTAACTTAGATACTTAAGCTCATAGTATCACAGAATTGGAGCAGGGCTTGCAATCTGACCAGCTGCAGAAATCTGACCTGATGCAGAAATCCAGATTTAGACCTTCTGCATCAGTTGGCCATCGACCTTCTTCTTGTAGACCACTAGTGGACAACCTTGGTGCATCAGCCCGATTTTCTGCCCACAGAATTTGTGGGAGAACATGGACCACCCAAAATGCTGTGGGACAGAAGAGTGAAACCAAAAATAGTTCCAAGTCCATTTCCACTTTTGGAAAATGCAAATTTCTGATGTTAAAGTGGAGACTGGTAGCTCTGATGTCCATAGAGTGATAAATATGTTCCACCTTTTAGTCACAGGTGATATCAAACAGGCTAACTCTATTTCCTTCAAATAAATTCAGCACCTTGAACAACTCCTCAGATTTTAAACACCCCTCTGGCCTGGATGAACTAACCTATTGACACAGAGGGGACTATGGCATATTTTTTTTTTAAACAAAACCCTGCTCCTGAAGACTTCCAAAACCACCTCTCTCTTTCTGTTACTGGAGAAAACACATTTTCTGACAGTGGACAAGGAGGCATGGTTGTGCACTGGACCACAAAAAATATATGTTGTGACAGTATACAGTCCCAGAGTTGCATTTTACTCCAGTTATAAGCTTTCAACCAGAGAGAGCCTAACACTGTGCCAGGGAGTTTGTTCCATTTACAAACTGCCCTTCATAGCAAAGGATCGCTCTGCCTGGTTGAGTAAGTTTTCTTCAGGCTTTCCGAATGAAATTGGGAGAGATGGGAAGGGCCAACTTAAATGACAAATTAAAGAGATAAGATAAATTCATGGGTGATGCACGTCTCAACAGCTCTTCAACATGGTGGCTAAATACCTACCTCTCAGAAGCGACCTGTTCCTGAATATTAAGGATTGAGAAACGAGAGGCAAATGTCTTGCATCCTGCTTCTTGACTTTCTGGGGAGATTTGGTTGGCTAATTATTATAGGAAACAGGCTGATGGCCTGCATGGGCAATGGGTTAAATTCGACAGTGCTCTTCTTACACCCTTTTGGTTTTTTATATACATGAAGGTTGCCAGCTGGGTGAAATAACAAATGGCAAAGAGTGGGACATCTGTTGCCACCAACTCTCCTATTCCTATTGGCAGCCTCAAGAGCAGGTGGGGAGACATTAATATCCAAAAAATGGCAACTACCCACGAAGAACCCAGTGGCTGGATCTTTTTTAAAAGTATGACGATGTTTGTGCCTCTCATTTTCCCAGCCTGCTATAAAAGAATCCAATGTTTGTCTCTTAGGAAAGGCTACCGGACAGATGCGACTGTTTCTCTTTTCCTTGGGTTTCTGTTATTCTTGATTCCAGCAAGGAGGCCACACTTTGGGAAGAAAGCAAAAGGTATGAGTGACTTAAATATATACGAGCAACCCCCCACAGCTTTATGAACTACCATTGGACTCTACCTTCAGTCAGTCAGTCAGTCAGACACCTTTATTGGCATAAAATAAATAAATACATAAAATAGACAATGGACAGTAGATAATAAAAACACACAATTATGAGAGTGTGCATGCCCAGACCAGTATTACTCAAATAACCGGAAAGGGTAGAGGGAATATAGGTGAATTGTAACAAGACGAGAGCTGGAGGATGTTTCCATGAAGCATTATATTTATCCAGCCATAGTCGACTCGACAGTAGACCATCCAGAATAAACAGACTATATCTGGGGTGTTAAACAAAAGGCCCATTGAGTAACTGTGGCCTGCGTCGCTGGATTAACAAGTTGATAAATATGGCACTCTGCCTAGTGTGGGTTTTATCCAAGCCTGACAAAAGGTTATGCAAAATGACCTCATCCTGACGACCAGGAAGTCTAGAAAGATGTGGCTCTAGGTGAGAAGCTCTGATGTCCTTGTATAGAGGACAATATAAGATCATATGCACCAGAGACATAATCGAGTCTCCAGAGCCGAATCTCCCGTATAAGACATTAGAAGGGAGCACATTACATCTAGCTAGAGTAAAAGCATGTCGTTCATGTGGGTTCTCTAAGAGATGTAGGTAACTGGCCGGCTTGCCAACAAGTAGCGGAAGTTGAAGACTGAGAGGGGAACATGCTTTAGAGGCTGCTGCATAGAGGTATTGCCTTTCAATGTCTAGCAATCTAAGCTTTAGCAGCCTATAGACCTGCATAAAAGGTAATGCCCCCAGTTGTTCAGGTGAAATGCCGAGTGCCGTAATTCTTTGAAAAAACAATTTAAGGCCGGGAGAGTAAAAGTGATCAGAGAGAATGCCCTCTATCAGCGGGTCTTTGTGTGAAATGAAACAAATTTTCAACCAGTATTTGAATTGTCTTAGTTGTGCCTGAGTGTTCAATCTGCAGAGTCCAGCCTCCAGACAAAGGGCTGCATAGGGTACACAATGGGGAACTGCCAGTATTTTGTAAAGAAAAGCAGATTGAAGCCTTTCAACCAATGGGTTGATGGCGTCCAGCCAAACTGGTATCCCATATAGCAGTTGGGAGATGACCTTGGCTTTAAAGACCTGCAGGGCACTGGGGATATGCTGATTGCCCCACATGTAAAAGAACCGATAGATAGCTTGGATGGTCAATCTGGCTGAGTTGATAGTAATTTGCCTGTGTCTGGCCCAGGTATTGCAGTAAAAGAAATATAGACCTAAGTACTTAAATTCTTTGACTTGTATTGTTCTCCCGTGGAAAATCCAGGAATGGAGTTTCCAGGTCTTACTGAAAAACAACTATTTTGGACTTATTGTAATTGAGGGACAGTTTATTGCGAGAAAGGTAATTAATACATTCTAAAATTAGTCGTCTTAAACCTATCTTGGTTCTGGAAAGTAGTACCATGTCATCTGCATACAAGAGAATGGGCACTACCAGATGGCCCAATCTTGGACAGTGGCTGTTTACTCCTAACAAGAGAGGAGTAGGGGAAGATGGTCACTGGGGTCAAGGGGTATGACCTTAAAATCAAGGACAATGGATAGTAGTGGGGCAGGTATCAATATATAATCAATCACAGTTTTCCATGTGGTGAGATGTAGGTGAACTCACCATCAAAGTTTAGATCGGCTAAGCCGTTTAGCCAGAGTAGGCTTCTTGAGATACTGAAATTAGCTAATAGATGACCAGCATGATTAATTAATTTGTCCTTGGAGACTCTCGTCCAGGAAAGTCTCCAAGGACAAGAGTCTCCTACAGTTAGGACATCTGCTGTCCTGAATACCTCAAGGCCGGACCCCACCCTGGCATTGAAGCCACCTGCCAGCAAGTACCATGCTTTGGGAAACCTGACTTCGGTGTTTTCCAATGCTTGGGATAAATAGCTCCATTGCAGTTCTCTATCAGCTTTCTTCTCCGGGGGGGGGGGGGGAAAAACACACATGCAATAAATAAGTCTTGAGTCGGAGTGGTTACTCTGATAATCTGGAGTTTGCAGTGGCTATCAGCCATGTATACTAGCTCCGAATGAATGTGTTGTGCAACCAGTATGGCGAGGCCACCCGAAGGACGGCCCCTAGGCTTCTGCTTAGAAGCTGGGAGGGAGTAAGCATGGAATCCATCCAGAGTAATGTCAGTGGTGGACCAGGTTTCCTGGAGGAGAATAATCCCTTGATTCAATAGGACCCCTCTGGACTCTGGGTCATGCATTATCCTCGTCTATCCTGCTACATTCCAAGAGAGTATACTTAAAGGATGGAAATTAATCTGGTGTGGGGGGGGCGCCCCCCCACAGGCAGGGGACAGCTTTGCCTGTGCTTAGATGGAGTCTGCCACAATCTGTTCATACAGTGTGCATTGGACGGTTTCCAACAATAAGGGGCCAGTGATTACGCACTGTGAGTCAGTCAGTGTTATAGGTTCGGAGGAAGAGGTTACAGGAAGAGAGTCAGTCAATTGTGAACAGTTGTCCCTAATGGCAGTAGACGGGGGTATAACATTGTCAAAATGCTAGGAAGTCATAAGCCGTTCACTTGAAGATATGATCCTAGGATCCTTGATGACATCAGAGGTGGAGAGCTCACTTACTAAGTCCAGTTGTATGAATGGGACCTCATTTGAGGGGACTACAGAGTGAGCTCTGGGTATGACGTGGTCTATAATTAATGGTTCTTCAGCTGTGGGATTCGCCTTGTCCATAGCATCCATTATTATAGGACCCGGTGTATTGTTAGTCTGTTGGTTACATGGAACACTGGAATAAGACTGGGTTACCATGTTTTGTTGCTCGGCTGGAGGTGATTCCAAGGATTCCTTGCCAGCCTTATTGAATAGTAAAAGGGCTTTCTCCAGAGTTAGTGTCTGAACTGACATTTGAGCAATGTTGATCGCCTCACAAGCATCCACTTCAAGTACAGGGAGTTTGGTGTGCTTACTTAGATTGGCTGTTCTACCATGTAGTGACACAGAAGTGGGTTTATTATTCGTGTTAGAGTTGAAAGAGGTGAAGGATGCAGATTGATTAGGTTGGTAATAAGGCAGTAGGCTTTGGGTGGCTCATCAGTAAAGACTCTTTTGAGGCTTATATAGAAGGTGAGAAGAAAACCAGACATCCTGAAAAGCATGGACGGAATCAGGGGGCTGGCAAATTTAAGTAGCAGCCTTAGTTTGGAGCTATGGGCAGGCAGTCTCTCGTGTTCCTCAAGGTCGATAGAGCACTCATCCACGCGAAGAAGGCAACTGAGTGAATAAATTATCTGCACTCTGTTCCGCCATCTCCCCTGATTTACTGGGATATTTGCAATTTCCAAGTAGATTTGTCTTGGTAGGAGGATATGCGTCAAAGACTCCCGCTGGATATTAGGGGCCCTGGCAGGTCCTTGAGACGAGGCCTCCACAGAGGGAGGTGGAGTAACACATGGCCTGGGGTAGACCTGGCTATTTCTGTTAGACAGATGATCATCACACTGGAGCATGGATTGCTTTGAGGAGGCAAGTTGTTTTGTAAGGTGGTCCAGCTTGGAAAATATTGCCATCACAGCTTTGCCCGTGAGCACGGCGTAGTCTCCCAGCAAGCCGAGCAGTTTAGCGGTAGCGAGTTGCTCTTGGCCCTGCTCTGAGCTGGTAGTTAGTTGTGCAGCAGTTCCTGGGGCTGCTCCTGCCGTCACTGGGGTGTCGTGGAGAGCGGCTTGGACATCACCTTCTGATGGATGGAGGGGTTGGTCAAGTAACTGTGGTGTCTGTATTGACATTGATTCTGAGCTGGCATTTTTAGGCGGACCCTCAGGTAGGATTTTTCCCGTGGAGCATCTTTCAGAGCGCAGCGGTAAGTCAGTCAAACCTGAGGTGGCTTGAGAGGTGGGGAAGACAGATGCCTTCGAAGTGTGAGAGTCAAGTGACTGTTTCCCACCCATTGTCTGAAGTAAATCTGATGCATTGACGTCTATAGCTGAGGGGTCGGACTTGGCACTTTGAAGGGTCTCTTCAATGTGCAGCTGTTTAGAGGGCTTTGATACAGAGGAGCATCCTGAGGGAGTTCACTGCATTTTTGACTTTCCCATTAGTTAACCCCACGATATAAAACCAGGAGCTGGGTGTTGATTGAAGAGATTAAAGGTACAGTTAACAGGCTGAAAACCGGCAAGCAGCAAATTACTTATGCTTTTCTTCCTACAGGTTCTTGGAAGAATATAAGCAACAGAGAGAATGCAAGCAGTGTACCTGTTAATGAATATAAATCACGGGGTAGTTCTCTTCTGTCACACCAAATCGAGGATAGACTGGATGGGGGAGGGAGCCTGTGGATATGTGGATTTACAGGCTCACAGCTGCTCAAGTAAAATAAACAAGCCAAAATTAGCAGAATAGCGAGATAGTCTCCCAAGGTCAAACTAAGCCAAAGTCCTGTGGCTTGGTAGGGGTTGGCTTGTTGTCTTCAATTAAAATTATAGCAGGGTGTGCAGATATGAGATAAAAGCAAGAAATTGACCTTACTGACTGCCGGGCTCGCAGCAGAGACGACTCCCGTCTGCCATCTTTTTCTAAAACCCTCTACCTTCAAGACTACACATTCATCCTCTCTGCCTGGAGCTTCAAATTATGCTTTGTTTGCTTTTGTAACTTTGCAGGTTGACTCCTGTTTGGGTCATTTGATTACGGGGCAAAAAAAATTCCCTCAAGCATTCTGATCCAGTTCACCTTGTGAACTCTTAGGCCAGAAACCATGCCTGTATCTCCCCATTCTTGGCCACCTTCACTGGTTTCCTGTCTAAGGTGATGGTTCAAAGTGATGGTTCAAGGCTATTCAAGGCACATCTTCAAGGCACAGGTTCATTTGGGCTCCACTTCAGAAAAAAAATTTATATTAGGGTGTTTTTTTTAAAAAGAGCATTAAACAATTTAGAACAACCAAATATGGTCAGGCAGATGCATGTACAGTATTTGATAGCATTGACCCTGTTGAAGAAATACAAGTGCCTCCTTAGGAAGACTTCTTGATAGTGTGGTTCACACCACCCTCTGCTGGAAGAATAGGATTTGTTGGGGAATTTAGCCAAATGCCAACTTTATCCTTCCAGCTGCATTTTCTTTTTTCACAGAAGTCACGGATTCTGCAGACATTAACTCAGGAGGGGCAATCATCACTTGGAAAGACTTTGAGAAGACAATGCCATGGGAGATTGTTGTTCTGGTTGGAGGAGGTTATGCTTTAGCAGCTGGATGCAAGGTAAGACAGGTCTTTCTTATCTTTATTCATACCGGAAGCACCAACAAATTATATCGACAGATAATGATATTGACAGGCAAGACAGTATCAGAGTATGAGAATGCCCATAAGATGAAGCAGAATCCATACACCGAAATGTCTCCACAGTACATCGATAGTGTATATAATGCACAAATGAAGAAAATGTATCTGGTCCAAAGCCACGTTCCTGCATTGGGTAGTCTGGCTACCATTATGGATGCCTAAGGACAACCTCTGGGTTGGAGAGATAGGCAGGGTATCTCTCAATACCATTGGCAGGGAATCGGAAGCAGGTGAAGGCATCTGCTTGGTAATACCCTGAAGCCACTGCAGTATCCTGCAGAAGCTATGTTGTCTGGGAACTCTGGGAGTTGCGGTCCAAAAAACAAATCTAATTCCAATAACACCAGCAATGGGACAGGCCGAAGGCAAAGAGGATTGACTTTCCCTGCCGGAGAGAAGATAGATCACTCTTACCTAAGGTTTGAACTGATCATTCGTAGAACATTTATGACGGTAGGCTGGTCTGAGGGACTGACTGATAGACATTTTTCTGTCCTCACAACCCTCTGCCAGAGAGCACCAGCTTGTCAAAATTAAAGTATATATGAGTGGAAAGTCACATTTTGTTTTCAGAAAACTATGTCATTTTTTAAAAATCTGTCTTTTCTCCAAGACCAAGAAAAAAGACTTTGTGGGGCCATTTTAGGTGCAATGTGCTTTGTGAGGAACAAATGAATTCAGAGGAGAATGGCTCTGATGATGCTTTGGGCCACACAAGTGGAAGCCACGTGATGTCCGTCCCTGGAACAGATCATAAGTCAGAGCTTGCCTCTCACTTCTGTACTAACAAAAGACTCAAAGATAATCAAACCTGGGAGGGACTTGACAGGTCAGTGAGATCAGCCCACTGTCCAAGAAGGGAATTTGCATTTATAACAGATAGCCATTGGCTAAAAACTTGTAATGAAGAAACGTTTGTTCCATGGTTGAACACATTTTTGTTTCAAGAACTTCTTTCAAATGTTTTGTCAAAATCTCATTTTTTGTGATTTGAAGGCATTATAGGAAAAATAAGGTCGCTCCATCTTCTACATGACAACTGTTCAATTATTTTAAAGTGGTCATCTTATTACATCTCAGACTTCTGTTCTCCAGGCTATTGGCATCTAATGCCCTCAACTATTCCTCATATGGTTTGGTTTCCAGGTCCTTTCCCCGCTTGGTTGCCCTCCACTGGACTCAGTCTTGTCCACATCCTTCTTAAACAATTGTGATCAGAACTGGATACAGTATAATGAGTGAGGTCTGACCAAAGATGAATTGAGTGCTAGTATTACTTCTCTTGCTCTGGACACTGTACATTCTCGTGATGTACCAAGCTTCTACTTCTATTTTTAAAAAACAGTTAAAATTAGTCTAGGATGACTTATTTTTGAAAGACCCAAGTGGTTTTAAAGTAAACACTATGTTCTCTTCTAAGTGTTTGGAACTCAACTCTTTTAATAATCTGGTTCTATTCATCTCAGTCACATAGTCTTCCTTGTCTTCTAACCTGCCTGGTGCCAGTTAAGTTATTTTCTCTTATGCTGCCTTTCCTTTTCCATTCACTAACTATGATATGAAATTATTCTCTAAAGCGGCTGCTTTGGGGATAATCCCTGTAACTGAAACCTGGTTGCAATTAGTGATATAATGAATTGGGGGCTGAGATTCAATATACTGAATTTCCCTCTGAGAAATTCTGATTCCAAGCCTGTTCCAGATCCTTCTGGTTGTGAGTCAGGCCTGAAATAGTTGCATCCCTGCCACTAACCAACCTGCCCTGCCCTGCCCGTTTCCCAACAACACATAAAGACCTATTTTTAGAGAAGGAAGCAGTGTGTCATTGATACACACACACACACACACACACACACCAGTTGTCCCCCACCCTTTCGCGGTTCATATACTGCGGTCCCGGTATATTGCGGGTCCGCAGTATATGAAAAAAAGGCCCCCTGGGGTAAGGCGGAAAGACCTTCCCAGGCCCGCTGGAGGCCCCAAAAGTGCTTCCCTGCAAACTGGAAGTGATTCCAGTATACCAAAAATGACCTCCAGATCACTAGAAGGGGCTTCTGTGGGGCAGCACCAGGACTGGGTTAAGTACAAGAGCCCCCAGAGAGCCCTCCCAGTCCCGACCTGACGCAGCATCCACGTATTGGGGATTTTCAATTATTGTGGGTCGGATCAGGTCCCTAACCCCTGCAATAGATGGGGGTTTACTCTCTCTATATATGCAGCCTTTTAACCTCTCCATTAAAAAATGAAGCTCCAGAGGTGTTGAAGAACATGGGATTCTTGTCTTCTATACCGTTGATGTACCTCAGGGTGATGAAAAGATTACATATCGCATGGCAGGAAATGGCATTATCATTTCCTATTGAAAAGAGCTGTCCAACCTTTTCTTCATCCACCAAGCCTTTCTTATCATCCGACAGTATTTGCTTCTGCTTGGCAAAAGAAGGATCAATGAGGGAGAGAGATGCACTTGACCCATTTCCCTCGTCCCACAAGCTTTCAAGGATTATTTTGAACAATCTCCAGGAAAGGCTGAAAGGTTAAAGAAGCAGTGGAGTGGTGGTGATGGGGAGTCTGAGGCAATCCATGGTGGCCAAACTCTTATTCTTATTTTCAACATGTGTGAGGTGGCAGTGGGTTTTTGTCTCTGGTGCTCTTCCCATCACATGAATTATATGGCAATCAATGCATGCCCAGTCTCGTGAAGAAGAAACTGCAGGAAGGAAACAAACACTTACACTTATAGAATCCCATAAGGAAAGATTCCAGCCAGGAAGGTCACCCATCACAATATATACTTCTTGTTGTTCTGTGCCATCAAGTCAGAACCAAATTGTAGCAACCCTAAGACAGCTTTCAAGGTGAGTGAGATATTTAAGGAGTGTTCTTACCAGTTCCACTCCCCCACTGAGTTTACATGGCTCAGCAGGGACTTAAACCCTGGTCTTCCAGCCCCACACTACAAGTTAGTAGAAACTTACTTTCAAATGGAGGAATGAAATCAACCAATCCCTTACCTTGTGTGAGCTCACACAGGGCTAAACTCCAACAAGGAAGAAGCCTCTGATGTCATATTTCCTTTTCTCTGGCACTGGCGAATCAGACAGGGAGGCGGGATGATGCATTTCACTGCACAGCTCCTGATTGGCCAGCACCAGGGAGAAAGAAATATGATGTTGGAGGCTTCTTCCTCGTTGGAGTTTAACCCTGAGCCCAGCGCAAGGTAAGGGATTGGTTGATTGCTTTCCTCCGGTTCCAAACACCACTTGGGCTCCCGCGTTTCATTTCGGAAGCTGACCACTTCCAAAACGAAAAGCCCATCTAGGAATCAGTCTGTGGGAGCACAGAATCAGCTCTATCTAATATTCCTGAAGAATTAGAACCTGTGTCCAGAGAAGACAATCCAAAGACTGTGATGCCCTCTTGTTTCTTTACTCTTGTCTTTTCCCTCAGAACTCTGGCCTTTCCACATGGATTGGGCGGCAGATGTTGTCCTTGAGTAGCCTTCCTTCTTGGGCTGTCAGTCTGCTAGCCTGCCTCCTGGTATCCATTGTAACCGAGTTTGTGAGTAACCCAGCCACCATAACAATCTTCTTGCCTATTTTATGTACCATGGTGAGTACCAATTTTGGATTCGTTTCAATTTGGTGGGATATATAAGCAGCCTAGGCTGTCTGCAGCAGTGAACTTGTTCACAAAAGCTCAGTTTAAAAAGTCTTTGAAATCCCACAGTGTTTTTGTCTCATTTATGTTTGGTTTTGCCTGACAACCTATGATAGTGACTATATCTCTTGCACATGGTGTAGACATCAGCAGTTCCACCACTGATACAGGACAATGCAATGGTCTTTTGCCTAGCTATACTCTGTTTCCAGGGCCCTAAAACACTGTAAAAACAAGTTTTCAAATTATAAATGCTGTGACACGGAAACAATTATAGAGTTTGTTCTGTATAAGATGCTACTAAAAATATTGTAGTTTGTATGCCCCACCTTTGATGGTCCTCCATGATAGAATGGTGTCCTAGATTTGGGAGAAGGTCTATTAAATAGCAATTGGCCATTTCTTTGCATTCAGGATGTCTAAGGATGAATTCCTCATACCACCACAAAGGAAAAGGACACATCTTTGGAGACCTAAAGAACAACTGCCAAATGTAGACCATAGGCAGACCTTGGAACATTATTTTGCAAAAAGAAAAATGCCACCACAATTATTTTTATGTTGCATCCCTGCCACCATAAGAGAACTGAAAGCAAAAATATGTTTTACGGCATTCATTATTTGTTACTATTAAAGCAGGGTGGGCATCCTACAAGGCTCTATGTTTACCCTTGCATGGTCCTCTAAAGGGCATGCCCCCATTCCAAAGAGAAATTTGGTAAGTACCACTCCATAAGCCTAGAGATGTGATGTGCACTGAAAGTTACTTTACACCTAAGGCTGTTTCCGCCACATACAAAACTTACTTCCTTGATCCAGAACGTGGCCACGTTTCTTTAACACCAGTTATTTTGGGCCTAAAATTATCCTAATAAAAAAAAATTTCAGAGATCCTTGAGGGGCTGTGAGGCACACTTCACTCATTCCTGTTTCAGAGTGACATGTTAATAATAATCACGCGCCATCAAGTCAGTCCTGATGTATGGCTACCCTTTTCAGGGTTTTCCAGGTAAAGAATACCTAGACATGGTTTTACCATTCCCTTATTCCAGGGACTAAGCAGCTAGTCCAAGGCCCCACAAGCTGGCTTTTCTGGGAAGCACAGTGGGGAACTGAACTCCCAACTGCTAATTCCACAAATACATAAACCATTGAGCTATCCTGCTGGCTCATGTTACCATCATTCATGTGCTACTTTTTCATCTTTTGAGGTTTTGACAATAAAAAATATACTTTAAACTTGGGGGGGGGGGAGGAAATAGTACCAAATCCTCCCAAACAAGTCCCCCCAGGTAGCCTCATATAATAAGCATTTTAAGTGACGAATAAATACAGCAGTACCTTGGTGTAAGAGTAACATGGTTGAAGACAAGCAAACATTTATTCTAAATTTCGCCTTGATCAACAAGCAATGTCTTGCTATACAAGCAGTGGAACAGGTCACATGATCACGAGTGAGCCAATGGTGGCTCTCTCTCCTTCCTTCCCCTTTGGGGGGGGCGGCCGCAGAGAGCCCTGCTTCCTCCATCCAGCTCCCAGCCCACCGGCACTCAGGACATCCTCCTTGGTTTGTTACCCCCCCCCTCAACTCTCCCATTGCCCACATTTCCCTGCTTGGTGGCTGGCTGCAAAAAGCCTCCCTGTCAACTGCCACCGCCTGGGACATTTCCGGGGGGGGGGGAAATATTCTGGGATGGCGGTGGGACAAAGGCTGAAAAACAGTATTGTCCCAGCCGAAATGGGACACTTGACAGGTATGCTTTTGAGCTATTGCTAGCTGAAATACCAGACTTGCAAATGATTTTTAGCCAGTTCAATATATTTATAAAATTACTGTAATATACTGTACAAAGGGCAGCCTTTGAAGGAGGTTCCATAGGCAACATGCAGGGTGAGAGAGAATCCCCTTGCTATCTTTGACTAGTGATTGTAGTGGGGTCCCCCTGCATCCTTCTTAGAAATTGTCCCAGAATGTTAGCAGCACAGGGGAGAGACTGGACACTCCAAGGTAGGATAAAGTGTTGTAGAACAAATTTAATCATGGGATCAGGCGTTCCTTCCCCTGCTTTCTGGTCTTGAAAATCACCAATTTGTGAGGGAACATCTTTTGTCAATGATCCAAATTTCTTTCTTTTCTCTCTCTAGTCAGAAACTCTGCAAATCAACCCTCTGTACACCCTGATCCCTGTCACGATGTGCGTCTCTTTTGCAGTGATGCTACCAATGGGTAACCCCCCAAATGCCATCGTCTTCAATTATGGACACTGTCAGATAAAAGATATGGTAAGGATAAAGAATAAGGTCAAACCCATCATCAGATTGGGTAGATTTGGACATTTAATGCCTCTTAATGCACCAAAACAGATTTTACATTGCAGCTGTTCAGGAAATAGATTGAGACTATGGTTCAATCCAATTTGAAAAGAAGATCTCATTTTGACATTTTAAATGGGAGTTCAGACGTAATATCAAATTTCTTTGAAACTCTTGGAATATGGTGGGGGGAATGGCTAAGGGGTGAGTAATAGTTTCTAAATGTAATTATTTAGATCATTTCACTCAACCTGTCCTGTGAGACCATTTGTCTATCCACGCCAGAACTGCCTTTTCTGCCAAGTCATAATTGTCTGTAGTAGAAGTGGTGTTTCACTCAATCCACTAAGGCTACCAGAGCTAGGAGGAAGTCACTGGTTTGAACTACAGCTCATATTTATTTATTTGATTATTTGATTCTGGGCAGTTTACAACATAAAACTGCAACATAGTAATAACACATTTAAATAACCAAAATACAAACATAATATAACCAAATAAATAAGCAACAATAAACTAAAATAAACGTAGAAACAACCAAGCGATTAATCAAGAAGCAAAAGATTGGGGATAAGCGATGAAAAGAAGGATAGTGTCTTTGCTAGGTGTTTAAGAAACCAGAGAAAGCCATTCTGTAAAACCATGTTTTCAGTAATTTTTGAAGGCTTGAAGCGAGGGTGCCAGGCATATTTCTGATGCCAAGCAATTCCATAAATGAGGTTTGACTACTGAGAAGGCCCTACTCCTTGTCACAGCTTTCCAGGCCTCCCTCAGGGTTGGAACTCCCAAATGTCCTGCCTGACTAGCACACGTGATCCAGGCAGTTCTTCTTGGGAAGAGCCGTTCTGTCAGATACTGAGGTCTCAAACCATTTAAGGCCTTGTATGTTAACAGCAAAATCTTGAAGTTAATCACAGGATCCCCCCAGAAAATACAGTGCCACCTAGGGGCCTCTGGAAGTTATGAGCTAAAAGAATAACTTTTCCCAACTCTGAAGTCTACTGGTTCTGATTCT
Source organism: Phrynocephalus versicolor (assembly GCA_023846285.1). Taxonomy (NCBI): domain Eukaryota; kingdom Metazoa; phylum Chordata; class Lepidosauria; order Squamata; family Agamidae; genus Phrynocephalus; species Phrynocephalus versicolor. Next base: position 13,866,492 of record JAHTLZ010003526.1, on the reverse strand, counting down.
GAGGAGTGAACTTGACAGTTGTGGGGGAAGTGTGGCTGGGAAGCCAGGGCACCTTTGGAACCGCTGTCCCCCTAAAGCGCCAAACCAGCAGTTCATGCCCATCTCTATGCAGGGATGGGTTCCATGGATAGCTGGAAACTTCTTTGGACAGGATGTGAAATTGCATTTCCCTGATCCCCTTTACGCTTGTGGCTGCAGCTTCATCAGTGAATGTATCTTCCGACTTCAGCAGCAAGCATATACTCATAGTTGATAGTTGAAGGTTGTCAAAATAGGAAATGCAGCCACATGGCAGAAAACTTCCTTTTCTTGTCCTAAGAGGGATGGCAATGCCTTTTTTCGCCTGCATAACATCCTGACAAACATCTAAGAAAATCCATAGTCTCAAAATGTCATCAAAGACATGCCTTTGTGTGTCTCCAATATTTATGCCCTGCTATCTGAGGTAGGAATCCCTGCCTTAACTTAATAGTGTCCTTATTACGGCTTTTTCTTTGTTTTTATCCATAGATCAAAGCTGGCTTTGGTGTCAATGTGATCGGGCTAGTGGCTGTGGTGCTGGCCATAAATACTTGGGGAATTAGACTCTTTGAGTTGAACAAGTTTCCAGAGTGGGCTATCACTGGCAACATCACTGGGCCATTTTAAGCAGAAATTTGGGGGAGAAAATATAATGCAACTGGAGCATTGTGTTTGCACCTACATTAAGAAAGGAAGACACTTGATAATATGAGCAACCAGAACTGAATAAGATGTTAACTCTAGCTGAGGATCTCCAGAGGATTATCATATGTCCACCATCTAGTACTCCCCTTTTCTTTCAAGATCGAAATGGAATGGAATTATTCTAAAAACAAGCACCCAGCTCTTTTTGTTATTTCCAAAGAAAATGCATCTATAGAATATTTAACCCACATTCTTTTTTACTTGATGAAGTATGTAGTGGCCCTGCATTTATAGATTGTTTTAAAGAGTGTATTTATATGTATATATATATACATTATTTAAATGGAGAAAATTATATATATAAGAATCATGAATTATGTGAGCATCCGTCTGAACCAGGGGACAGAGACACCTGCATCAGTGTCTCAAGTATTTTGGCAGGCTGTAAAAGCTTGGGAGCCAGCTGCCTAGTTGCCCCAAGCACATCCAATCTCGCTTGATTTCGGAAGCTAAGCAGGGTCGGCCCTGGTTAGTACTTGGACGGGTGACCACCAGTGAATACCAGGTGCTGTAGGCGCCTGGAGTAGGAACTGGCAAGCCACTCCAGTACTCCTGCCAAGAAAACTCCATGGACATGGAGTCACGTAGAGTCGGTCACGACTGTAACGACACAACACACACTCAAAAGCTAGGGAAACACACAAAGCCCAATCCCACCCCACAATTAACATAAATCCTGAAAGAGAAAAGGGTTATATTTTTAAATTATATTTTCTATGTTAATGAAATCACACCCATGGATTTGGGGGATCTTTACTATTCATTCCCTCAAAACTATCTCCTCCTTTTTGTTACTTTCTGATCAGCAAAATTGGTCATAATATCCAGCCTTGGGGAAGTTCTGAAGAGCTTGTTGACTTTTTTTTAAAAAAAACTTTTTTTGACACCAATAAAGATATTACTCTGCAGATCTTTGCTTAAAGGGGCCAATATAGTTGCAATTCATTTAGAAAATAAACAAATTCTTGTTAAGGCTTCTGCTTCTCTAATCATTTTCTCTGGAAAAAAAAACCCACTAATTATTTCCCCGGAGTCAACTTTTTTGCATGTTCACACTCAATAGACAAAATATCTGGATTGATTCATTACTCCCCAATAGCAGAATGCATGTAGCTGCTGGTGATCGTTAGCTTGTTAAAACTTATTCTAGCTTCCGTAAAATCTCCAGAAATGTGCCAAAAATATGTACGTTGCACACACATCATGGCAAATAAATTGCACGCCATTTCTTTCGTTTTAAAAAAAGTTATTTTAGTTTTTCTTAAGGTAAGGGTGTTATCTCTTCAGAGTAGCTACAGCAAAATCTCATAAAATCTGCTGCTAGATAACATTGATAATTTATTGTTACAACTACCTTCAAGCACGCTGTACAAATTATCCTCCTACTTGCCCTTACAGTAATAGCTTTGCAATAACTTAGTATATCTGTTTACCACATAAACCTATCTATTTACTGTACCTAAGTGAACCAAGCACAATGTGGCTGTTCCTTCCCCAGTCCATGAGACATTGCCTGGGTTGGCATTTTCTGTTTCCTCACCTGAAAGGCTAGCAGCTCCACCACATCTGAAGCAGCAGACTAATTTAGGGGACACTGGACAACTTGCGTGGCATACCTACACCACTGTGCCGTCTTGCAAGAGAGATCCAGTAGGCAGTTCATGAGGAGCAGAGCAAGGCTGCCACCCAACATCTAGACCAGTGCTTCCCATCCTGGGGGTCGGGACCCCTTTGGGGGTAGAACGACCATTTCACAGGGGTCACCATGAGCCAGTGAAGAAAAAGGCACAAATGGCTTGGGTCTGGAGGGGGGGGGAGGAAGGAGGGAAAGAGTGAGCTATAGTTTGATAGGTTGGAGGGGATGTCAATCAATGGCACTGGAGACTGTGATTGGCTGAAGATGCCTGTAGAGGGAAGTTCTCTATCACAGTGGCCTGCCAAAGGGGGCTTGTGGCCTCTTCCAAGCAGGGCAACAGGTCACCACAACATGAGGAACTGTTTTTAAGGGTCGTGGCATTAGGAAGGTTGAGAACCACTAATCTAGTGTCTTGGGTAGTATGCCTGCCTTTATTTATCTGGACCAAGCATCTGGGATTTGAAAACAGCTCTGGCCAAGAAGGAGTACTGGGAGACCAGCTTCAGGCAAGCAGGACCTAGCTTTGTGGCCCTCCCCAAGAAGAGGAGATGCTTGTATCGCTTTCACCATAAAATATTTTTCACACTTTTGCTGCAAAAACAAGGAAAGCTACTGTGTGCATGGTGCCCTGCCAGGAAAAGCACGTATGAAGACGAGTCAGTGTAGAAGACATGCTTAGATTGAAGTGATCCGATTCTGAAGGAGGAGCCAAGATTTATGGTTGCATCACCAAAGCATTTGGTAGGAAGTGTTGAGTCTTACTGGAGCTTGCCCTGTCAACAAAGTTGCAGCCTACTGGGAGGACCACTATTCCAAGGTTGGAAGAGTTACATTTTGGTCAACACCTCCCAACATTCCCCAGTCAACTTGAAGGATTCTGGGAGATGCAGTCTGACAATATGTTTTTCAAGCTCTGTATGTTCCCCTAGAAAGATAGGGGACCACATTCAGGTTTCCAACTGACCTTGTGCAGAAAACGTGTTCATCTGGACTTAACACATACTTAGTGCCAGTAAAGCCTTAATAATAAATGCAAAATTTTAATAATGGATGTAAAAATAGATGCCAAAAATAGTACAGTACTATGATCAGCGTTTAATGTTTTGTTTTTTTCCACCAGAGGAAAATAAAGACAATCTTCTGTTGCTAGCATGCTTCCGCTGTAGCTAATAAATTCCACTTGCTAATAAAGTAAATCATTCAAACTTCGGATTGTCTCCTGGTCAAATGATAATAGTGATGTTGGAGGGGAGGGGGAATGCTGTTTTTAAAAAAGTAATATCTTAAGTGTGCTATTCTTTTAGTCATTTGGGATGGGAGCATTGCTAGGCTGAACTCGAAACCAACCCAGTATAGGTGTCTGGGCTCCATAAAGAAAAGGAACGTGTTATTGTACCCTCTGTCTTGAGAAAGTAGCATCCAGATGGGTATAAACAGCTTTATGAGTCCCAGTCTTATGCTTCTGAGCTTCACATAGCAGAGGAAAGCATGGAAAATTTCATGAGCCAAATAGTTTAAAGTGTGAACTAGGCCAGGCGGTCTGTAAACACAGCAAGGTTCCTCCTCCCTTTGACTGCTCTAACATGAAATGGCCACCATCTTTCCAATGTGGAGAAAAATGGAAGGACAGGCTTGCCCAAAAACATATCCACAATGTAGAGGCAGAGCAGGTTGAGATCCCATTTACTGCCATTAACTGACAGGTGTAATTTGGAGGAAGGCACTATTGCTCTGTGGTAGAGAAATCAATGGACCACCGTACAATGCTCTGCAGTAGAGGAATCCAAGCATGTCACCAGACTACAGCTTCTGGGATTCTGTAGAATGGTGCCATGGCAGTCAAAGTGATATCAATCCGCTGTAACTGTGTAGTGCAGGCACTCAAAGAAACAGCAAGACGTACACCTGGATTTCTTCCCTACATGCTTTGCAGCAGCAGTCCCACACATCTGGCCCCTCGCACACCAATGTTAACCGGATATAAAAGAAAGGGATGAGAGAGAGTATGTATACAACAAGGTACAGTGGTATCTTGTATAAGGGAAATAATTTGTTCCACATGAAATTATGTTAAGCAAATTTCCCTTTATACAAATTTCCCATAGGAATGCATTGAAAACAGAGTACCGTATATACTCAAGTATAAGTCAACCTGAGTATAAGTCGAGGCCCCTAATTTATCCCCCCAAAACTGGGGAAACGTATTGACTCGAGTATAAGTCTAGGGTGGGAAATGCAGCAGGACAGCTCCTCCTTTGTAAACTGGGGGAGTGGTGTGTGATGTTTAAAATGACTTTTAGCCACTGCCCCGAGTACTTGCCAGGCCCTGCTGTATTTCCCACCCTAAACTCCCCTGTGATGCAGAGGGGGGGTCATGAGAAGTGGCACACAATGTTTAAAATGACTTTTAGCCACCGACCCAAGCACTTGCCTCAGTGGCTAAAAGTATTGACCTGCATATAAACCGAGGGCCCCATTGTTCAGCCCAAAATTAGGGCTGAAAAACTAGGCTTATATTTGAGTATATACAGTAATCCCTAGTCACAACAATTTTATGTTGTACAGATTTTCCCCATAGATGATTCTGTTAAGCAAATTTCCCCTATCCCCGGAATTTTTTATGTTGTACATATTTTATGTTATACAAACACTTTGTTATACGAGGGTCCACTGTAAGTGTGAGGGCATCATCTTATCATAGTCCATCACTGTTATCATGATCTTTCCACTGATAATCTGATTTTTCTGTCTGGGACAGCAAAGTATAAAAGCTGCAATATGGGGCTGTATACTCTCGACCAAGAAGTTCTTTAGTAGTAAATAGAAGAAGCTGGCAGGAATGATGAAAGAAGAAATATACACTTTCTGATCAGCAGAAAATAGCATTGCCATTCATAAGCGGAATAAGTTGCAAATAAACAGGAACAGATCCAGCGAGACCGTCTTTCAATAATTTGAGACAACCCATTTCTATTATCCAGGACATTCCAGTGCAAACCATTTCCAGATGAAAATGTGCTACATACGGGCACCCAAAAAGCAGCTAGTGTTTCTCTGCCCAGATAGATTGGGTCTGAATCATTTTAGCATTTTGTTCGAGAACAACAAACAAGACAATTCAGGCTTAAGCATTTCACTGGTTTCGGTGCTATGGAGGAACTGCATTGTTGCAGCAGATAACTCAGTCAAGGGAGGAAATCTGTAGCTGATCCACTAGACTGATACGAGCATGATTTATGTGTAAGGTGCTTTATGAGTGTGCAGCAAACAGGCTTCTGCCAAGCGTGGAATGATCTCTTTCAAGCCCAGAACGGGGCCATTCTTGGCTTGTTTCACATTTGAAAGAGACTGTGTGCTCTGCATATGCATCAAGTATCTCACACGTAAATCACGCTTGTCACTAGAGATGGGCACGACTCAGAAAAATGGTGTTTCGTTTGTCGTTTGGTCGTTGAGGGGTCCGTTTCGGTTCGTTTCTGTTTTCGTTGGGTTTTTTTTGCAAATTTTTCGTTTTCATTTTCGTTGTGTAACGAAAATGAAAAATTTCTGTTTCGTTAGCATTCTTTTCAGTTCAATGTACTTGCTGCAACGAAAACGAAAAACACAGCAAAGTTTTTTGTTTTCGTTTCCGTTTTTGTTTTGTTTTTGGGAAATTTTCATTTTCATTGCGTAACGAAACGAAAAAACGAAAACGAAAATTTCGCTGAGTCGTGCCCATGTCTACTTGTCACTATTGTTGGGCCCTAAAGCCATGATTCTCTGAAAAACTATAGCTCCCATCAGCCCGGAGGTAGCAAAGCAACTCTCATCTGCCCTACACAGCAAAGCCAAGGGTGACCAAGGTGGTCCAATGACATCAACGCAGGTAACAGGGTTTCCCAATTCTATTCTATTATTGGTGCTCTGGTTCGCTCCACCTGCCCCTTTCGATGCCTCCAGAATTAAATTAGGAGAATTCTTTAGTTTGTCACCCAAATTATAAGCCCTTCACCTCAGACGTCTCATTTCCACTCTGCTACACGTGCTAATAAAACATACAATACAACAATCTCTCCAACCCGTTCATGCAGTCAAATCTATCCAGGTTCCTTCTTAGATGCTATTAATTTTTAATTCTTCTACAATGGGATGAGCAAACCCACACAAGGGCCTTTATAATGCCCTTGTGTGTTATCTGCCATCAAGTCAGAACTGACTTTATCGAGACCCTAATAGGGTTTTCAAGGTAAGTGAAATATTTAAGGAGTGGTTTTACCAGTTCCACTCTCCATGTAAGTTTCTATGGTTGAACAGGGATTGGAACTCTGTTGTCCATAGTACTAGTCTTTCACTTTATCCACTGCACCACAGTAGAAATTCCATAGCCTATATACTGTGCTCTTTATCCACTGTACCAAATTATATCAAAGGACAGTGGAGGGTTTTCAGAAATGTGTGCAATGTAGCACGAAGGAGATGAGCCCAACAAAGAAACTGGTGATTTCCATTGAAGGTAGAAATATTTTCAGTTCAGGGACTGAGGGGTTTTCAGATAGGGGCTACTACTCTTGTACTGGCTAACATATCACCCTGAGCTTCATATTATAATCTGGTGGACATGACTGATATGTCGCTTTCTTAAATGGTTTCTAAGCTTTCAGAAAGCCATCTTCAAAAGCAAACAAACATCCACAACAAAACAACAAAAACCTGCTCTTGTAGTACAGAGAACTGAGCGTCTTGAAAGGGAGGAATGAAGTTGGTTCAATTCAAACACAGCATTAGTTGCTTTGACTGTTTCAAATAAGCTTTAGAGTCTGAAAAGCAGCTTCTTAGCAATCCTCGTCAACCCATTAAAGCTTAAACATGCAAGAACACACTGCTCTTCCCTACAGCATGAACAGCACATTATGATAGGGAGAGACAGCAAAAACACCATTTTAAAGTTTCCTTTGTAAAGAAGGAAAGTGATTGTAGCCAAACAAACAAACAAACCCCGTAACATTCTTTTGAAAAGGCCCTTGTGTTTAATGAACAAAGGCTCAAAACAAGCACCAGAGGGGAAAATGTATAGAGACCAAAACCAACAGGGAATTAAGGGTTGGTTTCTCAACGCTGGATTGTTGCCTATAGCCAGAATTCAATGAATTATAGAAGCTTAATTCAATGAATTATAGAAACTTAATTCAATGAATTATAGAAACTGTGAAATATATTTTTGTTGTTGTTGTTCAAGTGACTAGTGGCTCGTTGTCTGCTAATTATCTACACCTTCTTGATATATTCAGACTGTGGCCATTCGGATATTTCCAGCAGTTCATTTAAAGCTGCAGCATCCATCCATCCGTAGTTTTAGGGCCGGTCCCTTTACAGGCAATGTTCCATTTCAAAAAAGAAGAATAAGATCCCAAAGTTCACTAGTAACATAGTTCATTGACAGAAAATGCCACTACTCTGTTTTCACTAACCCATCCTGCCCTCGCACTCTCTCTTTTTGTTGGTGTTCTTGGACTGTACCTCTTGGAAATCCCAGCCAGCACAGTTGATGAAAGCTTCTGTGAACTGAGGTCGAACAACTGGGTTGCCCAAGGTGGGGAACAAGTGCACTAATGGATCATTATCACATTACCCTTCGAGGTGTGGCAGTGGCACAAAGCTCCACCAGACCAAGCCAACAAGAATCCAGCCTAATACGTACACACTTTGACAATCACACTGGCGGGCAGGCTTCTGCCAACGTTAGATGAAGCGACAAACTCTGCAAAAGAACCTTCACAGAGAAGTTATAGAATGCAAAGGAAACAGAGAGAGGCAGTGGGAAATGATTGAAGCAAGATAATCAATATCCCACCCATACAGAACCTCTGGGGAGCTTAGTAGTTCAGGCATCTGACTGCAGAGCCAGAGGTTGGAAGTTCAGTTCCAGACTGTGCCTCCTTGTGAGAGGCTCTTCCAGCTATACAGTTCTAAGACAGAATCATAGAATTAGAAGAGATCTCAAGGGTCATTTAGTCCAACCCCCTGCCATGCAGGAGTCCCCATCACAGAACACCCAACAGATGGCCATCCAGCCTTTGCTTAAAAACCTCCAAAGAAGGAAACTCCACCACCCTGCTTGGCAGCATATCCCATTGCCAAGCAGCAAAAACTGTCATGAAATTCTTCCTAATGTTTAAATTGAATCTCTTTTCCTGAAGTTTGAGTCTCTGAAGCCATGGAAAACAAACCAGTCCCTTCTTCAATGTGACATCCTTTCAAATATTTAAGAAATGGACAATATTTCACATCTCCTTTATAGCCCCAACAGATCATATTTGTTGTGTATGGGACAGAATTACTATGCACGGCACGAGCTCCCATAAGTTTGAAATCAGAAAGCATTCACACCAGGGGCAGGAGAATCATTGTTTTTAATCAGCAATTTAATACATTATAAAGAGGTTGTACAAAAGGGCTGTATCAATGCATTTGAGAAGAGTGAGAATCTTTGGATGCTAGGTTGCAGTCCCTTTCTTATGTCTTTCTAGAACCTCTGCAACAGCCAGGCTACTACAGTTTGTTGGGTTGGATTAAGAACATGCATTTCATTATTCTATACCCATGACACATTAATACTGAATATAAAGTAATGACCGTGTAAATACACTGAGGACAAAATTCCAAATCCTCTCTCTGGTTTGGTTTTCTTATTACGCAAAGTCAAGATAGATAAAGGTCAAATATTCTGATAGCACTGGCAAGTCCCACAGATGAAGTGATGCTTCCAGTCAAAGTTTTCCAGGTTTAGACTTGGAAGGAATCCACAAAAAATATGTTACAGGTTGGCACCTGTGTCCCAGAAGCAAAGCAGCAGCATCTACACCTATTACAGAGCAAGCTATACCAATGTCATTTGTCATTTGGGGGCTTCTTTCTAGCTTCCACATCTTTCTTGAATTCTTCAAACTTTTTTCCAATGTTTGGAACCTATGAAGAAAGTGGGAGAGAAGATCAATTTCTTTCTTTCCTTTTTTTTAAGGATAACAGAACTCCTTTTATTTTGTTTTATTTTTAAAAAATACTACTATGTCTTGAAGAAGTGCACATGTGCACGAAACGTCACATTAAAATATGAAAGTTAGTCTTTAAGGTGCCACATATTTGTGTATTTTGTTTTGTTTTGCTTTTCTTTGATTTTTGCCTGAAATTCTTGAAAATACTAACGCAGCTATCCTCTCAGAAACTTCTAAAAAATACATATACTACTAACAGAAAAATTAACACATAAAGTCAAAATAGTAGTGCTCCTTTCCCCTAAGGACCATTATATCTTATATACTTTTGCCTCTATCAAACTCTTCCTACAGAATAGATGAAACTGGTTGGGTCCACACTTCTACTTCACATTTCCAACACACAAAAGGGATTTGTATGTGTCGCAGTGGCAAATGGAGCTGGGTAAGGGAGGGGGTGGTATATGATCCATGTCTCTTTGTTTGAAGAGCAGGGGTGTGACTTAAGAAACAGCCTTTTACAACTGCCCTTCTTGCCTCTAACAAGACTCCTGCCCTGGCTACAACATCACCTAGCCATGGATTTTAAGAACAACATCTACCTAAGGACTTTAAAAGTAACCTCCTGGTGAAGAACATCTTTCACCATGTCTGAACTTCTGGGACCTGCTTTGGCGATTTACTGCACTCGAAAGTTTGCAATGTTCCTTTTTTATTTTTAATAGTGGCCTATAAAGGTATCACCTGTAACCTATTTTTACAAAAAGTCCTGTTTCTCAACTGTTTGGTGCAGAGGTGTGGAACCTTCAGCCCTCCAGATGTTTTGGACCACAATTCCCAGAATTCCAAGCCTATATTACCTATGATAAAGCACCGTAGGAGTCGTGGTCCAAAACATCTGAAGGGCCAAAGGTTCCCTAACGCGGGTTTAGTTTATCATTCCCTTTGTAAAAATTGGTTCGCCATCCAAGTCACACAGTCAAAGACAATAACACAGGTTTCACAGTTACAAAAAGAGTAAAAAATACTCACATCATAGTTCTGAGCCAAATACACTCCAAATATATTACCAAGTGTAAAGCCAACCTGAGGAAGAAGGGAAAGGAATTAGACAAGAAAGATTCAATTTCCATGTCCCATTCCCCACTAGGAGATACACTTCTGAAATGCAGTTTCTTTTCCAGCAGAGCTCTTAAAAACAGTATTTACAAGTTGCAAAACAAACCTGCTTCTAATTAGACTCTTTGCCGTGTTCTCCAACTGCCAAATGCTTTCCCGTATCACTGACATTTTCTACGCATATATAAATAATGAAATAATGAACTCATGCAACCACTGTCTTCAGTTTAAATTAAAGAGGATACTTGCAACTTCCAAACGCTTCGTTTAATTTGAAACCCTGTCAGTTTCAGACTTAGGGAACTTGCTTTCGGTTCCCGGGCACCTCTGCTTTTGGGATGGCATCGTAACTCCATGGTAGAGCACAAGATGTCTAGACTGAAGATCCCAGATCCAATTTGTGATCCCTCTGAACAGAGCTATGACAAGAATTTCACCTGAAACTGGAATATAATTATTGGCTGGTGTCATCATCAGTGAGCTTGGCACTACTGAGTACAGTATAAGGCAACTTCTTAAATCCCTTTGGTTTCTCAGAGGATCCTCAGAGGATTCACTTAAGCCAGGCATGTCCAAACTTCGGCCCTCCAGATGTTTTGGACCACAACCCCCACAGTACTTTGCCACTGGAAATACAGGCTTGGAATTCTGGGAGTTGTGGTCCAAAACATCAGGAGGGGCGAAGCTTGGACATGCCTGACTTAGGCACTGTTGACAGCTTATATAACAGTGGTTCTCAACCTGTGGGTCCCCAGATGTTCCTGGACTGCAACTCCCATAAGTCATCATCACTAGCTGAGCTGGTCAGGATTTCTGGAAGCTGTGGTGCAGGAACATCTGGGGACCCACAGGTTGAGAGCCACTGCTATATATATAGTACATTTTTTGCGAACCTTCGGCACTCCAGATGTTTTGGACCACAACTCCCAGAATTCTGAGCCTAGATTGCCAATGACAAAGGATTGTGGGAGTTGGGAACTGCAGCCCAAGAGAGGAACTTTTCTGAGCTTCAAACGTTGGAAATCACTTTTGAAAGTGATGCTCAACTCTAGTGAGGTGCCTCCTGCTTTCACCTCCCTAGAGTGCTCATCTGCCAACTTTGTAATTACACAGAATTACACGCATCTGCCCTGAGACATTTATAGGTTAGGGAAAAGGCAAAGCAATGGGTGCTGCTTATATACCACCCCATCACACTTAAAGCACCCTTTGGGGGGTTTACAGGTAATTATCCAGGCTACACATTCTGCCGCCACCACCAGCAAACTAGATACTCATTTTACCAACCTCAGAAGGATGAAAGGTTGTGTCAACCATGAACCTGCTACCTGGGATTGAACCCAAGGTCATGAGCACTTACAGCTGCAGTACAGCAGTTTAACCACTGTGCCATGAGGGGATGTCCATTCTACCATTACTACTATACTCTTTAAAAAGACAAGTGCCTTTAATTCTCCTGTATGCATTTATACATATTGGGGTGGAAAGAGTCTGTTCACTCTTATGAAGTTCACTCTTATGAAGAACAGAAAGAATCTAGTCCAGCTCATCTCCACTAGAGAAAAGCTGTCTCCTTCCCCGCCCACACATAAAATGCATACTGGCACTATTCCTTCATCTAGTGGTTGGAAAAACTGATCAAGCCATTTGCTAGAGCACTGCACCAGGCATCTGTATGTTTGGAAAATGGAGAAAAGTGTAGACAAAACCACAGATCATAAATATATCTGTATGAGTATGATGTGGCTATCGTCTTAGTTTTGTCTGCCTATCCGGCCACAAGAAAACCCATCACTATACAGTGGACCCTTGTATAACAAACAGCTTGTACTGTATAAAATAAAATCTGTACAATGTAAAAAATTCTGGAGATAGGGGAAATTTTGCTTAACATACTTTCATTTGGAACGAATTAATTCCTTTATACAAGGTACCGCTGTATTTTGCTGGGGAGCACAAACCTTTTCCTTGGTCTTTGATCTGCAATCCCTCCTGTTCTGTCTTCTTCTTAATCTACATCCATCCACCTGCACACCCCTTTCCCTTAAGGTTAGAAGGATCCAGTTCCTCGTAGTTCATCACACTTTGATCCCAAGGCCTGTTCTGCAGATTTCTGGATAACAGAAGCCAAACTACTCTAGTTGTTAGAATATTAGAAACAGTTGAATGGTTCTTTAGCAAATGTTTGGTCCCTCTGTCCCCAGTTATAGTCAACAAGAGGAAACATGTCATCCATGGAGGAAAAAAAAGGCTCACAAGGATGCCAAGGACAGCTATAAGGCATTACAGTAGCACCCCTGTATCCGCTGATTTGCCATCCGCTGATTCAGTTATCCACAGATGGCAAGCAGCAGTGCAAGGGGCTGGGCCAGCAGTGGTCCAGGTCCCAGGCAGCACTCACCTGCAGGAGAGGTGTGGGTGGTGCTGATGGAAGCAGCCATGTGGCCCCGAAGAGCCCGCTCGCCAGCCCGCCAGAGAGGCGCAGGTGGCGGCGGCAGAAGCAGCAGCACAGCCCCGAAGAGCCCGCCCGCCCAGGCTTTTCTCCTATTTTTACCCCTGGAACCCTCGGATAAGAGTGTTTGCTCTTATCCGCTGATTTCATTATCCGTTGGGGAGGGGAGAACCAATCCTCTGTGGATACGGGGATCCTACTGTATTCCTGGCAAGCAAAATGCCAAGCATGGGGAACGTCTTACCTGTCTTGACAGCAAATACTGCACTCATTTCAAAACATCATCTTCACACTCCAAAGCTGGAAGGAAACCTATGGATCATCAGACCCAATGACTCTCAAGGAAGCACAATGGGGAATCGAACTCCCAACCTCCAGATTTGCAGCCAGATACTTGAGCCACTTAACTAACTATTCAGCATGTTTGCACAGAACATATGAGTAATCATACACTAAATTCAAAGGTCAGGAGTGGGGGAGTTGAATTCTATGCACATCTACTAAGGAAGAAGTTCTACCAATCTGATGGCACCTATCCCAAATAACCTGTAGCCTTAAGCACCAGGAGTTTCCTGTCAGATATATCTTTTCTCAAGTCAGTCTAAAGCAGTGATGGCGAACCTTTTAGAGTCTGAGTGCCCAAACTATGATTCAAAACCCAATAATTATTCGCAAAGTGCCAATGCAGCAATTCAACCTGAATGCAGGTGGCTGTGAAGGGGTGATGTTGGGTGCCCATAGAAAGGGCTCCGAGTGACACCTTTGGCACCCGTACCATAGGTGCGCCAACACTTGTCTAAAGGGCAGCTGTGACCCTCCAGATGGTTTTGGACTGCAATTCCCATAGTCCTTGACCACTGATCATGTGGGTGACGGCTAATGGGGAGTTGGAAGGAAAACAAGTTTCTTAAGAATGATGAGGGGGCTGCCCTCCAGATTTAAAACTGCTTGCTCTGATAAATGACTCGAGATATTCACGAGTTTAGATTAGTAACTGGACCAGTCAGTGAGCCGAAATATCTGGCTGGGGAGGCAGGGGTCAGAAGGTCAATTGCCTACTGTGCTTTGCAAGAGAGGAGCCAGACAAAATCACTCAGTGTGTGTGTGACTTATAGAGCAATGCAGCCTAGCATGTATAAATGACGTTGGGCAACCTGTGTGTGTTGTGTCGTTACAGTCGTGACAGACTCTTCATGACCCCATGTCCATGGAGTTTTCTTGGCAGGAATACTGGAGTGCTTTGCCAGTTCCTACAGCACCTGGTAGTCCGTGGTGGTCTCCCATCCAAGTACTAACCATGGCCAACCCTGCTTAACTTCCGAAATCAGGCGAGATCGAATATGCTTAGGTAATCTGGCACTACTAACAGAAGGATGGACCAATCAACCCCTTGAGTACCTGCCCCATCAGTATGTGCACAAAGGAAAGAAAAGAAGAAAGACCACCAGAAGTGTTGAGAACCCGCGATTTACACTGCAAATTAGGAGAGCAAAGGAATTTATACAGCTTAGCATAACTCTCCTAATATTATGCACAGCCCTAAAGGGAGTGCATAATTAATTTTGGTCTTTTGAAAAATGAAAACAAAAGTGCTGTTTACAAGAAAATGTCTTTATCTCCCTAGGACATTCTTAACCAGGAAGGAGGAGATACTGTACCAGAATTTTATGTTTACCCAACACTGAAGACAAAATACTTCAGCTTCTCCTTACCCTCATTCTCCCAGTTCTCAAACACAAATCTGAAAGCCTTAAAGCACAATAGCGATTTTTATCACTGCTTTCCAACGCAAGGTTTCAGGCATCCACTGCATTAAAAAATATTAAGGCTCTACTGACAGTCTTATCTTCTGTTTTGCCGGGAGGGGAAAAAGAGAAAGAATCAAAGAACTAAGCCTAAAGAAACGCAGATGTCTTAATGAACTCCCAAATTTGTTTTGGACTGCAACAACTGAGAGAAAAATCAATGATGCCAACAAAGGCCACCCTCTGAAATGAGACTACAAATTAAGCCACGTGGGCTGTATCTATCAATAAGACAGAAAAACAAATTTAAAAAATCAAGAGAGAAATCACATTCCTTTACATTTCTCTCTCTCTCTCTCTCTCTCTCTCTCTCTCTCTCTCTCTCTCTATATATATATATATATATATATAAATAAACAGATTGTCCGGGATTTGCTAGAATTAAACATGAACGGAGACAAGCATGTGTACGCCTGCAGCTCCCAAACTATACTTTGAAAGGAGCTTAAGTGTTAAGAAATTTGATGTGGTCCTAAATAAACACGCATTCCATGATCCAACCAGTAGCAGAATCTGACCCCTGTTCACTCATCCAGTACATAAGGGCGCTTTAGAGCTCACTTTGAAAGCCTATCTTCCAGATTCACCAACAGCCTCAGCTCCATCAATAGGATGCAAGGCCATTATGTTTCCGTAATTATATGATTGCTTCTTTGTGACCTTAGCAGAACTAGAGAAAACCACTTGACTAACAAAGCTGCTTGGATGAGAAGCAAAACTGTTTTGATCCCTCAAGAAAAGAAGTCCAGTTGCCATGACTCAGCTTCCAGATAACCTCACCTGGATGACTGAGAATCTTCACAGACCACTTGACTAACACATTCAAGGGAGTACATGTGACTGTTCCTATTTTATCATCAAACCTACCCTGAGCTACCTATTCTCCCAGATCAGGCTGGGAAAGTAGACAGCTCAACATCTCACAGTAAGTCTCTCACTTCATGGAAATCTTAGCTCTGGCAGTAAGTACCACTACTTGATAGGGATAACTGAAACTTGGCAGGATGACTCCTACAACTGGAAAACAGCAACTGAAGAATATGGACTGTTCAAAAAGAAGAGAAAAAAATGAAAAAGATGCAGAGTCACTGTGCATGCCAAAGTATATATTCGTGCACAGGAGAATGAGTTTGGTTGTTCCATCAAGTGCATCAAGTGGGATAAAAAACAATTGGAACATGGTAGATAGTGTCTACTACCAACCACCCAATCAAGGATAATATGAGGATTAAACCTTTGAAAAAGAAACTGCAAGAATTTCAAAGAGACAATGTAGTAGTAACAGAGATTTTAATGATCCTGGTATGTGTTGGGAGGCCAATTCTGCCAGATATGGCCCCTTCCAAGAAGTCTGTGGGTTATAAAACTGATAATTTTCTCCCACAATAGTACAGGAAGCAGCTAGAGGAGTACCTATCCTTGACATGATTCTAACCAAAAGAGATCACTTGGTGGAAGACATGGCAGTAAGGGGGACTCTTGAGAAAAGTGATTTCAAAAGAAACGAAAGCAGAGCAGCCGCCACCGGGTCCGGAGGTCTCCACAGCGGCCGCTCTAGAAGCTCCCAGTGGGGCTGTATTTGCTCTATAAGACACACAGACATTTCCCCTTACTTTTGTGGGGGGAAGTGTGTCTTATAGAGCAAAAATTATGGTACATGCAAGTACTGTAGAAAGCTTCACACAATCAGGAACCTTGGTAAAACCCCATCATATCAAGGATTCTTCCCGTGTTCATGCCAATTAAAGGAGCACTTGTTGCTTCATTTATGACCCTCAAGCATTCAAACAAATGACTGAACAGAGCTAAGTTGAACTTTGGATTTAGACTTAATCTTGTTTTCCTAGGTACAGGGGTGGGGGGAAGCAACTCAGAAACTTTTAAGAAGTTTATGTTGCAAATGCTATGAAACATGACACATATTAGTTGCATAGGAACACATTTTTAAAAAATACATTGCAATTTTCTCAGACAAAAAAATCCTTGATAGGCTTGGAGAAAAATGGATGCAGAAAAAAAAGCAACACTATTCTGGCATTTATTTAATAATCATAGTGATGTGCCATCAAGTCAGTAGCAAGGCAATTCTGCCTTGTGATGGTAATCTCTTTTCTTTTGCTTCTTGATATTTTGGAATAGTGACCCATTCAGGTCCCATTCACCATCCTTCTGGCTCAGCACTACAGTTCACCTTAATGAGTTTTTCTCAAGGCCTTTTCTAACCCCACTTTAATTGTGTACACAATTGGTAGTTTCATAAATCCTACATAATGAAGAATACATGAACTCATGCCTGTATTTTAATTAACATTATACACTACTAACTGATCACATACTTTATAAAAAATTGACACATGATCCAACCTTCTGCATACATTGATGGTTCAATATAGAGGTCACATTTAACCAGAATTATTAAAGTGTCAACTCAAGAACACTGGTGTCTTATCATTGCTTGTACAGAAGAGGTAGTGGGGTTCTATCACTTATAGAAGGTGCTGTCAGGCTGCATGTAACTGATAGCATAATGCAGACTGCACACCAAGATTAAAAATGACAGCTACCCTGAAAAACAGCAATTCTGCCCTTGTTTGATTTTAAGACATGTCCATATAGGCACTGACCACATTTGCAAACTCTTCCACCATGCCAACTATCTCAACATAGCAATATTTTTGCATACCTGCCTATTGCCAAAGAGCTAAGCTAGCTAATTCAGATAACTAGTCTTCAAGTGTCACAGCACCCTGGACACTTCTGATTTTGCCTGATTCCTTGGACTCTAAGCAGGGCCTGGCCTGGTTCTCACTTGAATACCAAGGATCTCTAAGTACATCTGGGAAAGAATCCTGCTGAAACCTTGGCAAATAAAGAGCTGGAGCAGTAACTCCCAACTTTCAGTCCTCATGCGTTCCTGGACTCAAATTCCAAAAACCTTCATAAGAACATAAGAAGAGCCATGCTGGATCAGGCCAAAGGCCCATCTAGTCCAGCTTCCTGTATCTCACAATGGCCCCACCAAATGTGTCCGGGAGCACACGAGACTAGATTTCTGTCTCTTCATACCTATTCCCCTGCATCTGTTTTTTGAAGTACTGTACATCGTTTTTAAGCCTGGAGATTACACATGTCCATCATGGTTTGTAACCTGTGATGGACTCCAGGAAACTGTCCAATCCCCTTTTGAAGGCATCCAGGCCAGATGCCATCAGCACATCATGTGGCAGGGAGTTCCACAGACTAACAACACACTGGGTTAAAAAAATTCTTTTGTCTGTTCTCATTCTCCTAGCCCTCAGTTTGAGTGGATGTCCCGTAGTTCTGGTATTTTTGGCCAGGTCACCACTAGCTGACCTGGCCATGATTTTGGGGAG
This sequence comes from Phrynocephalus versicolor, assembly GCA_023846285.1. Taxonomy (NCBI): domain Eukaryota; kingdom Metazoa; phylum Chordata; class Lepidosauria; order Squamata; family Agamidae; genus Phrynocephalus; species Phrynocephalus versicolor. The sequence goes on along the minus strand of JAHTLZ010003526.1, from coordinate 13,848,409 downwards.
TTTTAGGCCAAGAACAGCTAGGGAATAAAACACAGGGAACTACTGGCTTAGATGCTGGTCTTGCCAATCAGCTTCCTCTTCCTCTTCCCCAACTTTCACCAACGCCTATTCCAACAGAAGGAAAGAGAAACATTACCATTATCCTTTCAAGCAAATGACTTCCATCTGGCTTTGGTTTGTCTCACTAGTTATTCATCAGCAACCTAACGTGTTAGAGTTTCCTTGTCTTTCTCTACCCTCGCCATCCCCAGCTCCTTTTTATTATGATTTCTAGATTGCAATTTGTAGAGGTGCAACTGCCATTGCTTTTTTTTGGGGGGGGGACTGGATACAGGTTCAAAGAGAGGGGTGTCACTTGTAACTTTATTTAGGAGGCAAGCAGAGGACAAAAATCAGGTGACTCAGAAATGAAGGACTGATCAAATGGGTTTAAGTCACAAGGCATCACACTGAACTGTTGGTTCCAAGGTTCAATCCTGTGATGACCCTCCATAATGGGAAGAGAAATGGAATTAACTACCAGGTTAATTGTTGTTAGTTTTTCAGGCTGTTTGGCCGTGTTCTGGAACACGTGTTCTGGAACTATCGGATCCTGGCCGTGAAAGCCTTGGAGAATACCAGGTTAATTCTTGTTTCTAATAATGTTGCATCAAAGCTTGGGGGGGGGGGACTTCCTGGAACTACAAATCCCAGAATGCCCAAATTGCACAGGTACTGACAAGAGGGAGGCAAAAACGTGAAACCGATTCTGTTTGGAAGCATCTGGAGATACCTGGGTGGCTGCTGGCTTGCCAATCCTCATGCTTGTTGGGAGCTGTCATTCCTACTCATAGCAGGCACAGCTTGGAGGCAACTGTTTAGTTTTCATAATTTGTTAAATTAGTTCACGATGATGATAAGCATCTGCCCAAAGCACTCTAATCCATCTAAGAGCCTACAATTACAGTGGCAGCTTTTAGAATCTACAAAAACCTGTTCTACACCTCGGCAGACACAGGATGTAAGTAACTAACACTCGGAAATAGGAGAGGGATAATTCTCTAAATTTCCCTTGATTGCATTTTTATGGTGCAGATCTTTGCCAAAATTACTTTTAAAGAAACCGTAACTCCCAGAATGCCCTTGCCTGGCCGTTCGCCTCTGGCAAACCTCTGTCACGGTGCAATCATGTGCATATTCATATAAATAAATAAATAAATCCCAATGTATTCTCCAGGGCTGCCCCTCCGGATGCGCTATGGGAGAGACAGTCTCTTTTCCTCTCCCCCTCCTTCGCCATCTCGCCCTCCGCCCTTTCCCCAGCGCAAACTCTGCAGAGAAAACACTCACCAAGAATCGAAACATTGTGACCGCCCGCGACCGCCTCTCGCTTCTTTCTCCAACGAGCGGAAGGGAGGACCGGGACGGCCTGCAACGTCTCTTCCGGGTTCCCGCCTTTTCTCCCGGGTTCTGATGTTTCTATTGGCTGAGAGCTTGACGGACCGCTCCTCTGCCCTATCCGTGTTTCCTCTGACTCTTCGTCTGAGCACAGCCGACCACCTTTTTGTCACCAGGGAGGGACTGATGGCAACGCGGTCTTATGATTCCATTGAAAAGTTGGCGAGGGGTGGGGCGGGGCGATATTTAGTTTTATATTATTTTGCGACTGGAATCCAAGTATTTACGTTGCATCCTATAATAAGATTATTTCAAACACATGTAATTTAAGTCTAAATGTCTTCAAGGGGGCTCAACCTACTTAAATCTACTTTCTCCAGTTAGGTCTCGCTCCATTCAATTGGGTTTATTTGCTGTGTATGGGATTTCAGCCCAATAGCTATATACTGTGTGTGTTTGTGTGTAAGAAATGCTATCAAGATGCATCCGACTCACAGCGATCCTAATAAACTTTCCAAAATAACAGATATTTTAAGTTTTCAAAGACAGTACCCGTATTCGTCTGTGAAAAAACAAAATACAGGTAGACCAAAAACTAAACGGAACACAAACGGTGTGGGACCTTAAAGACTAACTATTGTAGCTTAATGTTAGGGTTTTTTTTTTTACATCAAGTCTTTGTTCCACGAAAACTCACATTAAAATATAGCAGTTAGTCCTTAAGGTGCCATAAAGTTTTAGTCTCTCTCTTTTTTGTTTGTTTCATCTTTTTTGAGATGCTTAAGCAATGGTTTTACTATTGCCACCACCACAGTGAATTTCCATGGCCAAACAGGGATTTGAACCCAAATCTTCTGAGTCCCAATTGTTTGCTCTACACTACACCTGCCCTTTGTATCTAATTATTCATCCCAAGTAAAGCAGGCTCCATGAATTAGTGTTGGTCATCAACACTGATGTGAGACCCATTGACCCAGATGGTCTATCCTTGACTGACAATTGGATTTCCCTGTCAAAGTAAACTCAAGACAGTCAGTTAAATGCTAATACCATCTGCTCTAAAGCACTAGAGTTATTTGTGCCAAGTTCTATTGATCACATCATCCCCGTTCTAGCCCATCTGCATTGGTTGGTTGGCAGTATGCTTCCATGCCAAATTCACAGTATGTATTAATCTTGACATATTAACCCTTAATGGTTTGAAACCTCATTTCTTTCCAGAGCACCTCTTCCTAGAGTCAACCATCATCAAGGTAGAAACCTACATTCATTGCAGTGGGAAAGAGTGGACACATAGAGCTTAATGTTGTACTATATGTTCAAGAATGTGAACAGTGGTGATATGTGGTATGTTGCAGCCCAAAATAAAGATGCTTTGATTGATCATTAATAGCAGCACAAACAGTATTTACATTTTAAACAGAATATGAAATCCTGTTGCTTAGTAGAGCATCAATTGGATCCATAGGTTTTATTTTTGTTTGTTTATTTATTACTTTAATTCCTTTAATAATACCTAAGCACTATTCTGGGCAAGTTACCACCAGTTAAAATTAAGTTCCAGTGATTCATTGGGCCTTCTCTAGTTGTGACTTATTACACCAAGCAACAGAATTTTAGCCAGAATGTCATACATTTCATAAGAACATAAGAACAGCCTTGCTGTTCAGATTTCAGTAAAATGAACAGTAATTTTTGAGAAATCACAAAAGTGATATCCTGATATGTGATGGATCATTTTTTTAAAAAATGATATAAATATTTTTTTTAAAAAAATTATTGTTGCATTTCCCTTCACTAAATGAAGGGAAATTATGGGCATTTACTTTCTAGAGCATAAACATATGTAGAATGCTGTTTCCCTTCTTAAATAAACAAAATGGTGGAAGAAATGTCAGTAGTTTAAGATATAATGATGACACTGTATCATAGGCAGAAAGCAACAGTAACTCTAAAGACCTGCTGAAGTGAAAGAAGAAAGTACAAAAATCAGGTTTACAGTTGATTCTAATGATAATAATCACCTGCTGCCAAGTGGATTCCAACTTAAAACAAATGTTTTCAGGGTTTTCTAGGTAAAGAATCCCCAGGAATGGTATACTACTTCCTTCTTCTTGATGATTCTGTACGAAATTATGTTGGTTGCACAAGACTACACAAACTGATTCCTCTCCCATAGGACACAGTAGAGACTAAACTCCAGGCATCACAGTCAAGCATGTCATTTTCATTGAACTACCCATCCAGTTTAAAAGGAATCTTAAGAAGACAACAGTCATAACTACATAATATGTAGTCATGTTCCAGATGTAGTGTAGAAAACTGGAATATTCTAATAAATTATAAGTAACAATCTTTTATTCTTTGAAGTCTGGAGAACACCTAACTGTTCCTGTCATGGATCACTGGGATCACTGGGAATAAACTGAATTTATGTTTTCTACAATTTTTTGAATTTAATGTTAACAAAGTTGTCCCTGGTTCACCCAGACCTAGCCCAAAAACATGCCAAATGGAAGGCAAAAACAAGAACAGGAGACCCTTCCACCAGGTAGGACAAAAGCTAAGAAGAAGAAGAAAGTTCTAGGCTGTAAACACGTGATGGCGCCAGAAACCCATAAATGATTTTTGCTGCAGAACACTATTGCAATGTTATCAAGCTGCTCTCTCATCAATTCCCAGACAAATCAGGAACATTTCTCACCTCCACTAACAAGACCACAGTTAATGACCCATAATTAATGGATGTTGGGAAGGCTTGCATAATTGAGACTTTCACGCACCCTAGTTCATTGTCCACCTAATGAGCCTATTCAGACCAGGCGGATGTGAAATCCAGTTGAACTATAAATTGGAGGACTCGCCACTAACTTTCTTCAGACTGACAAAGCTGCTGGGATGAGTAGCAAAACATTCTGATCTCTCAAGAAAAAGAAGTCCAGTTACCATGACTCAACTTCCAGTTGTTTCCAGAATCTATAAACAAGGATTCTCCTTAATCCCAATAAAAATCATCCCACGGTTCTTGTTTTTCCTTAGCAGATTTTCTCTACTATGGAAAATGATAGAAGAAAGCAATGATAACACATGGAAGAGCTGGGGAGGATAACTGAATTCCTCCACAAACTGAACTTACTGGGGCATTTCAAATCTCAATAAAAATAGAGTCCAGAAGCATCATACATATACATGCACCCATGTAACATTATCAAAATGCATGTGTCAGACATGTTGCAAAACTCCAGATGATAGGTGGATGCCCCAAGGAGCTTACAATCTATGCTTTCTCAACAGATGGGCAACAAAAGAAGAGAAAGAAAATTAAAGGAAGCATATATATTTTTGTCTCTAATTTTGGGGGATTCATAATTTTTTGGTTGATAGTTTGGTCAGTCACCATCTTGTATATTAGTATATATTTTATTCAAGTTGGGGTGTTTGCATTCTAGCTTAACATTTATTTACTTATTTATTTATTGAGTTTTCATTTCTGTTGCTGATGCTGTTATTGTAAACTGTCCAGAGTAGTGGCCTGGCAACAAGAAGGCCAGGGATAAATGAATAAGATAAACAAGGAAGTTGAGCATGGTTGTTTGAGCTGTCTCTGCTAGGATTCTTGCTACAGCTTGGTTATAAAGCAAGATGTATGACTTATGGGGTATATATAAAAAAGCTTACTGGAAAAAGTGGATTTTGAAGGGTAATTTTAAGGAAATATTTGAGTCAAGGTCAAGAAGACATTGATTTCAGTGTATTGTACTGCAGACTAAAAGAGTGGGTTCTCAGATTCTTTGGGGGGGATGCCATGGGAGTATGGGAGCGCCTGATAATACAAAAATGTGACTTAGCCACATTCTTGGCTTCTTCAGCCCGGTACATCTCCTTGTAAAGGTAAAAGTAAAAGTTTCCCCCGCACATGCATGCTAGTCGTGTCTGACTCTAGGGGCGGTGCTCATCTCCGTATTCAAGCCGAAGAGCCAGTGTTGTGCAAGTCCATGGCCACGTGGCCGGCATGGCTGCAAGGAAACAGTGTTTTACCTTCCCACTTTTTACAGCAGTACCTATTTATCTACTTGCATTCACATGCTTTCCATTTGCTAGGTTGGCAGGAGCTGGGATTATTAGCGGAAGCTCACTCTGCTGCGTGGCACCCGGAATTCGAACCGCCGAGCTGCCAACTTTGCAGTCAACAGTTTCGGGGCCTTAGTCCGCTGAGCCACCACGCCCACTCATGGAGTATATATTCAAAGTTTAATGGAAAAAGTGGGTTTTGAAGGGGAAATTTAAGGGAAGAAGTCAAATGACATTTGACTCAAGGGCAAGGAAATTAATTCCAGTGTATCAGCTATGCTAGAAGTGCTAATGGTCATCTATCTGCCCATGATAAACTCAGCACAGTTAGGAATAGTTCCTTTAGAATGGCCAACTACCTATCCAATATAACCATTCCCAAGTTCAGGAGAGCCTTCACCTTAGCTTGATTTAATGTTCTGCCGTCCAGATTGCTGGAAGGCAGATACCAGGGTCTTTCAGTGGATAGACATGTTTGCCCTTGTGGCGAGGAGACTATTGAAACTATTGATCATGTCCTCTTGGAGTGTTCCCTTTATCGGGATATCCGGAGGACTCTTCTTCAGTCTATCTTGCAGCAAACTCAGGGGAGGCCAAGGGAGTTTTGTGTTCAACACCTGCTAGGAGATAAAAAGCCAGATGTAACTGTGGTGGTGGCTAAATTCTGTGCTGCAGCAATGAGGTATCGCTCATCCCTGTCCCCTTCAGGTGGCGAGGTCAGATGATTGGCAATGTCCATTGTGCATTTATCCTTACCCCTTCTCATGATGTGGGTTGGAGGTGGTCTAGAGCATGGGCATGGTCCCAGGCTGGAGACAATTCTAGACCTATTGAGTTGATTACTCTGTTATTGGGCCTACTGGGCTGGGAAGATTTTACCTGTTCTGGCTTTTATACAAAGGGTATGCCATTGTATTATGCTTGTTCTTGTGTGCATGCTTTTATTGTTTTTATACGCTTTTATTTTGGTTTTATGTGGAATGTATTTTGTATTTTATCTGGTCAGTGACTGAAATAAAGACCTATCCTATCCTATCCTATCCTATCCTATCCAGTGTATCAGAGCAGAGAGTGGAAGAGTGGGTTCTCAGATTCTTTTGGGGGATCCCATAGGGCAGTCATGGGGACAGATTTCAAATAAAACAACTAAAGGCAAAATGATGTGAGCTTGGGGAATCCAGATAAGGCATGTCTGGATCTGTTTGCAATGGATGACATAATGTTTTCAAATTTTAGGTCTGCTTTCAACTTCCTTATGAAAAGACAGATGTCTGCTTGCAGGAAGCAAATGATCAATTTGCAGTGAATTGCAAGTAAAGAACAGGAAAAGGAAAGGGAGGGAGCTGTGTGATCCTTGTAATCAGGGTATTCTCTACACTAGTCTTCAGATGAAATCAAAAGCACATTTTCTTAAGGAGGAAACCCAAAATCAAAAGCACATTTTCTTAAGGAGGAAACCCAAACAATGATGTATGCTGTAAGGATCTTTACATATTTACTTGCAAGTATGAACATAATCTTCCATCTAGGAAATTGTTTTAGGGGAATCATCCAGCTTCACCTTGTCTGTCATCAATAAATATACCTTTCATCAGTGTATGGCCTTAAGCCCAATTTATCATCAATATACCTTTCATCAGTGTATGGCCTCAAGTGAGTCTTTATTTGCATAAATAAGAACAATGTCAACAGCAGCTAAAATAGTACCTCAGTCCACCTATATTTCCCTTTAAAAAATTGCTTACAGAATACAGCATCAACTAAAGTAAGCTTCCCAGAAAAGCAACAGAATTGTGTTGGGAAAACAGGGAACCCATGTTTCTGCAAGTCTTGTACTAGACTGGCTAGGCTGTTTGGTGGCTTCGGTATCTAGCTGTAGATCCGATCTTGCTTGATTTCAGAAGCTAAGCAGGGTTGACCCTGGTTAATACTTGGATGGAAGACCACCAGGGAATAGCAGGTGCTTTAGGCGCCTGGAGTAGGAACTGACAAAACCACTCCAGTATTCCTGCCAAGAAAACTCCATGGACATGGGGCCACAAAGAGTAGGGCAGGACTGTAATAATGACACATCTGGCCCAGGAGACTTAAATTCATTTTTTGTTTCCAGGTGTTTGTACTACCTCTCTACCTATTCTATGTTGCAATTCCCATCCTACCTCATCTACTATTTGTCCCAGCGGATCTCTTTCTTCCTTTTTGGAGAAAACGGAGGCAAAGAAGGTGTTGAGTAGTTCTGCCTTTTCCTTGTCTCCTGTTAGTAACTGGTTATCATTGCCAAGCAGAGAACTTATCATTTCCTTATTTTTCCTTTCACTGCGGACATAACTAAAGAAACCCTTTTTACTAGTTTTAATCTCTCTCTGGCAAGTCTAAGTTCATTTTGCGCTTTAGCTTTTTTTTTACCATCCCTCTGCATATATTAGCTATTTGCTTATATTCCTCTTTGGTGCATTCCCAATTTTTCCATTGCTCGTACTTGGTTTTTTATAGTTAGCCGAGTTGAAAGTTCTTTAGTAAACCATTGTGGTTTCTTTAGACCTCTCCCATTTTTTCTTCTTGTTGGACAATCAGAATACAGCAAACAGACTTTTTAAATGTAATCAATTCACTAAACCAGAAACTCCCTTTCTGAATTTTCTCTTTCCCTGCCAATTCCATTATCTTCTTAAGTTGTTCTTTTATTTTGATAGCAATCTTAATAGTTGTTCTGCTGCTGAAAAGATTCCAAGTTCTTCTCTCTTCTGTATCCATATTGAGTAAAGCAGGTATGTTTATTTTGCTTCTTGAATTTGGTCTACCCAAAGATTTTTCTTGCACTAATCTTGTTGTATTTGTCTGCAGATTGAATTCAGCTCTCTGTTTTGGCTCTGTCTCTTGTTGAAGACTAATTTCAGCTTCTTTCACAAGTTCATACAGCACAATTCTTGTTGTAGTTATCTGTAGACTAGATTCAGCTCTCTGTTTTGCCTCTGTGTCCTGATCATGATTAAAAATCTCTGTATCTTCAGAGGATGGGTCCATCTGTGATGTATAACTGTCTATTATTTTTTGTAATCCACATAGGATTATATTGGCAAACTCTTCATGTGATAAGCTTTCCCAGCTCATTGTATTCTTAGAACTCACATCAAAGAGTTAATATTGCTTGTAATTGTAGGTTCTGACACCCAGTTTCCAATAGTGATGGGTATAGAGGGAAGTGGCTGGATCGAAGAAAGGAAGAGCAAGACAAGCAGGGAACAGAGATTCTCCATCAACTATTTACAAAACATGGAGTCCATCCAAGGTCAAATAAACATTCCTTGTGCTGCCCTTAAATTGTGTCTTTAAATCCACCAGGTATAGAAAGCACAAAACAAAAAGGAGTTTCCTCAAGAGTTTTATTTTCTCTACCAGCCCAAAAAAGCAATAAGCAGAAAGGCAAATTTGTAAAGTAAATGTGAGAAAGATCACTTCTTCAGATACCCTGCTTGCCTTTCAAAACACTCCTTTGCCAAATGCCGCTTCCACAAAAGGGGGGTAGGTGCTTGTTTGAAGAAAAGATTCCAAATCACCAAGGAAAAGTGTCACATAGAGAGACAGAGGGATAAAAGCAGTATTACTCATAACACACCAAACATTTACAGCTTTTATAGCTTTATACAGTTCTCCGGTACCAACAGCTTATGCCTTCTCCAGTAATGGCATTGGTTTTCCTCCAGTGGGAGATAAGGCATTCTCCTGCTTCCACAGAAGTTCACCGCCATTCCCTTTGTGGTCTGCAAGCACTGCCTCTTTGTTTCCTCTCCAAAGAAAGTTACCCTTCTTAGGATCCCTTTTATCTGTAGGAATTCAACTTGATAAGCTGCAGCACTTAAGTTGTTTTGCCGCAGTGGAACTGGAACTGGAAGTCATTATTTTGTTTGGAAATAGCTTGATGCAGCTCTGGTTGTCTTCCATCACCTGAATCAGCACGTCTCCATTCATCAGCTTAAATTAGGTGCAGCAATAAATTCATATTCTATGAAAGACATGGTTGTGACTAGCCCATGAAATAGGACCATCACCATGCATGAACAAGGACCCACTGTGGACTGGATAGCTGACTGGATAGCTCAGTGGTTTCAAGGTTAAGAGTTTGATTCCCCACTGTGCCTCCTGCAAAGTCAAGCTAGCCTGTATGGCTTTGGGCAAGCTGAACAATCCCGGGGTGGCCTCAAAAGAAGGCAATGGTAAACCACTTCTGATTATATTTTTTAACCTGGAAAGGCCTGAAAACGGAGACCACAAGTCAAAATTGACTTGACTGCCCATGATTATATTCTTTATCTCCATTCTAAAAAGCGGGGAGGTCAACAGTGTTCCATGCGCACAAATGTGTTCACCTACGCTGGCCACATGGCCACAGACTTGCACAACAATGGCTCTTTGACTTAGAACGAAAGATGAGCGCCACCCCTAGAGTCAGACACAACTAGCACACATGTGTGTGGAGAACCATTACTCTATCCTATAAGCTTTGAATTTTCACTATCTGGCAGTCTTAACTTAACATCCACGGTCCGTTTCAAATATCTACCAGTAGCTACCCTTGCTGTGGTTTAGATTAAATTCTATTTTGTGATATATTTCATAAGGAAACATAGCAAGTTGATATTTGGTGTAGTGGATGCTAGATGGCACTCTTTCCCTTTTCAAGCAGCTCAATGGTTTTCAATTGAATAATTGAGAGTAACTGAGACTATTGTAAATGTATTCATCCATTGCAGATCCACAGATTTTAGGATTTTGCTTGGGATTTTATTTTATTCTGCAGTTCATATATTATGCAAGGCATATGCAATTTAATAAAAGCTGAAATTATTTTACATTATTCTTTCCCTTCCTAGATCATAACAATTTAAGATACAACAGACCTTATAACAGAGTAGATTTGATATATATTGATATAAAACATACAGAACACTAAAAATATTACTAGCCTTATATAAAATGATACAGCTTTTCTTCAGGTTCTTGAATGTTTTCCATCCAAGAATCCCCATATGATAACTTAGCTAACAATGGAATTTTCTGATGTCTTTGACTACTAACTATATAATTACCCATTCTGGGAGTTCTATTTGACTTACACAAACTATACAGACACCTATATGTGCCTCACCTGTGACAAACAGCCTAAATTATCTTACATTTGTTCACTGTGAAGTCGCACCAGGGAATATGGACTTCCCATGACTCTTTTGATTAGTGGACCGTACAAGCAGAGAGGATGAAAAACCTTTTTATCTTATCTGGTATTTATAACTCTGCAACTAACACTTTTACAAAGAAACTACCTAATATGTTGTAAATAGAGATGGGCCGGAACTGAAATGCTGTTTTGTCATTTTGTTACAAAATGAAACAAAATGAAATGCCAGGAACAAAATGATTCATCATAGAGTAACCAAAATCGCAGGGGAATGGTTCTCAAGCTATTCCTTGTAAGCCCCCCAAATTTGGAGAGATTTGGTGTTCAGGGGACTAAGTTATTAAACGCCAAATGGGGTGCCCCAGGAGAAAACCATTCTAATTGATTCGGAAAGCCACTAATAGCGCCCCCCCAACAAGTGAGTGATTTGGGGAGCTTACAGGGAAGAGCTTGAGGAAGCTCCCCTGTGATTTTGGTGCCACTAGGAACCTTGGGAGCCATTATTGTAGCATTTCATTTAATTTCATTTTGTTTTGCTCCAAAACAAAACAAAATGATACTACTAAGGAAATGAAATGAAATGAAACACCATATTTTCATTGTGTGCCCATCTCTAGTTGTAAATAAGGATAAACAAAGTTTTCCCTTTTCACTTCCTCATCTCATTGTCTTTCTTAAAAGAAAAAGGGGAGTTGCCAACAGAGAGAAAAAATGGGTAAAAACAAAAAAGAACCTTACAAATGGAAGAAGAAGAAGAAGAAGAAGAAGAAGAAGAAGATGATGATGATGATGATGATGATGAGTCTTGGCAACAGAGAGAGGGTTCAGCAGACAGTGTGTGTGTGCTGGTATGGTGACTTTTCTGTTTTATGTGTGCACACGTGTAGCTTGACCTCGTGAGGCAAGAGGGAAACTACTCAAAGTGGCAAAGCACCACTTAGTGTGCACATGCATATGGTTCTCCATCCCTTTTCTGCACCAATTCAAATGTTCACACATTTGAACTCATGCAAATGGATGTGTTGGTTTTTTAAATAGTAGAAGCCCCAGCAGCAGAGGGAAAAACTATGGATTTAGTGGGGAAAACCCCTGAGTGGTTAACATATCCCTTTGTGCCATGCATATTTCCCACAGATTTCTATTAATTAGAGATGGGCACGGAACGAACATTTTTTCGTTTCCATTACCGTTTGTCGTTTCCGTTACGTAATGAAACGACAAACGAAAATTGTGATGAAAATGCAACGAAATGAACAGAACCACGAAAATTGTGGTCGTTACATATCATTTCCGTTAATGGCGACACGCAATGAAATGAGCTGTTTTAAATGTTAAAAAACGCCCTGGACATCCGTAAAAACGCAGCGATAATAATTTATATTGTCTGATAATACCTTCCAGGGGGGTTGGGGTCCTTAAAACGTTTGTTTTTGTCTTCTCCCATCGCGATGTATTTTTCTTTTCCCTTTAAAATGGATGTGGCACCAGCCACAAAATGGAGGCAAGCCATGTGATGGGATCATGTTCAACCAATAGCATGCCCAGGTTGCAGACTGGGCGGGCAGGTCTGGCAGCCACAGAGGGCATAAAAAGGTCTGGCAGCCCCTGTCCTCCTTGCAGTCTCTGGTGGGAGTTAGGCTGAGATTGCTGTCTCTGCAACTCTAGCTTCAGTCCTGCAGCCTCCCTGTGTGTGTGTGTGCTGCGTACCTCTCAGTGAGTACCCTCCCTTGCCCCGCAGTGCAGTACTCTGCGGCTGCCTTGCACCCTGGGCAACGCCCGCCGCTGCCTTCGCAGCCTCCCTGCATACCTAGTCTATACCGTGTCTCTGCCAGCATCCATTTTTTTAGTGTTTTCCCTCTGGTCTGGGGCATTGGGGGATGCCTGCGCACGGAAATGCTTTAAAAATTGCGCAAAAAGCGGGTACAAATGACAAACGAAAAAACGAAAAACGGTAATGAATTTTTTCCAAAAATTCGCGACAAACGGAAACGAACCGAAACAGACCTCTCAACGACAAACGAAAAACCAAAACACCATATTTTTGTTTCGTGCCCATCTCTACTATTAATTCTTCTGTGTAATAAGGCCCCTTTCCCAAAAAGAAAGATGACAGTCCTCAGTCAACTGTGCTATAAAGCCTACAATCAACAAATGCCTACATTAACTTATTGGCTTGCAAAAGTTCACCAAGGAGATTTATGCCAGTTGCTTTACAATGAGAGGTGTAATTAATAGGATTTGAGTCACTGAGTGAAATGTCCATGGTTTAAGAAATGATCCTGCCATTCTCACTGTTGTTGTTGTTGTTGTTGTTGCTGCTGCTGCTGCTGCTGCTGCTGTTGTTGTGCACTTTGCCTGGTGAGGAATTCTAGAGGATTCAAAAGTTTGCACAGATTCCGAAACACGTTTAACATGGGCAAACACCAATATCCAAATGTACAGATAAAACAAACTACAAAATACTACATTATCTAATGTGAAGAATGTGTAGACCCATTTGGTCCAAATGAAAGTTATTACCCTAATATCAATTTTGGTTGCATCTCCTTTGCCTAAAATGGGCGCTTTTACTTTTTCCCCCGGCAGCTTATGTCATAAAATAAGAACTGCATGTGACAATGAGATTTAGAGGAATTCTTAACAATGTGGCAAACACTAATTACCATTAAACATTTTATAATTATTATTTTTGCAAATGTAATATATTATTGTGTGTTATTATTTGGCTCTTTGATTGTTGCTTCAGCTCTTAATCTCTCCTGATTGGAATCCCAATAAAATAAAATAAAAAACCTTGGAAGGAGACTTTTGTTTATGAAATACATTTGTTAATTTATTTTTAAATTTCATTTTCATAGAGGATAATATTTATAAGAGCTTTATATTCACTCAGTGATAGACGTGAAATCATTACAGGTTCCGGAGGTGTTCAATGTGACCCAGCAACTCAGGGCTTTGTGTATAATGAGTCTTATTATACTGTGCAGTTTAAGTTAGGTTTCTCAAGCCCTTTACCCCTAAGTAATTCTTCCTTGTCACATTGGACAGCCTGGTGCTGTGTCATTATAATCATATTAACCAAAATACCTGTAAGACATGTAAAGATTAGAAATGAAATTAGACAGATCCTTTGTTAACATCCATGTTTAATTAACTAGTATCCAGATCAATCTTGCAGAAGATTATATATATAATAGAATCATTTAATCAAGTTGCCACTTTTAATTATAATTTGATTGCATAATGATTTCAATGCACTTATCTACAAAACCTACAGATGGGAATAACCATCTTTAATAAAAACCCATTCCTTTACCAATGTGAAGTAATATCTTTTCTGATTTTTTTTATGTCTGTTTAATTGGTTTTTTACACTATCTAAAACTAATATGTAACAACTCTAGTCTGTTGTTGTCTAATAGGTTGAAGGGTGTGATTACACTTTGCTCCAATTTGATTTGCAGCCTGTATTACATTTGAAATCACAGTCATTTCACACATTGGGGCTGCAGATTGATTCAGGAGTTCACTCTTCATGCTAAACATTGGTGTAAGTTGCATTCCAGCCCATGACCCTTCCTTAATATAGTGGTACCTTGTATAAAGCAATTAATTTGTTCCAAATGAAATTCTGTTAAGCAAATTTTCTTTTGTACAAATTTCCCATAGGAATGCATTGAAAACGGATTACTCCCTAATCACGACCATTTTTCTGTTTTACGGATTTGCCCCATTAAGTGGATTTTCTGTTAAACCAGGGGTCTGCAACCTTTAAGACATAAAGAGCCACTTGGACCCATTTCCGACGGAAAAAAAAAACCTGGGAGCCGCAAAACCATTGCGACATTTAAAACAAATATAACACTGCAAATATATTTTCCCCTCCCCTTGCTCCTGGCTTTTTGGGCGCTCACAAGCAACACAATCCCTCGCGCGCTCCTTGGACACGCTGCACCCTGGCGCTGGCACCGGGCTCGGGTGGGGTGGGAAGGAGCGCCGGCGGCTGCGGCTTCTCTGGGCACCCCCAAAGGGCTTCTGAGAAGGAAGCCAATGAAAGTTGCTTCTTCGGCACTTCGGGCACCGGGAGAGCGAGCAAGTGGGCAAGCCCGAGCCGCCGCCGCCTCCCCCCACCCCGCCACCCTGTCCCCGAAGGTTTCCATCGAGGTGCGCACCTGCCTCAAGTTCTCCCCCGCGCGCAACTGGGGTGGCTGCGTGTCCGCCATCCTCAGGGAGGGCCAGGCTGGGGGTGGGTGGGCGCGCAGGAGGCACGTTCTGTGTGTTGGAATGGAGCGGAAGGCAGCTGCTGGCGGGCTTTCGGAGAGAGCGAGAGCGAGTGAGACAAGCAGGCAGGCGCACAGGCGCTCTGCTCGGCTCAGCTTCTCGAGCCAAGTGGCCTCCCCGGGCGGCCAGGGGCCCCTGAACAACTTGAGCCCGGCGCCCCCACCCCGCCGCCGAAACCGGCTAACTCCAGGAGGGAGCTGCTGGAAGTCTAATAAGAGAGACCCCTCTTCGGGCCGGGGGGCGGGCTCAAACTAGCTGTCACGCTGCGTCCCTCGACTGCCAAGTTGATCTCGCGCAGCAAAAAGAAAAGCCGACTTCCTCCGTTGCTTCTCGCCTCTCTGCCGCCACCACTGCTCCCCCTCTCCCCACTCCCGCCGCCACCAACCCCTTGCTTGTTGGGCCAGAACTGACAGCACCAGGCAAGGAAGCAGGGTGGCAGCGGCGGCGGTGGGGAGAGAGAAGACTAGCCGTGGCCCCCTCCCCACGCTGCCTTTCTTGAGGTTCTTGAGGTTCCCATTCCGCCCTCGCTGCCTTCTGCCCAGATCCTGCAGCCATGGTCTGACTCTCCCCCCCCACACACACACACTCCATCTCTCCTTCCTCCTCCTCCTCCTCCTTCTCTCGCCCCCACCCTCCATGGAGGAGGGAAGCGCAGCCCGAGTGCTTGGAAGGGGAAGGGGGGGAAGGAAGGAGGGTTTTCTCTTCCTCCACATTGAACCGTCCCGTCTAAACGCTGCCCCTCCACACACACACATCGCTTCTTCCCCCTCGACGTTGCACACACATACAACACACACACACATACACGTCGCTTCTTCCCCCTCCCACCAAACACCCAAGCTTCGCGCCGCCTTGTGGGACGGGCTGTCCTCGCGAGATTCGGCGCCTTTGTATTGAAATTTCTGAACCCTCCCGGAGCCGCGGCAAATGTTCCAAAGAGCCGCATGCGGCTCCGGAGCCGCGGGTTGCAGACCCCCGTGTTAAACAAACCACTTGTTATATGAGGGTCCACTGTACATTTCTTCCTCTGGTCCCACCTCTGATCATCTTTCCTTCCTCTGTAGCTTCAGACTACTACATTTTTTTAAAAAAAATGTTGTAGAAAAATAACAAAAATAACTTAACAGACTAACAGTACAGAATAAAAGTCCAAACAGAAATTTTGCAAACTACATCATAATTCACTCATTCTTCCCCTTCTCACCCATTATTCTTTTCTCTCGCTTTTAAGTAATGCTTGCAGGAATTACCCCAACTCTGCTCACATATGATTTTAAAGCATTAGCATGATAAGCTGTGACAAAAAAGAGAGAATTTCTGTATGCATTACTTGAAAGCAAGGAAAAAGAGTAATGAATGGGGAGGGAAGGTGATTTTTCAGACTTGGTTTACTTACTTACTTACTTATAAGTACCGTAAGTAGCAACACTAAGCTTTTGCTTCACAACAAAAAGGCCTTCCTACACAATCGGAAAGGATTCAAGATGAACATCCAATTCCCCACATTAAAAGTATGGTGCTTTGCTTTTGCATATCTCCTCGCTGGCCTGAACACTGTGCCTATCTGCCTATACCACCAAAACAGCAGCTACAGATATGTACTTCACCTTTACAAGAACATATCACTGCTTAACCACATGGGGAAAATCCCATTCAAAATGTACCAGCTTCAAAATGTAGAAGCAGCAGGAAAAAAAAGCAACTAGGAAAGTAAAAGAGGCTGGACCAATTTGAACTAGCCTTTGTGTCATGTAGTCAGGAAAAATATTTGCATTTTATAAGCAGAGCAAATCTGAGGTATTTTTGACCATGTAGTTCTACTCTACATTGTTTTATCCTATACAATAATAATTGTATGCTAATGTCAGTTCTATGGTGAACTTTTCCAGGGTTTTCTGGGTAGAGAATTTACCATTCCCTTTTTCTAGGGGCACCCTAAGTTTGTGCACTTACTGGCTGTAATCATATGAGGCACAGTGGAGAATCCAACTCCAAAACTCCTGCTCCTCAGCCAAATACTTAAACCACCAAAAATCTAATATTGAAGTGAAATGGCCAGAATCCTACTCTACTACATGAATGCACAAGGGCAATAATGCAGTGGATAATATCTATTTCCAAGATTGTGGTGGCTCAATGGGCTAGAGCGCTGAAACTGTCAGGCTGCAAAGTCGGTTCGAATCCAGGGTGCCATGCAGTGAAGTGAGGTCAGCACTGTTAACCCCAGCTCCCGATAAATTAGCAGTTTGAAAACTTGTAAATGCAAGTAGATAAATGGGTACCACTGAAAAAAGTGTGAAGGTAAATAGTGTTCTGTGCACAGAAATGCATTCAGCCATGCCAGCCACATGGCCACGGACTTGAATAATAGTATCATAGAGTTGGAAGAGACCTCAAGGGCCATCCAGTCCAACCCCCTGCCATGCAGTAACCCCATCACAATATTTCCAACAGCTAGCCATGCAGCCTCTGCTTAAAAACCTCCAAAGAAGGAGACTCCATCACCCTCCGTGGCAGCATATTCCACTGCCAAACAGCTCTGTCATGAAGTTCTTCCTAATGTTCAAATGGAATCTCTTTTCCTTTAGTTTGAAACCATTGCCCTGAGTCCTAGTCTCTGAAGCCATGGAAAACAAACCTGTTCCCTCTTCAATATGACATCCTTTCAAATATTTAAACATAGCTATCATATCCCCCCTCAGCCTTCTTTTTCAAAGGCTATACATTCCCAGTTCCCTAAGCTGTTCCTGATAAGACATTTCCTCCAGACCCTCAACCATCCTGGTCGCCCTCCTCTGTACCTGCTCGAGGTTGTCAACATCCTTTTTAAACTGAGGTGCACAGAACTGGACACAGTACTCCAGATGGGGTCTGACCAGAGCAGAATAGAGTGGTACTGTCACTTCCCTTGATCTAGACACTATGGTTCTGTTGATGCAACCAAGTATTGCATTGGCTTTCCTGGCTGCCGCCTCACACTGCTGACTCATGTTCAATTTGTGCTCTACCAAGACTCCCAAATCCCTTTCACAGGTACTATTCTCCAGCCATGTATCCCCCATCCTATACAGTATCTGTGCAATTCATTCTTTTTGCCTAGATGCAGCACTCTACATTTCCCTCTGTTGAAACCCATTCTGTTAGCTTTGGCCAAGCACTCTAATCTGCCAAGGTCCTTTTGGATTTTTATCCTATCCTCTAGGGAATTAGCAACCCCTCCCAATTTGGTATCATCTGCAAATTTAATTAGCACACTCTCTAGACCTTCCTCCAAGTCATTAATAAAGATATTGTACAGCACCGGACCCAGAACAGAACCCTGGGGCACTCCACTGGTCACATCTCTCCAAGCTTGCACAAGACTGGCTCTTTGGCTTGAAAACAGGGATGAGCAGCGCCCTTAGAGTCAGACACAATTAGCACACATGTGCAGGGAGAACCGTTGCTTTTTTACCACTGCATTCCCAATCTTTTCTGGGTTGGTCACTGCTTTAGCACGTGAAAGAGCCCAGGAAAGGGGGAAACACCCCCTTTGAAAAATACAACAGGATTTTGGACTGAATATTTTGGCAAACTGAGAACTTTGTGCCAAGAATATCTTGGAAATGGTCACCATCAGTTGCAGCTGACTTGCTGTCATATTGTTGTTCCTGCTGATAATGGTTTGTTAGGTTTTGTCTGTTCATCATTTATAAATTCACAATCCTAACACAGAAACGAAATGAAACACACAATCAAAACCCACCTTGCATTTGTCATTTAAGTATTTTAAGTATGAAATAGCCCTATATACTGCCCTTTTATTTTTGCCAGAAGATAATTCAGTGAAGTCAATTGGACAATAATGGTTTTTGTTGACCAGTCCCCCAATTTTTAAAATTTCCCTTATTAAAAACATGCAGAGGGATCATAAATCCACAACGCTCCCTTGATGGGCTCTCTCGGGGTGGACAAATGGCTCTCTGAAAGTTGCAGACTCCCCATTGTCCACTCACCCATCAGACTACAATGAGCGATACTGAAAAAAATGAAATTTTCTTTAGAAAAGAAGATTTCACCGTTCATTTATACCACTGCAGCAATGCAGTCATATCCACTGAAGCAAGTCATGTTGTCAATGGGGTTACTTCAGGATAAATATCAAAAGGCTCCAATGGGGCAGTAAGTCCCATTAATTTCAATGGAGCTTTCACCTGTGTACATATGTATAGGATTGAACTGTAAATAGCCAATTCATACATCCAATCAAAGTTATAATCCAAGGGTCAGTAAAGCCTCCTGGTACACAAAATCCAGTCACCTGGTGTACAGTTTTGTACAAATATTATGTTGCTTCCTATCATTGTGTTATCAACTAATATGAGAAAAGGACAACATCTGCCTAAAGGTATATCAGCAAGAATTTTTTTTTTGGAAAATGTCATTGCTTTTCTTCCCCTTTCTTTTTCCCATGGAACCATTTAGCTAAACTTCCTATAAGGCTTTCTAATATTATTTCGGAAAGAAGATGCAGTCCACTTCTTCACAAATCCCATTTCTGTTTGCATAAGAGAAGCACTAGACTATATACAAAGTGCAGAAAGATGCACCTTGACGAACCAACAGCAGGACTGTGTCATTTTCCCACCACCATCACTTTAATTTTGTTAGTGTATCTAGTAAGAAGGGTGGAGCCCAGTCCCAAGGTCTGAGATAAAAGGCTTCTCTCTTTGCTGTCAGTTCACCACCAGGTTGCACCACAGAACACTACTGAACAGATGAATGAGAATTTATATAATATCCGGAGCTTGGAGGTGAGGGAACAACTCTTTGGTCTACCACTTCCAGGATCTGAGTGGCTGGAACTTTGTAGGAGACTGATTTGTATACAGACTGATTTGTAACAGGTTAAAAAATTTGTCCATTTAGTCCAGAATTATTAACTCAGACGGGCAAGTTTCTCAGGGGAAAGGTGTCCCCCCCCCCCCCCCGGTCCCTTACTACTTGATGGTTTTCCATAGAAATGCCAGAGCTTAAATCTGGGCCTTACAATATGTGTAAGACATATACAATCACTGAATTCTGGTCCTGTCAGCATTTTCTCACTCACACCTTTCAATGTCTATCAAGTAAGCAACTGATTTAGCTCTCAAGACCTCCGGTGAAGGACCATGTGAATTGCTATGGCCTAGTTTTTGGAGTTTCCATCTCACCAAGTGGCACACACTTGGGTGTAGTAGTTTATCTAAGCAACCAAGGATCAAATAACTAGGTTTGATCTTGGCTTGGTTGGACGAACAGCATTAAGCCAGAGTTTGAAAGCTTTACTTTTGAGATATGATTCACTGGCCAGGATGTTCTGGGAGTTGTATTCTGAAAAAAGATATCACCCCAGCTCTTATTTACAAATAGCTAGATGCAAATGAACCAAGATTTTTTTTATTTGCCTGTTCAAAAACCTACCGATTATTGAGGAAGCAGGTGTTTGTTTGTTTGTTGGCCAACTGTGCTCTGATAGCCACAGTGATATTTTGTAATTAATGCCTGCTATGTCACTATTGTTCTAACAAGGCAATTTGGCTGGTCACAACAGAAGGGTTGTGCATGGAAATAAACCAGAGCAGCAAGAAGAGAAATGTGGAATAAAGTGTGCAACAGAGTAGAGATTGTCACACTGATGTTTGAAACTTACCACTCAATATTTGTCACAACCATGAGATCAAGGAGGTAATAAATCAAGTCTAACAGCAAGTGTCTGGGAAGCTTCAAGTTGACCATTCTTGCAGTGAGTTGGATCCCCTTATTTTACTGTTCTATTACCCATCTTGAGTCTGTTACTGTTTGCTTGTCTGCATTGCATTCTATATGTCTGAAGGGCTCAATACATCCAATATTGCTGTTCCTAAAGATACATTATGGGAAGCGAGAAAAGAGACTATTCTTGTTATTTCTCTAAATGCCAAGTTTCGCCCTGTTGAACATTTTATGGGAACAGTTCTGAACAGATGTGGGTGGGTGATATATAGCCATGATGACATCCGAAAATGTCTCTCAGGGAAGAACTGAGAGGAAATAAACAAGTACAGACAACAGTTGCACAAAAGGTTAGCGGAGAAGCGAACAGTTATCTCTGTTAGCTTCTTAAGTCTCATGGAAGTATCTGTAAATGACCAAGAAACAGAAAGAAAGGCAGAGGGCATTCTCACTGCATAGCACTGTACAAATGACGGCCTTTTCCAGCCAAGACCCAACAGTAAGGCTGGGCAACCTGTTCTTTGACTTGCAAAAAGCCATAGGATCCCCATCCCTGTCCTAAAGGCCGAATCCAGATTTAGGAGTCTGCAGTGAACTCTTTAAAGTGGACTTCTCTGTCCACACCAGCTCAGAACAACCCCTCTAAAACTGGGGTCTTGGGTGAACAAGATTGGCTGTGATGCAGAGGGAAAAGGAGCTCTCTTCCTAAAAGGCATTTCCCCCTGTTTATAAGGCCTTCTTTCCTTGCTGCACCATAACCAACCCATTCCTCTGACCTCCATGAAAACATTTGCAGGAGGCTGGATGTGTGTACTGAAATCCAAATCTCACCCAGGCCTTTATTTCAAGAGGTTCCTGTGTCAATTGAGGCAACTAAGATTCTGCCATTGGATGTTCTGGAGTCAAACATGGTCAAGTAGAATGGCTTTTCAGCTGCACCACAGTCATTCACAACATTTTTACCTCATGTTTTTTTAACAAGGAAGAGAAGGAGAATGACAATTCTAAAAAGAAAAAGAAATCAGAAGGATTTTAAGGGAGGATTTTGCTACAGATACATTATTTGGGATAAGATGCTCAAGGTGAATTTATTTATTTATTTATTTATTTATTTATTTATTTATTTATTTATTT
>JAHTLZ010003526.1:13795734-13825556 GCA_023846285.1 Phrynocephalus versicolor | reverse complement strand
ATAGATAGATAGATAGATAGATAGATAGATAGATAGATAGATAGATAGATAGATAGATAGATAGACACAGAGAGAGACACACATAAAGTACAGCGGTGCAATAGATGATGCAAACAATGAAAGTTGTTCCAAAATTAACAGAATATAGATGATTAAAACCAAATTAGACAGAGGTGAGACTCTAAAGGGACAGAGTGAACATTTTAGGTTGCCTGGCTTTCACCGCTCCAGGCTGCCTGTCAGTCAGTCACTCACTTGCTCGCCAGCCTCAGGATTCCCTTTTGCTCCTTTGCCAAGAAGGGAGTTCCCTCTTCTTTTGTCAAGGCTGGATTTCCCTGTGCACATGTGCAACCCTGCCCTTCCCCTGGCATGGCAACGGAGTCCCTGTCTGGCAAGGATTTCGCCAGGGCGCCTTCAGGAAGGGAGGCTTGCTACAGGGGCCAAAAAAATGTCCTTTCTGGGAGCCACCAACTGCCACTAGTTGACCTCAGAAGAGGCGCCTTGTCCTTTTCATCCTTGTCCCACAAGTGGCGCCTTGTCCTTTTCATCCTTGTCCCACAAGTCAGAAGAGGCGCCTTGTCCTCCTCCTCCTCCTCCTCCTCCTCACCCCAACCTGGCTGGCTGTCTTCGGAGCAAAGTATCAGAGAGACAGCAGTAGGGCGAAACAGCAAGTTAGAATGTTGCCAACCGCATAACTGGGTAAACCAACAACAAAAAAGGGGGGAAGCAGGTTTTCTGCACCCCCACTAACATTTGCCTCTTGTAAAAATGTGCTTTTTGAACCGAATCAAATAATACCCACCCTCTGCCTTGTGTCTTGGAAAACTCACTGGAACCCGGTTAAGTGGGCATTACTGTTTATATATATATAAACCCACTGACCATGGGGGCATGATTTTTGGAGCTGGTTTAAATTAGATCCAGATTTTAAAGACTGTGGGATAGAGCCCTAAGTTAATTTTCCTCCATAGTTTCTTGAGGTTTTTCCACTGTGTAGTTAGAGGGTTTTTTAGCCATTAATTTCTATACTCTGCCAAGAGATTGTCAACTTCCTCCTCTCTGTCTGCCAACTCCTGTCTAGATGGTGAAAGCAAATCCACGTGGGGAAACCTGATTTCCACAGGTGCAACTCAAAACAGATCAATACACATTTTCCCCACTGTGTAGTGGCATCTTGGGAAAGGGCAAAAGAAGTACCAAACTATGCAAGGTTTTTTACAAATCCTGCACAGAATATCTTTACTGCACAATATTTTGCTGGAAATTGCAGAAGAAATGACAAGCTGTGCATGATATACAGTATTTCCTGGCAGAACTATAGACAGAGAGTTAAACATCAGAATTCAGCTATTTTCTGCACATAACAGTGGGTCGAAAAAAACCCGCCCCAGAAACCGATTGAAGTGAAAAAAGACCTGGGCCATGTTTTCACAAGAAGTTTCACATTTTGATAATACTAGGAGAGGTCTCTTTTAAAATACAGTAGGACCCCCGTATCCACAGAACCATTAACCACTGATTCAGTTATCCATGGTTGGCAGAGGAAAAAATTAAATAAATAATCCAGCAGCCGCAAAGCAAGCTGCTGTCACAAATAGCAGCCATAAAGCAAGCTACTGTTGCAAAACAGCAGCCGCAAAGCAAGCTACTGTCAAAAAGCAGCAGTTTTGGAGTTTTCGGGTGTTCTCTCTTGTCCATTGTTTTCGTTATCCATGGGAAGGCCTGGAACCGATACCCAGTGGATACTGAGGTCCTACTGTGTTTTTTTTCAGATTCTTAATTATTTGGTTAGCTTCCTTCATAGTTAAAAACACTGGTTTTCTCTTCCTTTCCTTATTACTCGATTATGCCTCAGTGCTCAGTGCTCTACATGAAAGGAGAACACAATTGCAAGCTTTTTCTAAAGGCAAACTATATTTCAAGGATGAGATGACCACTATCAGAAATGAGTATGCATACTTTTTTTTATTCCAGTTAAATATTATTGCTGTTTTTGTTCTCTACCTACCTCTGTTATTTCCAATGAGCCCACTGCAGTCTGCATGATATTGAAAAACATAATTTCTGCTTAATCAAAAACATCATCCATATAAGTAAATTGAAAACATAGTATCTTGAAGTCAGATTACATCTGACCCTGACATATAACCTGACCCAAAACCCCTGAAGAACAAATTCATTTTAAACTGTTGTCTCAACAAGTTGTGTTCACCATGAGGGTCAGCCATTTTTCCTTTGGGCGGTAATTCCATGATTATGGTGGAAGAGAACGTCCATTAGATTTTCAGGAGTATGTGCCTATTTAAACCTTTTGTAGGCTCCTTCTCCATGTTCTACCAATGAAGAGGATTTACAGTTGCTCATTTTCATAGACCTGGGGTATGAATTGGTTTAATCTTCCAGCAGTCCTGCTGGCTGTATAATGACTATTTTTAAGTGTAATTATATTTTGTCCCCTTTCATCTTAATATTGGTATTATTATACACCATTCAATGAAGAGAGTTAGTTTGTGCCTCTTGTGATGTGCCTGTTCTGTTTGCTCCATCCCTCAGACAGAAAGCTTAATGCTGCTGCCGGCTTAGGAACAAAGCTCAGCCTGACTTAAATGTCACCTTCGGATGTTAGAAAGGTAGCAAATTATGATGATAATGAAAAGCTGCAGTCTGTTGCTATGTTACGAAGCACACAGAACTGACATATGAGGATGAACGGCTATGCAATGAATTCTTACTAAATTATCCCCCCCCCCATCACCAGAAGACCAATGTCTTTTAGCTGAAGAACTGTATAAATTAAATAATAATCTTACAACAACAGAGCTAAAATGGAGTCTATGGATGATCAAGTCCAGCCCTTGCCAGTGGGGAATTCAATTCCCATCCTTTGGCTCTGCTGCCAGATACCTAAACCGCTCATATACAATGAGATCTTCTGAAAAGCAGCTGGTTTCTGTTCCTTCAGAGGGAATAAATAGGATAGCCTTCTCTAACAGAACACAACTGCAGTTCCCATTATTCCCAGCCAGAACAGCTAATCATACAAACAAAATGTAATTTCCCCCCTAGTAGCAATGCAGCACAATCGAAATAAAATTGTTTATTTTGTGGAAAGACACTAAAGAAATATCTGGAAATGGAGATAGAAACAGAATGGACTTATACATGAACACATATGAAAGTGATCAAGATTAGAAATATAATGATCCATTCCTAATGATGTCAGCTGTCTCTAACATGTATGTACAGTGGTACCGCGACTTAACTGCTACCTTACAAATTTTAGATATGGTCTGGTCAACTTACAATTCTTTTTTCATCTTTCTTATTTTTTAACTTTTTTTCAATTTTTTAGATAGGTACCCCAAATTAAGAGTAGTTCGACTTAAGAGCAAACATTTGGAACAGATTAAATTTGTAAGTTGAGGTACCACTGTATATTCATTATGTCTCTCAACCTAATTTTAGCTGTTTTCACTGTTATTTTATGTCCATCTGACCGACTGCAACTGTTTCACCTTGCCATGGTAATCAAGGTTTTCGCAACTAGGTAAATGCTTTGGACAAAGGATTTTCTAAGTGCTATAAGATTTCTTGACTCCAGGTGAGAGGAAGAAAAAGGAATACAATTTCTTCTTATCAAAGGCTCTGTCATTTGTATAAGCTGTCCTGGTACACACCTAGCATCCTTCACCTTTGAGAAGCAAAGCACGTGAAACAGAAAATCTGAATATCAAACTGATTGTTTAGAAAGATGAGAACAACCTCTCCAGTGCTTCCAGTCCTTGTTGAAATGCTGAGGTGAAGTGTCCACCCAACAGTGCCTGGGTGGAACTTGGTATAGTTAAAGAGATGCGGAAGACTGGAGTTTTCAGTTGAATTAGCAGTATACTCCTGCCAGGATGAACGCTACATTCCACAAATATTTATAGTAATATGACAGTCCATCTGACCGGCTTTGGTAGTGATGTGCACCATCTTGAGATAAATGTGTAGAAACAAACTGAATAAGGGGCACTTGTGCCTTGTTGGGGTGATGGCCAAATGGATCAAACAGTCCAGAACCACTAATGTAATGCAGGAGTATCCCCACATTATGAATAGAATGAGCAAAAGTGGAAAACAAATGCAGGAAGATACTAAGTGGGTATGAAAGAGAAAAAGATTGTTCTTTAAAGCTTAGAAATGAACCTTCCTTGCCTCTTCTGGTGCAACATCCTTGATTAAATTAGCAAAGTCTGCAACGTGGTCACAGCATCATTAATTTCAGATCCAGGGAAGAGTAAGTATGGAGAGAGAGAGAGAAAGGACAGCAAGTGCAGAGAAGCACAGGTTCCCTTCATGGTCCTTTTGGGGGAAAACAACCCAAGGCAGGCATGCCCATTGCCCTTTTAAGGTCTCTCACTCAGGGTTTTCCTGAGGATGTTTCCATAGAAGGTGAAGGTAAAGGTAAAGGTAAAGTTTTCCCCCCAACACATGCGTCCTAGTCGTGTCCGACTCTAGCGGCATCTCCGTACTCAAGCCGAAGACCCAGTGTTTTGCAAGTCCATGACCACGTGGCCGGCATGGCTGCAAGGAAACACTGTTTTACCTTCCCGCTTTTTATGGCGGTACCTATTTATCTACTTGCATTTACTTGCTTTTGAACTGCTAGGTTGGCAGGAGCTGGAGTTATCAGCGGGAGCTTGCTCTGCTGCATGGCATCCGGGATTCGAACCGCCAAGCTGCCGACTTTGCAGTCGACAGTTTTTGAAAGCCTTAGTCCACTGAGCCACCACGCCCTTGGAGAGGAAAAAGAGGGGGGGAGGAAATAAGAATAAAACAAATAATACAACTGTGCAGGCAGCCATGAGCCCTTCTGTCTTGCCACGCAGTCTGTGACCTGACCTAGCTCTTTGTATTCCCCTATTGAAGGAAATGTGTTTAAAAATAAGAACACAAAAAACAAGAGTGCAAGCTTACTGGTACACAGACCATGACAAGGAGTTGGTGGGAGTGCCTCTAAAAGGGAAGAGGACGAGTCAGGCAAAAAGATGTGAGGCTTACAGCAAGCTGGAGGCCAATGCCAATTCTTACCTATTTTGAATGCTGGTGTGTCCTCATTTCTATGCAATTTGGTATGATCAGTCCAGTTTCATAACATTCTACACATGGATTCAAATCAGGCTGATTGATACATGTTTAGAGACAGTGACACAGGTTTTAGAGAAGGGCCAGCCATTAATAAATTGTTGCGAATCATAAAAATAGGTGTGTGTGTGTGTTTCAGATGTGGATCCTAATCACCTAGAATTCCAAATTTATTCTTCAATGTTATGAAACTTCCCCAAATTTCTGGAAAACTTTGGATGGCAAAATAGGATATCCTACTTTTGATAAGGCCTTGAGGAGATTCAGTGGCATTCACAGGGTACAGGACTCTCTTCTAAGTAATATGGCTAATCTGGGGGAGATTTTTCAGCTTCCCTTCATTTTCTCATTTATTTTGCCACACTGGAAACTTCCCTTAAATTGAATCAGTAGCGACTGTAAGCTGAACACAAATCACAACTTGCAAGGATCTGAAAGGATTAAAAAAAAACTACAAAACCTTTACCCTTGATCAGCTTGGTAAGAACATAAGAACATAAGAACATAAGAACATAAGAAGAGCCATGCTGGATCAGGCCAAAGGCCCATCTAGTGATTTTGGTGGGGGGGATCTTTTCTGGAGTCCATCTACCAGAATCCCCTTCCAAGATAGCCAGTGGACTCCCAAGATAGTGGGAGTCATAAAATCAATCCATCTATTTAAAAGCCAAATAATTTCAGGACACACCATTCAGAATCATTTCTGTATTCATTTTATATCTCGCTTTCAGTCTTGCACCTATGGTACACCCACAGACTCCAATTCGCTATTAATATTCCGGAATGAAAGATGATTTTTCAAGGTATAATGCATTGTTTTCTCTTTCATGTGTACTGGGAACTGTGAAAACAGCTGCACATTTTTGTTGGTTTCTTCATGCTTTTTAAATAATACACTTGGGCTTTCACTGCCCCCTTTTTAAAAAACAAAATTGTGGAGTGTGTGAATGTTGGAGAATAGAGCTGCTTACTTTGCGGGGAGGGGGGAGAGACATCTAGGTTCCCCAGATAGGCTCATGTCTCCTATGTAATTAATAAAACACACCTAATTAATAAGGCATGGCAAAAAGAGAAGGGGGTTAAAGAAAAGGAGGCAGTTTTGCAGCAGTTAACAATACACTACAGGATTCTGCCTGAATCATCATTAGGAACAACAGGAAGGGGCTACTCATGGTGAGGAAACATGCCCTGGCATTCAAAATAGCTACTTACCCATGCCGTACCACATCACGGACATGCAGACCATGTGTTCTTAAACAAAAATTAGCTCTTTGTGATGGTTTCAGACCAATCCCATATACCAAACTGAGTCAGGCTGAATTAGACCAATTTTTGTGAGGTTTGGACTCTGAAGCAAACAAAACACAATGGGCAGATTCAACGGAAAAGCAGAGCAAATTCAGAAATCCGTGTGGATCTGGGCACAAACCGAATGAGAGGGCACACAAAGTGCTTCGGTGTGCTCGGTATTGTGGGGGGGGGGTCCACTTTAACAGATTGTGCATCAGGCAGATGAATAGCTTTCATTCCCTCTTTCAGCTCTGTCATGCCTCCAGATTTTATTTATTTATTTAGAATATTTTTACCCCCACCTTTCTCATTGGAAAAAAACCCAAGGTGGTTGTACCTCAGTGCCAAAATACAAAAGTTACAGCAGTTTAACTTTCTTCAGTGCATCAATTTTATAAGTGCATGAACTGATTCAGATCTAGAGCACAAACAAGATATGTATCATGCCACACAGTAGAGCTGGGCACAACTCAAAAAAATGTTGTTTCGTTTGTTGTTTAGGGGGTCCGTTTCGGTTCGTTTTCATTTTTCGTGAATTTTTACAAAAAAAAATTTCGTTTCATTATGTAACAAAACGAAAAAATGAAAACAAAAACAAAAATTGCTCATTTTGTTAGCATTCATTACAGTTCAATGTATTTGCCGTAACGAAAACAAAACGCACGACAAAATTTCTGGTGTTTCATTTCGTTTCATTTTGGAGACAAAATTCGTTTTTCATTTCATTACATAACGTAACGAAAAAACAAAAATGAAAATGAAAAATTGCTCGTTTCGTGCCCATCTCTACCACACAGTATCAGAATCTCCCCTGAAGCCCTAAGCCAAACTGAACTGGCCTCTACACCAAAGCAGAGCATTAGTGCCCTAACACTGATTTCCCACCTTAAGAATAGGATTGAATGGAAAATCAAAAGTAGTATTGGGATATTCTAAAATCTATTGAAATAGTCATGTTAGAACACCATACATATTACACTGCTATTTAATTGATACTTAGGTTTTTGGTTCAAATTTGTATCTGATATATAATACTGTACCATATTATTTGATTTGTCTGTTTTTATCAGTGTTTCATATTTTTGAATTCTATAATAATAATAATTTATTGTGTTCTACACCAAAGCATAATGGATTGGGAAGGGGAAGAGGTGTGTGCCGTCATCCACATTTAATCTAGTCCTGATAACTGGAAAAAGGCACATTAAGGCTAACCCTAAAATTTAAAATACAAAATTGAACATTATAGGAAAACTAGTTGGAGAAAATGTTGTATAGCAAGGAATGCAATGCATCTTTGAAACTGAGGACAATACATTTGAGATGTTGACATATGGAAAAATCTTCATCCCAGAGTGAAAAAAGAATGAAGAGGTACTTCATCAGTCTGGAAAACAAAAAGGAATGGAGGGAATTATTAAGAAATGCACATCATTCATCATGACATATACAACAGTATGCCCTTGCAGAGAAGACTGAGCCTCGTGGTGCAGTGATTAAATGCCTGTACTGCAGGTAAAACTGTGCTCCCGACCTGGGGTTCAATCCCAGGTAGCAGGCTCATGGATGATTCAGCATTCCATGCTTCCGAGGTCAGTAAAATGAGTCAGTAAAATGATGGAGGGGACAATGTGTAGCCTGCGTACTGTAATTAAAAACTGTAAACTGCCCAGAGACTGCTTGAAGTGGCCTAGGGAGGTATATAAGCAGAACACTTTGCTTTGCTTTGAGAGTGAACATGAAAGAGATAGAAAGTGGATTCCATTGATGAGTTGTGTCAGAAAATAGCTGGAGCTTAATAAAGAACAACTAATGCACACAGTGAGATGCTGATGGAGATATGCCATGATAATAGCCTACCTCAGCCACTGAGGCAGCACTCATAAGGCGAGAGGTTGAACATGCACTTTCAAACATATGCCTTCCTTGAAATCCTCATAGGTCCCCTCAGGTGAAGCATGTTCCACTTGTGGAGACTTAACAGTCAACTGCTATGATTGGTTCCCATATGGTTGGTTCATAGAGGAAGATACCTGCAGGTATATTTCTCTGTGAAACATATTCTTGTTGATTTAGTGATTTTCAGCTTTGATATAATCATTTTTGATGCCCAGTAATTACATTGTTGTCTCAGTGTGATTTTTTCCAGGAATTTGGCAGAGTGGCAGCGAAGCATAGATGGATCCCTGAGAATTTCAATTCTGTTCCTCCCTTGTGTTCTGAACTCACCGTGCTCTGATTGCTCCAGCTTAAACTTTTCAAAGAGATATCTCACGCCCTCTCTGTGTACTATGCATTTTTTTCCAGTTGTGGCATACTGAGGTTGACTTATTGCCAATGGGCCTGAAGGAAGCTTTTGAATGCCCCTTTCCAGATGCTTTGAAATGCATTTCCCATATTCCTCAGCCTCGACATGGCAAATGGGGAGTGATGGGAAATGTAGACCAACATGTGCAGAGGACACTAGGTTGGGAGGGGCTGAAAAAAAAGCTTACCATAGATGGACCAGCTTGTTTCCAGTATCTCTCATCCCACCCACCCCCATCATAACTCAGTGTTAGTGGTTAGAGGGCTGGACAGCTCAGTGGTTTAGTTACGTGGCTGCTTAGCCAGAAGCTAGGACTCCAATTCCTCATTGTGCCTCCAATGACTACTGCTAGCCTGTGTGGCATTGGACAAACTGCACAGTCCTAGGAAATCCCCAGGAAAAAAAGGGGGGATGGATAAATGATTTCTGACTGCTCTCTACCTGGAAAACCCTGAAAAGGGTCTCCATAAGTCAGAATGTATTTGACAACACATGATCATGATGATGATTTATTAGTACAGTAGGACCCCCGTATCCACCAATTCATGAACCACTGATTCAGTTATCCTCGGTTGGCAGAGGAAAACATTAAATAAATAATTCAGCAGCTACAAAGCAAGCTGCTGTCACAAACAGCAGCCATAAAGCAAGCTACTGTTGTAAAAGAGCAGCCGTAAAACAAGCTACTATCACAAAACTGTAGGTTTTTTGGGGGTGGGGTGGGGTTGGCATTCTCTCTTATCCATGGTTTTCATTATACACAGGAAGGCCTGGAACCAATCCCCAGCAGATACCAGAGTCCTACCATATATTATATTATTGCATCAGTGCACAATTCCTTTACTAAATTAAAACAGTTGCCCTGTTCCATAGGTGTGCTAGCTATTAGGTCAGATTGCCCCTATTTAAAGAGTCCCTTTTTAATTCTAGTCTGCATGTCACTTGCACACAATGAACCATGTGCAGTGCAAAATCAAAGCAGAGACACTTTAATTAATGGTACTCTGACTTGGATGGCAAAGACATTCCTGTGGCACTGGGTGGAGCTACACAATCAGCTAATTTTGCCCAACTGACCCATGGCAATGTTATCTGTCAATGCACAGGATCCAGACTTTTTCCTGGTTAGAGTGTTGAAATGAATGGGAATGATATTAGATATGACTAGCATCTCCCACTGATTTTAAGAGGTCCACTTGGAGTATTCTTGAGCCTGGATCCAACTCATTATTTGTCAGCATTTTACAAGTATCAGTCAGCACTGGTGAGTAACTGGCAGCCAGTGTGTGAGTTTTGTCAATAATTTTTTCCCTTTTTAGCTGTCTGTTCAATCACACCTCTTTCAGTGTGCCCCAAAAAACAACAAAAATGTTCTGTTTCAAACACTGAGGGCACGTTTTCCTTCCTTCCTTCCTCTGTCTCTCTGGCTGCTTTTACACGACCCCTAAAATCCAAGGCAAAGGGCTCCCAGATGCAG
The DNA here is from genome assembly GCA_023846285.1 of Phrynocephalus versicolor. Lineage (NCBI taxonomy): Eukaryota > Metazoa > Chordata > Lepidosauria > Squamata > Agamidae > Phrynocephalus > Phrynocephalus versicolor. The sequence goes on along the minus strand of JAHTLZ010003526.1, from coordinate 13,815,354 downwards.
ACCTTAAAATTGTTTTGCCACCAGCAGCGGACTTTAAAAAAAAAATTAAGTATGACCACGCCCACCTAAGCATGCCCCAGCGCATTTTACAAGTACCTGGTCCCCAGAGGTAAAAAAATTTCCGATGCGGATTATAAACTGTGGATGCCGAGCTCTCCTCGCCTTCTGTTTGGTTTTTTATCCCCACCGCCCCTTTAACAGCCTCGAATCCCTACGGGGCTGCTCCAGTGGCAGACGGAGGTGAGCGGAGCTGAGCCTGCATTCTTTTCTCCCTTCTTTTCTCCCTCCCCTCACTGCAGACAGGAGCAATGGAGTGCGGAAGGGTGGGAACACAGGAAGCAGAACAAACCCCCACAATCTCTGGTCCGAATTTAAGTTGCCAGCGGATTTTAGAGGTCGTGTAAAAGCGCCCTTTGTTTCTCTGTCTCTCTGTCTCTCTCTGTCTCTCTCTGAAGGAGGCATATAGAACAATAAAGCTGTACAGGAAAAGACAGGAAAACAAAGCGACAACATTTGGAAATGAAGTCACATACTGTCAAAATATAGTCAGCCACCTGGAAACAAGACTGTTGGAATTGCCAGCACTTCTTCAGAACTTCAAAACAGGCTATGATTTCAATCTTACCTTTGCCAAACACAGGCACCCCAAGCATCTCAGTCAAATAAATGACTGCCCAGTTGTAATGAACAAAAAAAAAGAAAAGAAAAGAAAAGAAAAGAAAAGAAAAGAAAACCACGTAGCAATCATATAGTAAATACACTCCATAGGAGAAGAAATGTCACCTGAGATTGACTTGTGTGGAGTCAATGATGCAGAGCCGCACAACTGACATGGTTCCTAAAAAGTAAAAACAAACAAACAAACAAACAAACAAAAATTGATTTTAATTTGTGACACAAGGCTATACATACAGCTCAAGAAACATACTGGAGTTAATGAGACACATTCCTAGGTAAATGTATATGACGATGAAGCCTTAACTAATTTCCCCACCTTCCTCTTGTAGTTCCTAATGTGTCATTGCTTGCACTCTGTTAAAGTAAATACAAAGGTGGAACAAGTGATGCCTTTAGGTTACTAGAAAAATAACAAAAAGTTGCTAATATTTTGAGGGCAAAAACCATCTCTTAAAGTGTTGATCCCACCTTTTGTTTAAAACCAACAAAAGCAGCACAATGTGAGAGGAACTATACACTTTCACCTAAAGCCCAGAATTCAGTCATTCATGGCATAGAATTTCAACACAGTTTAGCAGTGGGAAGGAGCAGAGGGTGCCTCAGAGATGTGTGTGCATTTCCGAGGCTTCTGAAACATTTTTGCACACAACCGAGTGCACAAAAGCACGCACGTCAGCTTTAAAAAAAATGCACACCACTAAACTTCACGCCCCCCACACTTCAGCGAGTGGGAAAACGAAGACAATAATGGGTAATGCTTGAAAAAGAAATGTGCAAGGATGGACACCAGTTTGCCAGTGGAATGAAAAACAATAACGCTGCCTGACCCCTAACAGAATCTGGACAAAAGAACAATACCAGTGGGAGTTTGACAACTGCAGTGTGATTCAGCCAGCCAGCCAGCCAGTCATTCATTCAGTCAATCACCTTGCATATTGCTTTTCCATAAGCTACGTGCTGGAAGCAGTTCATGCCTAAACAAGACATGAAGCATAGTACATTCCTACTGACTCAATGTTAGAACACTTTCATAACAGGGAAGGCAGGCTCACAAACAAAATGACATAACAATTTCATAATACAATAATGAATAGATTGAGCAGAGATAATAATAAATTCATAATTCTATTGCCCGTTTCAAAAGGTCACATCTTTTGGGTTTGATGGATGTCGCAGGAGACGATTATAGCGAATAAATGCAACAGAAAGGGTTTCAAGGAAGGGGGACTATCCTCGGGGCTGTTTTTCAGATTTAAAAGCAGCTCAGGAGTTCCAGTCCCAAAGGGGAAGGGCTATGTTGTCTTGTTTTATTTCATCTGTACCTCACCTTTCTCTCTATAAGGTACATGTGTTTACAGCGCAAAAGGGTTTCAAAGTAAAGGTTCATTCTGGTTGCTTTTAAAGAACAGGAAAGCAAAAAAAAGTTGTACAAATGTAATGGTACAAGACTAATGGTTAAGTAACTACTTCCAATATTTCAAGATTATAACTATCAATAATAACTCTCTGAAAGTATCTTTCCATGCTCTCTGTGGATGCACCCTGTGCAGACATGTCTTCAGATCAATAAGCATATCAAAAGAGTCACACTAAGATGAGTTTGTATTGGATTTGCTTATTCAGCCGAAAGGTTGGGGTCTTTTTTAATCCTCCACGCATATTCCACGAGACCCCAGGGAAAACTTAGCTAAGCGACACCATTGTTTCAGGGGTTAAACCATCAAGCATAAATGGACAGATGCAGCACTGTTGCTTTTTTAATGTCTTTGACCATATTAAAGGGGCTAAGAGGAGAGCCTGCTGAGAATTAGAAGTCCTTCTGCAGGAACCTACAGTTAAGCTCTTGATTATTATATTGTACTGCTTGCTCTTTTGACCGTAATTTTTCTGGCTTTGAATTCAGAAAACCCGGGCAGATAACAATGCATTAAGAGCTGCTGGAAATGATTGCCTCTGGCAGATAGAACTGTAGCCCACCAGGCTCATTTAGTGAGATTTCTGTATGACCCCTGCATCCTGGAAGATTTGAGGATTAAGAGAAATGAGCTGAAGTCCCCTCCTGAAACCATGTGCTCACAGGGTTCTAGACTCTCGGGAGTCGGGAATGTTCTGGAATGGATGTCTGCAACCTGGTGCAAGGTCTGACTTGCTTTTATCCACCCGGGTACTCCATCCAGCACTAGGGTAGCCTGGAGGGATGTTGCGGGGGGGGGGTAGCCATTGTATACAAAAACACACTTGAGGTTGTTAGGCTTTCGGCATTGGCAATTCCAGGTCTTGAGGTCCTCCACATGGCAATTGGGGGCAGGGAAGGAATTGGGATAGTGCTTTTGTACCGCGTTCTCCGTGACCCAGCACTTTCCCTTCTGGAGCTGGCCACCTTTGTCTCCCATCTGTCGGGAGCACTGTGATGGGGGTTCCTGCATGGCAGGGGGTGGGACTAGATGGCCCTTGAGGTCTCTTCCAACTCGTATGATTCTAACAATTCTAAGTTCCAGATGACCTCACCTGGATGACTGAGATTCTTCCCATGACTAATCTTCCCATGACTGACCCTGAAGAGAGTGGTTAACATGCCTAATTTCATACAGTGAGGGCCAGGAGTTTGCATGGTGGCAGTTTGGCATCTTTGCCTTTTTCTTTTCTTTATTATTATTATGCTTTTGAAGAAAATCTTGGAATAATTTATTTCCCACTTGAGGTAGGCTTTGCCTTGCATTTGAACTGCTTTATAAATTGGCTGTGCTTTGCTTCGGAACATTCCACTTCATCTCAGCCTCGTACAAATGAAGCCAATTCAGTTAGTAGCACAGGTTTTGGTTAAAGATGGTGCACAACCGTACTGTCCGTCATCCTGACAAGCAGGTATTAATGACCCCAAACCTTAGACTAACCCTCTTTTCTAATCCTAGTGAGTAATGCCCTCTCAGTAAACCTCAATAATGGAAGACCATTTAGCTGAAGTTCAAAGATGGGTCTTTGAGCAATGCAGTATACTGACAAAAGCATATTTCCTTTTCATGTAGAGAAAAATATAGCAGATGCACTTGACCATTCAGGCTTGTCAGGCTGTTGAGTTAGGGGAGAATAAAAAACACACCACTCACTTAAAATTAAGGCAGAAAGGGGAGATGTGTAGAGCCTGGAATGGCTGTGTGACATTTACAAATCAAATTGGATCCAATATAACTTTTTTCCAGAGGTAAAAGCCCAGTCATAAATTGCAGCTTGACCAAGCTGTTTCCCTTGGTTTCCATTAATCATACTGAATTGCGCAAGGCGAACTCATGAGTTCAAGTATGAAAATCTCATTGCCCCTTGGGAAATGGAGAGGGAGGGGGAGGCAGGCATGCCCAAACTCAGATACCTGATTATCTGGCTATGTGATGAGAAATAAACATTCTTCATTCCCATTTTGCTCTCACCTTGCTCTGTAGTCATCTGGAAACCAATAAGTACCTGTGATGCCCGACTGCAGATTGTTTTGGTTGGATCGTGCAATAGCAGCCAGGAAATTGAGCTGTGAGGAAAGTGACCCTTTTAATTTAGCATCTGAGAATGCCTTCTTCAGGGGGAAGTGAAGAACCCAATGCTGGTTGTTGTTGTTACTGATAAAAGGATGCTCCACAGTAAATCAGCAGAAGTTCTTTCCAGAGAGAAAGATCATGTCTAATAGCACGGAAATGAAATCTCTGCACAGGTTCCTCTCTGACAAAATGTGTTTCTTTCCCCAGATGCCTCCAGTCCCATAGCAGCTTCATCTGTACCAGGTACCATAATTTGCTCCTGCTGCTGGAAATAGGTTTGCAGACTGGCAAGCTGAGCTCCTGCAATCTTCAGGTTTCTGGAAACAGAGAGGCAATCAGTGCCATATTTTCTCTTCTGATGAGACTTAGCAATTATCATGTCTCTCAGCAACAGGGCCATTTTGAAATAGTGGTGACATAGCAAGCAAAAGGTCCAGCCATCGGACTAGTATGAAATACACAACAGCATAATTCCAAGAACTGAAATAGACACCTCTCAGAAGTGCAGGCCACAGCTACAGTCTGTGCCACCTGGGGCAAACATCGATTCCATACCTGCCCCATTTGCTGGGGCGGGTGGGGGGTGCAGATTGGCACAGAGTACAAATCCTATTTTGTCATTTTGGCATGCTCCCTACATGGCACCCAGGGAATAGCATATCCCCCCCCCACAGTTGTGGCCCTGCAGATGTGCTGTACTCAACATGCACGACAAATGGTTTTCCACAATGAGTCAACTTCTGAGCAAATGTGGAAGAAGTCTTAGGCACCATTTGCAAAGCTGGTGATGAGCATTTCCCAATGGTTTCTATACCGTAAGCATGTCTTCCTACTCCATGTTCTGTTCCTACTGTGGGCTGTGGGAACCAGCTGCCTATAGAGAGCCCGAAAGCAGGTTTTGACTCATGTCCTATGGATAGGCTTTCAATGGGTGTGTCTGCTTATCCATTATGTAGTCAGAATGGTGACATGTCTATGGTCTGATTCTGCAAAGCTCTTTTTATGTCTATATGTTATATTATGAACTAGCAGGAGCAACTAGTGATGGGAACGAAGTGTGTTTCATTTCATTTTGCTTCTTTAGTTTCATTTCATTTCATTTCATTTCATTTATAACATATTTTTAAAGAAGCTTTGTTATGAAATGAAATGAAACAAAATGCTATGCCCCCCTGGGTCCTAAAGGCACCAAGACTGCTGGAGAGCTCCCTCAAGTGCTTCCCTGTAACCCCCCCCCCCAAATTTGGAGAGGTTTGGGGCTCAGGGCGCTGAGTTATTAAGCTCCAAAGGGTGTGCCCATAGGAAAAAATCTTTCTAATGGAATCGGGAATCTACAATAATGCACCCAACCCCCAGTGGATGAGCAATTGGCAATTTTGCTTCCAAATCCCAATTCAATTAGAAAGATTTTTTCCCGGGGCACTCTCTTTGGAGCCTAATAACATAGCCCCCTGAGCCCCAAACCTATCCAAATTTGAGGGGTTACAGGGAAGAGCTTGAAGAAGCTCCCCAGTGGTTTTGGTGCTCATACATGGCTGTGATCCATATTTTCAAGCAAATAAACATAACAAAAGATTGTGTACTCAAAAATACAGATCACAGCCATGTTTTGGCATGGAAATGGCAGGGTAGCTTCCTCAGGTTCTTCCCTGTAATCCCCCCTAAATTTGGAGAGGTTTGGGACTCAGGGGGCTGAGTTATTAAACACCAAAGGGCCCTGGTAGTTAATTGAACAACTGTATATAGCATGTGCCACCAATTTAAGGCTTAATTTAACCAGCTTAACCCCTAGTATTGGTGGTGAATTGTTTCATTCCTAGAGGGAAAAAATGGCATTTCATTTCATTTTGTGATGAAATTGTCAAGATATGTAAAAGTTGATAAAACATATGTTATGTATATTTAACAGAATGTGTAAAGAGAATTGTAAAATGGAGGCAGTTAGATTCTGCTGTGTCATGATGTTAATCCACAAGTGTTAGAGATAAGTAATCACAGGCATGTTAAGTGATGAAGTGCAGGTGGAACTGATTGTAACATCATGATTTGTAATGGTTAGATCAGATTGCATCAGATTGTTAATTAGAGATTGCATCAGATCTTATGAGTGCTGATTTGTATAAATAGCACTAGCTTGCCATTTGTATTTGGGGACTGTTATGGTGAGAACAGTTTACCCCCCACTCTGTTTGTCTGTTTGCTATATTGTATATAATGCTTGGTTGTTATGCTGTGTATATTTTGCTGTAAATATGAATACAGTGGACCCTCGTTTAACGTACAGCTCGTATAACGGAAAATCTGTACAACGGAAAAATTTCCATCACCCCTCCCCCTCTCCCCTCCCTGTCCAACATGGGTGCAGGCAGTCTCTGGGGCTCTTTTTCGAAGATACTACCTGGCAATGGAGGAGGAGGAGAAGGGCTAGGTCAGCCCGTGACAGCGGTGGCTTTGGCGGGGGAGGAGGAGGAGGAGGAGGAGGGCTCTGCTCGTCTTGGCTAGGAACCCACAGCAAAGCTTCCTCAGGAATGTCTGCTCTTCTCTTTTCCTTCCCCCTTTCCGTCTCTCTTTCTCTTCCCCCTCCCCACAACTGCACCTCATCCCCTCCCACACCACCCGTGCGCCCGGAGGAGGTGGTGGAATGCGCCCCGGGCGGGCACCGCAGTTAGCCCATTTGCAGAGCCCGTGCCTCTCTCTGGCTGCTGCTGCCGTTGCTCAGTCCTGCAGGAGGTTTCGCTTTCCATCTGAGCAGCAGCAGCAAAAATGCCTCTGCCATTTGTCTCTCTCCCAGCCCCTTATTCATGAGTTGGAGCCTCCGCTCCCAGGCTTCAAGTCGTGCGTTCCTCTTCCTTGCTGGCCTCCAGAGCCCCGGCGCCACACTCAGGCCAGGGGCTCTGTGTGTGGGGAGGGAGGAGGGGGCCAGGCGCTGTGTGTGTGTGTGCATGTGTGCGTGTGTGTAGGGAAGGAAGGGCCAGGCGCTGTGTGTGTGTGTGTGTGTGTGTGTGTGTGTAGGGAAGGAGTGGCCAGTCTCTCTCTCTCTCTCTCTCTCTCTCTCTCTCTCTCTGTGTGTGTGTGTGTGTGTGTGTGTGTGTGTGTGTGTAGGGAAGGAGGAGACGATAGAGGATGGTTCCTAGGCTCGACCTGGTTCCTGGCTGCTGTGCAACACCTCCTTGTGCTGCTTGTGCAGTGGTATGAGCCACAACATTTGGATGCTTTTCTTACATCCTCCTCCTCCTCCTCCTCTCTCTAGACCTAAGGAATTAACCCTTGTGCTGCTGCATTCCGCCCGAAATCAGTGTGGGTGGGTGGGTGCCTGTTTGCATTTTTGCAATTCTGTTCCCCAAAATTATACATGTACTGTAGTTTGTGTCATTTTTCTCTGCATTGGAACGGATTACTCCATTTTCAATGCATTCCTATGGGAAATTGCAATTTGTATAAAGGAAAATTTGTATAACATAATTTCATTTGGAACGAATTAATTCCTTTATACAAGGTACCACTGTATATGAGTTTTTACTCTATTCATTGTCATTGTCTTATCTGTTAACCTAGCTCTGCAACCCTTTATCTCAATACTGACATTTTATCTACGTTACTACTGCACTGCTCAGTGGCAAACACATTTAATTATATATTATATGTAACTGCCCATTTAGTATTAGAGTCTGCTGACAGAAATGCATCCTACTGTTTCGTTATATAATGAAGTAATTCATTGCATAATGAAACAATGAAACAGCATTTTGTTTTCCATTTTGTGCCCACCTCTAGTAGCAACCAAGCTATATAGCTGTCCAGGAGAGGCTGGACCAGGATCTTACCTGCACCAGTGAACGTGCACATAAGTTAGCAATCTGTTGAATTAGAACCATATACTGTATGGCTCGTGACCACAACAGAGGGTGCCCCCCCCCAAAAAAGAGGCCCCTGCCATCTTAGAGCTTGATCTACAGTGGTACCTTGACTTAAGAGCAGCTCGACTTAAGAGCAATTTGACTTAAGAGCGAAAAACTGTTGGCATTTTAACTGCCACCTTACAAGTTTTAGATATGGTCTGTTCGACTTACAATTTTTTTCCATTTTTCCATTTTTTTTATTTTTTAGATAGGTACACCGACTTAAGAGTAGTTCAACTTAAGAGCATGCATTCGGAATGGATTAAATTCGTAAGTCGAGGTAGTACTGTATTTTTAATCAGAGCCACCAAATGGACAACTCCAATTCCACTTGGTACCCCCTCCCTAACCACATCTAAGTACTTGTTTCACAGCCCAGGCAATACAACACAGGAAAGGCAACTGAGGCAATGGAATGTTAAGATCCAGAGTCCAGACTAAAGAGCTTTCCTCCTGAAGCTTCTCCATACTTCATAAAGGGCATGAGCCTAGGTGACTGAGTGTGGTCCAAGAGAGACAAAGGCCTTATTTGAATCCCAGATATTAGCTTTACCCCGAAAGTTACACTCAAGTGATCTCCTTAGCATCTATGGAGAAGTGAAGTTCAAAGATGCAAATGCACACCAAACTCCCTGGTGGAGATGTTTCCCCAACCAAGACAGGGTGAGATGTAATTCTGTGAGAAAACACAGGCTTTGCATGCAGAAGGTTCCAAGTTTCATATCTGGTATCTTGAGGAAGGACTAGGAAAGAACTCCTGTCCAGAAACAAGGATCTCCTATAGTCATCTTTAAAAGTATGGAGGCATGTGTAGCCGCAGCATTGGGCTGCAACAAAGGGGCAAAGCTAACAAGCATAGCTTCCCTCCCAGCACTGCTGTATTGCAAAACAAAACAGCTGCAATGCCTAAGCAAGCTTCTTCTTCAGGTGTTTTTTGTTCACTGGGAACCATTCATGGTCTTGCAACTCCAACTTGTTTAGGATTGCGTGCAATCTTTTTTTTTTAATCCTGTAAACCGCCCAGAGTTCCAGATGGAAGATGGTGTGGTATAAAAATGAAATGAAATGAAATAAATGAATAAATAAATAAATAAATAAACTTATCTGACTCAGCCTGGTAATTTGCACGCCATCTCAAGCTGGAGTTGTCTTGCCCTGTGCAGACAGAACAAAACAAAACTCAACTTGGTTGTGTTGTAAGAGGCATAACAGGAAGGGGCTTTTTTCCCCACCCTTCTACCCGACACCCTGCTGCTGAAAGTATCCCTTAAGCTGCTTTTCCTAATAGATAGGAAAAATAGAGGAAAGATAGACTTTCATAATTTCATCCCTCAGAAAGAGAGAAAAAAAGCTGCGTAGAGGAGGTGACATTTGATTTTGAGTTTTTGTGTTTGTCAGACAGGCCGAGGGTTAAGAAGCTCTACCCTGCAAAATGGTCTTTGAGTGCAGACTACAGCATCTTCAAATACATTCTGTGAAAAAGTAAGTGTTGGACTGACCTGATATGACCAAAGCATCAAATATAATTTGGGCATCTCAAAAGGCTGTGGCTCCAGAAGAACTTGGATCCTATGCTCTCTTTTACACTGTGCACTCCAACCTAAAAATGGATTAACATCCATTCTGTTTGCCGTGCCAGTGTTCTCTACTGTACTGCAGCCGTACCTGTGCTCACAAGCTAGGGTTCAATTCCAGGTAGCAGGCTCAGGGTTTACTCGGCCTTCCATCCTTCCAAGATCAGTAAAATGAAAACCCAGCTTGCTGGGGTGTGTAGCCTGCATAATTACTTGCAAACTGCACAGAGAGTGTTTTAAGCACTATGGGCCAGTATATAAGCAGCACACTTTGCTTTTTTTTGCTGTGATTTGCTTGGAAATGGTGCAGCCACAGTCAAGCATATTTTTAAAGTACAGATAAACAATATATACTTAAAATTCTCTTGAAAAGGAATGAATCATGCAGCATAGTTTATCATAAAGTGGAGAGGGTAGACATGTTGTCTCCCTGAATCACATGCTAAGCAAGGAGAAACCAGTTCTGCCCAACCTTAAAAACAAAAGGAGGAGGAGGAGGTCATGAAACTTCCCTTAGCTCAGTGGTTCCCAACCTTCCTAATGCCACGACCCTTTAATACAGTTCCTCATGTTGTGGTGACCCCTTGCCCTGCTTGGAAAAGGCCACAAGCCCCCTTTGGCAGGCCACTGCCACAGGTGCCATAGAGAACTTACCTACAGGCATCCTCAACCAATCACAGACTCTGGTGCCATTGACTGACATCCCCTCCAACCAGGGTTGGCACTTCCATTAAGGCGAACTAGGCAGTTGCCTAGGGTGCCAAACTGGAGAGAGGGCGCTGGACAGCCTGCCCCCCCTGCTGCTGGCCACTGCCATCCGTCCCCCCACCACCCGCCAGCCGCCCGTCGCCATCCGCCCATCGCTGCCCACCCCCCGTGCCCGTCGCTGTCCCCCGCCATCCGCTGCCATCCACCACCCCGCCCCCCCGCCCACCCCCACCCTGCCCACCCGCCGCCACCCGCCCCACCCCCTGCCCTGCCCACCCGCTGCCCCACCCCCACCCCACCCACTGCCCACCGCCCCCTGCCCCACCCCCGCCCCTCACCAAGGGCACAAAAAACCCTAGCACCGGCTCTGCCGCCAACCTATCAAGCTGTAAATCACTCTTTCCCTCCCTTCCTCCCCCTCTTCCTCCAGATCCAACCCTTTTGTGCCTTTTTCTTCACTGGCTCATGGCGACCCCTGTGAAATGGTCATTTGACCCCCAAAGGGGCCCCGACCCCCAGTTTGGGAACCATTGCCTTAGCTCTTCAACTTATCCTTTCAAGACAAGTCATAGACTATTGGTCCTTATTCCCTTGTCCAGTTTTCATTGATGGTTAGAAGAATAGTGTTGGATATATTGCCTTGGAGAGATTTTGACTTGGAGGGAATCTTCTGGACTGGAGTGGAATGTCAATCCCTTGAGTAACAGCCAATACTTCCCTCTCTACTTCAGATTCTTGGACAACACAGAAACTGATTGCAAATGCAATAACAGCAGCTAAACTGAAAACAGAAAGTTAGGTGCAATCTCCAATGATATAAAGAAGTGTGGAATCAATGACAAACTGACATGTACTATCAAAACAAGAAAAGGTCTCAAAGATCCCAGTGGGGAAGGGGGAAGCACGTTGAGTGTATGTACAGTATATTTAGTTTTGTTTTGTATATTTTTGAAAAAATATATTTTAAAATTAACATTTAAATAAAAGATTCTTTTTCCTGCTTTCCCCCCACCCAGCCCCAGTTCTGTCAATGGAGTCTGTCAGTAGTGGGCTGTTAGAGTGAGATGTTCTGTCAGGAGACCAATCAGTTAGTCAGCAATGATGCAAGTAAACAGAAACATTTTATTCTCTTTCATTATTACTGGTGTCGCTGTGTGAATGAGTCCGTAAGTGCCAGTTGAGGAAAACTAACAAATAAGGGACAGAGGCTTATAGCTCAGTCAACTCTGTAGGTTCCTCCTTGAACCATTCTATCTACTGCATAATAGGAGTAAAGTTTAGTTTATTGTTTGTTAAAGCCGCACTCAGTTGCTCACACCATACTGCCCCAAGAAAAAATGCCAATGGAAATGCTGCCAATGAGAGGATGTAATTTGGCGGTGAAGGGGAGTTTAGCATCTCTCAATGATGCACCCACCAAAAAAAAAAATTACTGAAGGTAAAACTCAACTCTACCTTGCTGCTTTATACAGTATACAGCGGTCATCTGTGATCCTCGTTCTGAACGTGTGTGTTAAATCAAGCAGGTCTGACTAGACTGTGTGAGTTCAATGGCACGATTCACGCTGTAGGTAAACCATTCCCAACATGGTGACATTCAGATCTTTTGCATCACAATTCTCACTCCTGACACGTGAGCATTATCCCCTTAATCTAAAAAACTGGAGGTCACCCAGAATGGTGCTGTTTGATGGGAATGCAAATATTAATATATTCACAAGCATGTTCTTCTTTACCTAGCTGTATCAGTTTCTCTCTTCTCATAGGGGAAGAATAGGACCCGTCTCTGGCTCCTAATAATTCATCTGTGCTTTTGTTGTCATCCTGTCATGAACGAAATGAGATTCCACCTAAATGTTAGGAAGGGTTTCTGGAAAGGAAGATCTGATTGGCAGTAGCAAGGATTGCCTCGGAAGGCTGGGAGACTCTCCTTTTTGGAGGTTTTCAAACAGAGGTTAGATAACTTCCTTCGAGAGGCAGTGTGGCAGGGGGTTGACCCATGAGACCCTTTCCAGGCCCACAACTCTATGGTGCAGTATATTTCTGTGATTCTACGAGGTGGAGACACTGGTGCTTCTTTCTCCATTAGGGGGCTGTATTGCTTGATAGGTTTTTCTTATGTTCCTGCCTTGGTGCTTTCATAATCTCCCTTTTAACACACACGATTGCCTTTGCAAAGCACTGGTTAAATAAACAAGTGTTATTAATGAGCTCAGTGCATGTCCTCTTCTGCTTCCATCTCAGCAACTGGAAGTCACATTTTTATTCATCAGTGACACCCATGCTGCCTAAAACAACGATATAAGTGTCAAGGGTAAGGACATTCTGCTTGGCTGAATTATTAGGCTATAATGTTAGTTTTTATGGTTCTGGTCGGAGTTACAGTAGACATTTTCAAGGAAGCTGGAATAAAGATTCCGGTCTGCATTCTTCAAATGGACAAAGCAGTAAACCAGTGTAGGGGGAAAGGATTTAACGTTACCAGTTCTTTAGCCCTTCTCAATTTAGCTTTCTCCGCTGAAGAAGACAGCTCAATGTGGAATTGTCAAACCCCACAAGACTGTTTCCTGCCAGCTACGAGAGAGACAAGGAGAACTTTTTTTGGACAAAGGTCTTTCCCTTTTCAGAGAGATGAGTCAGGAGGATGCTGTGATTGATAGTATCAAAAGCAGCTGAAAGGTCCAGTAAAACCGAAAGGGACACAGATCCCCTATCCATTTCGCTGCATAGGTCATCTACCAAGGCAACCCAGTGCCGTCTCTGTTCCATAACCAGGCCTGAAGCCAGAATGAGCTGGATCCACGTAGTTTACTTCATCCAGAAACCTCTGGAGCTTCAAGGCCACAACCCACTCTAGTACTTTTCCCAATAATGGGATGTTAGATACCGTTCGGTAATTGTTATTGTTGGATCCATAGAGGGCTTTTTAAACTGTGGTTTTACTATTGCCTCCTTCAAGCATGCAGGAATCCTGCCCTGTTGCAAGGAGGCATTCACTACTCTTCCTAACCAGTCTGCCAGACTTTCTCTGGCAGCTTTTATGAGCCAGGAAGGGCAGGGGTCCAAGAGACATGTGGTGGCCCTCATCTCCCCAAGAGTCCTGACCACATCCGCAGGCTGTAGGGGCTGAAACTCATCCATTAATACAGGGCAGGCAAGGGGGACAGTTTTATTTATAGGATCCGGATCAGCAGCAGCATCCAGGTCAGCCCGGATCTGTACAATTTTGGGTGTAAAGTGTTGTGCAAATTTTCATATTTGCCAGTTCCCCAGTAAACCAAGCAGCCAGGTTGGCTGTTCTTCGAGGAAGGAGATGTTTAAGGGCAATCAGGTCAATGGTTTTGCTCATTTCTCCATTCCAGAAAGCAACTAATAATTCAATGGAATTATTCACTAAAGAGGCAGGAAACTCCTCTAGGGCAGCTGTAAATCCATCTGGATCCATCAACCTTCTTGGACGAATTGCCAGGTTGTGGCTATGCAAAATTCAAAAGCCTGCCCCGTAAGATGATTTTTCTTCAAGACCTCCAGTAGGCAAACCATTGTCTTGTGAAAAATGCCTATTGCTGGAAATTTCATTTGTCTTACGGAGTATTTATCTTGCGAGGTAGCACTGTAGTTTTGTCTACTATACACACACTTTTATAAATGGTTTTCCTTTAAAAGGGGATTTTGATAAGTTGCCAGGGGTCAAATCATATCTGAGGCCAACATATCTGAGATCATCCAACCATGCCTCCTCTTCATCCCTCACTTTGCTTCAGCAGTGAATACAATTGCTAACAGCAGATTAACAGCAGGACACACTGGCATAGCCTGTTGGAAATGCATAGTCTAATTTCATAGAATCATAGAATCATAGAGTTGGAAGAGACCTCAAGGGCCATCCAGTCCAACTCCCTGCCATGCAGGAACCCCCATCACATGTATTTTTGGCACCCTGCTTTGTAATTTCAAAAATTTCACATATAACTCTGGGGGCTATTATCCTTGGCTATTATCCTGAAAATCCTATAACATGGCATACCTTTTATGAATGTAGGAGTAATGGTTAATGAAATTGCTGCTGTGGGAAATTGACTGGCAGCCATTTTGGAAAAGGTCTTCCACAGATACATGGCAATATGCTCATGATATCTACTCAAAACTTTTTCCTCATCTCAATTTCTAATGATATTTTCATGTTCCTACAGGTGGAAATTATTACCCATGATATTCTTACTAGGAATAAAAACAATTATGTCATGCTTTCTCTCACATTCATTTAGAGCTGAAGTGTTTGTGGTTGGATTCTCTATGTTAAAAACTAACTGAAATACATTTTGGCTTGAATAATACCACACAGAGTCAAGAAGTACAGTTGTCCCCAGCAGGGCAAAGACCATATTGTCTCTTATCTTCCTAAAAAGGAGGAAGAGGTTTAAACAAAAAAAAAAGTAGCAATCCTAATCAAGTATTAGCATGGCTGGGTACAAAGGAATTCAGATCCAGACTTTAAAGAAGGTCCACATCTGGGTGGTTGAGTCTGTCTCCTTGGATTTTGTCTGTGTTAATTTAAACATTTTGACTACTTTCCATCTCATATACTAATGGAAAATTGCTACCTTTGTTGGATTTTTACCAACAGCTAAGTGAATCAAAGTTCTTACCTATCCCTACATATGCAGTCTATCAGACTAATTAGACAGACTAATTGGCCAGCAACTGTCCTATAACTTTCCACAAACTAAAGTCTAGCTCTATCAGACAGCTGTAGTTTCATTTTTGTTTTTTTACTCTTCTGTAAAAACGTCTAAGGTGGATACATTTTGCATTTCCTTGTTATCTTTCCACTGAAATCTGTTCACATAAAGCTGCCAGTTATTCCTATTCTAGGAATTGCTCTTTTACTGCAAAGGAAGGTATCTGGATGATTGACTGCTCTGTTTTCCTAGCTGATTTGCTAAATTCCCATGTAGTCTATTAAAACTGTTTTCTCCCTGTTTACTTTCCAATAAAGCAGGGGTGCAGGCTGTCATCAAGCCAGGAGGCCACACAATCATTTCTTAGAGAGGAAAAGTATAACTTTTTAAAGGAATGTAAAAGGTCGGCCATAGAGGATTATATTGGATAATGATGGGGAACATTTTGAATTTCATCAGAAAGAAAGCTGATTGCTCACATACGTTTGGGGGACAACCAATTCAGAGGGGAGGTAGATGTTGTCTATTAATTCTGCATTGCTCTTTTTGCCTGTTGCAAGCACTGAATTTCACATTGTAGAGGTAATAGTTATCTCTCCATTTCTGCCACTCCAGTGCAGTCTCCAGTCATGTAAAAGCTGGGGTCTGTGCTCTCTAAATCAATATTGAACCCCATGCAAAGAACAGGACCATCCTTTCATTTCCTAGTGACCTTTGCAAGACAGCTGGCTGTGGTCAGCTTCCCAAAATTCTTTTGTGAGCCTAAGATCTTGTCAGAATGCATGCTGTTGAACAAGAAGACAGAATGGTTCTGCCAGTTTTCTCATGAGTAACTTTGGAATGCTATTCTTAGAATGTAATTAGTTAAAATTCCATGCCCCCACAAGGGAGAAAGGCAGTTACTACATGTCCGTTATGTCTCTGTTAGTGTTGTGCTTAGGAGTGGTACGAAAAAAAAATTATTTCATGTCCATCGCGCAACTACTGAAATTTGTCTCGACAATGTCCCCGGAACAGGTGCTAAGCGTGACAAAACTGTACCTGGTGCTGGGGTAAGGTTTTCCCTTGCCACTCTTTGTTCCAGCTTTCTGTTCCAAGATGAGACACCATGTAGTAACGACTGTCATGCAACAAAACTTTCGTTTCTCTCAGAAAACTTTATCCAGGTTTTTTTTAAAATTATTTTGACTTTTCAGAAGCGAAAAATTGAAAAAGAATTTTTATGCTCCCCCAAAAAGGAAAAAGGAAGCTAGACAAATTCAGTGCTTGTCATGGTATAAGACCATGAGGTAACACCTGTCACAAGAGAAGTTATCACGACCATGGGAACAGTGAAACAGGGACAAAAGTATGTGATCGCGACCAACGCTGTCATGGTACAAAACTATTCTTGGAACAAAGAAGGACGTGAAGTAACCGCCTTAATTCTCTTAGGCAGCTTGTAGGCATCCCCCCTCAAAATACAGAGTGATGTGCCATTCCTGCTTGCTGTTTGAGCACCTATGTTTTTGTTTTTGATATCTGATTTCTTAAAAATGACCTAACGTTCATATTTCCAGAAAGTAACTAAACTACTTACTTATTTACTTTAAAAACAAATCTGAATGCTACAAACTGCTCTCCTGTAGTACAAAGGCATATCACCTTCCTGTACCTGTTATCAGCATGGTCACTTTAACATGACACAAACCAAACTTTAATCACGAGTTATTGCTTTCCTACCCTTCAGCAGGGTGGCATAACTTTACTGGGGTGGGGCAGGGGTGGAGGGAGCCACCATCTCAAATAGAAAAGAAGCTAAAATGTGGACTATATTTATTTATTTATTTTAGAGTATTTTTAACCCACCTTTCTCTTGGAAAAGGACCCAATGAGGGATAATATACAGTCCAGTACAATTAAGACATGTTCAAGTATTTGAGAACATCAAATTGAGGGACATCTTACAGCATTAATAGACAATATTAAAGCTACAGGTGAACGCGAGCAGTTAAAAGGAGAGTAAAGTTCCATGTAAAGTTACAAGAGAACATGGCTAAGAAGTGAAGCTAGACCTTGGAAAGCAGTGGTGGCAAGTACACACTCTGGGGAAACTGTGGGGAATGCAATGATTGGTTGCCGGCTTGCCGCACATGCTGGAAGCCCTTAATGCCCAATGTACAGTTTTGAAAATCTCACCCAGCAGTAAGGCTTCAGGGAATCTACCAACTGAGAAAGAGAATGAAATATGCAGACTAGAGATGGGCACGACTCAAAAAAATAATTTTTCGTTTTTCGTTTTTCGTTAAGGGGGTCCGTTTTCGTTCGTTTTCGTTTTTTGGGGGTTTTCGCATTTTTCGTTTTCGTTTTCATTACGAAACAAAACAAAAAAACAAAACGAAAATGAAAAATTTTCGTTTTCATTAGCATTCTTTTCATTGTGATGTGTCTGCCGTAACGAAAACGAAAAACACGGCAAAATTTTTCGTTTTGTTTTCGTTTTGTTTTCTGGAAAATTTTCATTTTCGTTTTCATTGCATAACGAAAATTTCGCTGAGTCGTGCCCATCTCTAATGCAGACACATGTATTTTTCACCAGAATGCTCCAGTGTCATCCAATCACCTTTGGGACTCTGGATGAGGCATCTTCTTACAAAGAAAGCTCTTCTGCCCTAAAAAGTGATAATGTTCAGCAATGAATACAATGTCTAAAAATGTCTTCTAAACCTGGGGATCTATTGTTGAATGAGTTACATGATCCCTGATTGGCCAGGCTCACTTAGGACTGGAAAATCTGACTATCAGGGCATTTCCATCATACATGAACAAGGATGCAATTATAGCCATTAGAAGAAGAAAAATAAAAATATGTCTTCCACCTCCTAGAGTTTCCTCTTTCACTAAAGAGTTTGCAGGTTAATAAATTCCTATTTGTAGTCCAAATCTACTTCAATTACAGTTTGAGAAAGGAATAGCTGAACCTAACTAATGCAGTAACCCCATCATTTGGGGAGTATTGCCTTCAGGCTCAGTAAACAAAAGCAAACTATTTGGTTTCTGTCCATTTGCCTTTTTTTCCTGGAAGTCAGAAAAGCTAGCCACAAACATGTTGCTATTTCTCAGAAGGATCTGAATTTGTTCCTATAATTTATTCATGGCACAGTCTTTTGAAGAAGTTATAAATAAATCAGCACAAAAGGCTAAAAGATTAATGAACCTGAGGAATAAAAATTCTCAAGATGATAAAATTAACTGCCAACCCTTGTAAATTGTTGGTAAATAGTGTGGTGGGCCACTTATTTCAAAATGTTAAAAAATGTCTATCACCTCATTAAAAATAAAATGCATTATGCAGGTATGCCTTGGGCAAAAAAGTTATCCTCTGAAACAGAATGTTTCTGGTTCGGAGCAGATAAAAGTGAGTATTCTGTCAATTCTGTGGAATTCACTGTCACAAGTTGTAGTGAGTAATGAAAACTTGGATGGCTAGAAAAGGTGGTAGATGAATTCATAGAGCCTGCACCCATCAATGGCTACTAGAGATGGGCACGAAACAAACTTTTGGTTCGTTTTGTTATTCATTATGTGTTTCGTTATGCAATGAAATGAATAACGACCTGACCCATCAATAAAAACGGAAACGAAATGAAATACTTTGTTCTGCTTCTGTTTCGTTTTCCCATAATGCATTAGGCATCCCTATGGGAAAACGTGGAAGCCAGTTACTAGCAGGTGAGAGATGCTGGCTGGGGAAGCTCTTCCTCCACCCCATCAGATGGGGGGGGGGGGGAAGAGCAAGATTTTTTTCCCTGTCTGGGGTGGAGGGAGATTTAAAAAGCCCCCTCTTTCCCCCAGCAGATGTGGGAAAGTGCTGGCTGGGGGGGAGAGTTCTTTTCCTCACCCCACTGGGTGGGGGAAAGAGTGGGCTTTTTAAATCTCCCCTCCTCCAGCAGGAGCCCATAGGGTGGGGAAACAGCAGGCTTAAACGATTCCTCATTGGAATGCACTGAAGCAATACATTCCAATGAGGAAAAATTTCTCCACCCCTCATTCCCCAGCCCAATCAGGCACATTGCGGGAGAACTGCAGGCTTTTTAAACTTATTTTTTTTTTTTTGGCAATGAAGCAAGCATCAGCCATGGGCACTTTCTTCATTGCAGAAAAAGTTTTGCAGTTCTCCTCCCCCATTCATTTAATAAGGGAACTGCAAAGCTCATACCTGTTATCCACAAGAATGCAGCCCAGCCTAACAAAACACCATCCATCATTTGAGATAAGAGAGCAACAGAATTTCATCCAGGAGGGAAATCAGAGAAGGAAAGGAAGGTTGTAAAAAGCATGGAGAAATTCAGCTAGGAGTGAGTGAATAGACTGAGTTCTGATTGGGAAATACCACTTGGTAGTGGGGGGGGGGGGGAGAGAGACAAAGCATTGTTTTTTTGTGTTAATCTCTTCCCTACTGGTTTATATTTATATGAATCTCAGCAAGTGAGGAGTAAATAACAATTAGCTAGCTTTATTCTTCAACCAAAGCCCAGACTGAAAAAGAAGAGCAAAGCTTCTTGTTTTAAAC
>JAHTLZ010003526.1:13765980-13795234 GCA_023846285.1 Phrynocephalus versicolor | reverse complement strand
TCTTAACTTGTCTTGTGAAATAATAAAATATAAAATAAAAAAAAAATAAAAAAAAATATAATACCAGTCCATGTTTTTATAATTTTGATCGATTTTGCCTGTCTTAATAGCCTATGGCAGTGATGGTGAACCTTCGGCACTCCAGATGTTTTGGACCACAACTCCAACAGTCCTTTGTCATTGTCAATCTAGGCTTGGAATTCTGGGAGTTGTGGTCCAAAACATCTGGAGTGCTGAAGCTTTGCCACCACTGGCCTATGGTGAAGGAACTAGGAAAAATAGGACTATTCCAAGGGATTCTTTGTCACCACTGCTCTTTGGCATCTCACTCATACTCATGTCAATAATTTTAAATAAAACTGCATTGTGCTACCATATTTCAGAACAAGCAAGAAAAATCAATCACCTGTTATACATGGATGCCCTAAAACTATATGCAAAAAGTTCCACTGAGATAGAATCACAGTGTGAGTATTTAATGAATATGTTCAAATAAAATTTGGCATTGACAAATGTGTGGCTCTGAAATGTGGCAAGATCTAAAAACTAGATGGGATAGAGTTAAAATGCTGATATTATAAAATCACTATCAAGCTGATGAAAATTATAAATACTTTGGATTATTAGAAGCAGATAACATCCTGCACACAAAAGTTAAAGAGACTACATCAAAAGATGGCAGAAAATTTTACAATCAAAATTGAATGGTGGAAATAAAATCAAAGACATAAACACAGGGGCAGTCCCAGTAATTAGATACCTAGCTGGAATAATTGATTGGAACTAAAAAGAATTAGAAGAATTGGATTGAAAAACACAGAAAATAATGAACATGTGTCATGCACTACACCCAAAAAGTGATGTGGACAGATTATATATAACACAAAATATTGGAGGCCGTGGATTACTGCAAATACAGCAGGTAGCAGAGGAGGGAAAAACGAAGCCTAAATGATTATATTAGTACACGTAGAGAAAGATAACTAAGGGGATGAAAATCAATAATACTTTGAAAGCAAAAGAAGTAAAGATTCAATATAAGGAACAACAATTTTAAAATAAACAGTTGGAAAAGTAAACCACTGCATGGATACTAAGAAATATCCATAGAAAGCAGAATAGAGATGGGGACCAAACGAAAAATGAAATGCTGTTAAGGGAAGTGCTTGAGGAAGCTCCCCCTGTGACAGTGTGTGTGTGTGTATCATCAAGCACTTTCCTCAATTACAAATTATTTTTCCTGGGGGACCCTCTTTGGAGTTTAATAACTCAGTCCTTTAAACCCCAAACATCTCAAAATTTGGGGTGCTTACAGGGAAGAGTCAGAAGAAGCTACACCCCCCAAATTTGGTGCCTCTAGGACTCAGGGGAGCTATTATATAGAGTAATGAATCATTTTGTTTCATTTCATTCCAAAAACTCTTTTAACAATTTGTTAATAACAAAATGAAACAAAACAAAAGGAGAAACGAAATGAAACAAACATATTTTTGTTTTGTGCCCATCTCTAACAATAATAATTCTATATGGGCATAGCTAAAACTAGGGACCTGCCCAAAAATATGCACTCCAAGCCAATTTGATGAAATATAAGATTCAAGGAATTAGTGCCAACAGCAAATGTCAACTTGGCCAAGAAAAAGATGAAGTTGTGTTATACTTCATCTGTGAATGTCCTAGGACTGATCAAACAGATTACAAAATTAGACATGATCAAGTGGCAAAATTAGTGCAATGGTTATTATGGGGGAAAATACAACTTGGCAGCATCTAAGCAGCCATGGGAACATCAGGTAGACAAGGTGTCAGGAAATAATGAAGTCAAGATCTTGTGGGATTTCTGGTTCCAACCTGATAAACATCTTTCTTGAACATAACACACCAGACATAGTAGTAAACAGAATTCAGAAATGTCTGGATCATTGACATTGCAATTCCAGGGGATGCCAGAGTTGAAGCTAAAGAATTAGAAAAACTAACAAAATGCAGAGACCTGGCAACTGAACAATGCTCGTGGATGAAACACGCTTCAGTAGTCCCTGTAGTCATTGCGACTTTGGGAACAGTGTCCAGAAATTTCACTCACACAGTTGCAGAGACCCGGGGGGGGGGGGCGTTGAACTCCCAACCTATGCTCTGTAGCCAGATGCTTAAATCACTCAGCTACCCAGCCAGTGTTTTTAATCAAAGCTATTGTATAAAAATAGTTTAAAATAATTTTAAAACCACTGTTTAAATTAAAACAACAAAATAGATACCAGGTCCATTTTTAAGGCCCCTCATAGTTAATGAAAGAAAGAAAACCTTGCCTGAAGAGAAAGTACTATACTTGGCAACAGTAGGACCACCTGGCCATCAATGGGAGAGAGTTCCACAGCTTCATACCATCGAAAAAGGACACAAATGGGTATAAAATATGTGCAAAATACACACAACCCTTGAGTAACAACAAATGCATACTAAGCATAAAGTGGGTGATTATTAAGAAAGTCAAACAAACCCATGCAACATATCCACTCATCTAATTTCCACCAAACTAAAAAATTAGGCTTCTGTGTAATATTTGCACAAATTTTGGAAGAGAAATCATCTAAACTGATGTAAGGGCCCAGTAAAATGCAATTGAAAATGTTACTGGACCTCAGAGGAGAAGACAAGCTTTCAACACCTTTTTCTCGCTCACGGGTACAACAGAAAAGAGGATTCCCATCCCTATTTAAAGTGGGGGGGCATCAGAGGAGCAGAGGAAATGCAACTATGGCCCCTTCAAACTCAATTGTCAGTTTGACTCTTCAGATTGAAAAGGATTTGTTGAAAACAGACAAATCTCCCATAGCATCTGCGGAAGACGTGGAAAGAAACTGTGTCAGGTACAATGCCTTTAGGTCATCGTTGTACAAACTAGAATAATCCAACGGCCAAGGAAGTAGGAAGTAGGAAGTAGGTTGCCTGAAGAATATGCATTGGTGTTACAGAAAAGCAAGAATTCAAACCTTGTTACCCCATTTGGTGGGTCAACAGTGTCTCAGTAAACAGCACAGGTCAAAAGGTGCAAAGGTTATTTTTATGACTCCTCCAAGTCAATATGGCTCCTGGCTTGGGTATGTTGGGAATTGTCCAAAAAGGAAAGAAAAAAATCCCTCAAGCGCTTACATAGATATATGAAAAAGCTAATGACTTCAGAATTCTTGACCCCAAAGTCCTCTGAGAAGAAACCCCATGAGCTGTAGTTTCTTTTAAGGTCAGCTTGTACAGCCATTTATCATCATCCTGACAAACAAAAGTTGCTGTTTCGCATTATACAAAAGATTAACCTTGGACAATCTAGAAGCAATATCTTACACTTTACTGAACATGCTTGTCAGTCACATATGTTTACCCGCTGTTACATTAACCACAGGAGGGCTCTTCTGTTTACAACTTAAATAGTGTCCTGTAGCAATAATGGCTAAAGGGAACAAATCGAAACACACAGCAGAGCTGTCAAGGGTATTGCCTCCTGGTGTAAGTAGCAGTTGTTCACTATGAGAACATATTTTATCCTCATACTCACAAAGACGGAAGGCATTCCTCAGTGCTTCCAATATTCCTTAAGGTTTGTTCAATTTTAAGAAATCCAAATTGTTTCTAAAGGTTAAAAATATGCTTTTTTTAACATATATATTTTTGGGGATACATCAGTCTAGTTAACCAGATTGATGTTAGGACAGTGTTGACAAATTTACGGCACACAGAGCCCTTTCTGTGGGCGTCCGACATCGCCCCCTCACAGCCACTGTACTCCATGAGCTTCTTCCTCTGCTCGGAGCACGCCACTATACTCCATGCAGAGAGCCAGGTGAAGGAGAGACAGCATCTTGTGACCACCAAAATGTTTCTGTGAAGAGAGCTGGGCAAAGGGGAGGCAGTGGTTTATGGGCTCCTTCGTAGCCGCAGTTTACTCTCCAGCTACACCACTTTTGGGATGCCCAGAGCGATGTGGCTGGGGCTATGAATGAGCCCACAAGCCGCCGCCACTTCCCCCTGGCTTTCCCGATGGAGTAGCACCCCACTCTGCCCAGGGCAGAGAGGTGGATGTGGTGCTACTCTTTGGGAAAATGAGGATCGAGGAGCAGGTTTTTGTCATTTTCCATGACCACAGCGAGGGTGCTGTGGCTGTGGGAAATTCAAAAGCCTGTTCTTCAATTCTCACTTTCCCAAAGGATGCCTCCATTCAGGAAACTGAGGTGCTACCCTTTGGGAGAGCAAGGCTTTTGAATTTCATGCAGCCATGGCATAATACCCGAAGCATTTGTAACCTGAAGTACAGTACTGTATTCAGGTTACATTGCCACATTGGCATTTTGCCAAAAAAAAGTGGGTTTTGAATTGCAGTTTGGGCACTTGGTCTCTAAAAGGGTCACCATCACTGTGTTAGGACATAGGGGGGTGGGGACATAGCAGAGCAGATTGTATTGCTCTTCCTGTGGTGAAGGGCAGAAAGGTTTTGTTAAGCCCATGTTGACAGCAAATTCATCCTGCTGTGATGCCCTGGAAATTTCTCTCCCTTTCCTATACCCGATAGCAGTATTCATCAGAGCCTCCCCCTTAAAGAGGGGCTCAGGGTTTTTTGTCCATTCAACTTCGCTTCAGTGACAAATGGAACTCAATTTGCACAGACTATAGGGCTCGGTCCCACGTCCCTTTAAAAGCAGATTAAATTACTAAATAAACCGAGTCCAAAAATGCCATCCCCACGGCCACCGTGCTTTTTGAAAAAAAAGAAAAAAGAAAACCCGGTAATGCTCCCTTAAGCGAGGTTTCTGTGACTCACCTACGAGGTGGAGAATTTTTTGCCTTGCTTTGAAAATCCAGCTTTTAAGGAGGCAGAGGCTGTAGGACAACGCTGATGATCCGGGTTTCGTTTTCTTTCTTTTTTTGGCTATTCCTGGGGCTGATGGGCTGTGTTTTTGTTAATTGCTTTTCACCTTTGGAGAAACAGGAAGCTCTATCCGGTCCAACAAGCATTAATTTCCCCCAGTAAAATGGTCCGTTTTTTTCAAATGCTAGCGCCACCTGCTGGCCAAGGAGGCTGAACTGCACTTTAAAATAATAAACAGTTTTTGACCTGAGAACTCTTGTCCCAGATTTAAATCATGTGATGGGATGAAGAGGAAAAGCCGGACCTTCAGAAGATCAGGATCAAAACCCCAGTGTGACCATAGCCTATGCTGGCATCTAACGCTTATTTGGTGACTAAACCAGCTCCCAGTGAGGAGGAGGGCATTGAGTTGGCCACCTTCAGCAAGAGCATCAGCTTGTGGGTGTGTTGTGTTGTTACAGTTGTGACCGACTCTTCATGACCCCATAGGCCTTAGGGTCAAAGAAGATTATAGACTTAGCACATATTTAGATGCTACAATCCCACAAGTGATGAAAGACTTGTCATATGTTTTCCCTCACCTCTGTATTTTAACCATGGAAGATGCTTTGGCTTGCAACAGGTTTGTGAGAGGTAAAGAGAGATCTAATTTGCATGCCTGATGGCTGCAAACCATGGCACCTCTGAGCAGAGTCCAATGTCGGAAGGAAAAATATGTGAATAGCTGGCATTAATGCTGTTAATGTCTTCTTTGAACTGTGGCCTTCCCCTCACAGAGTAGTGTGCCAACCAGGAGACAGTGGCAGAAGTATGCCATGTTTGGTCACACTGCTGACCAGCTACTAAGCTCTTTCCCCCACTACCCAATATCAGTTCACCCACCATGGGTAGGCCCTGTTCTCCTGTAATTTCTATTCAACTCAAGTCTGGGGAAAAAAGTATACCTCTATGAAATGAAATAAATACACGTGTGCTGTAGAGAAAGATGGGGGAGTGCCTTCTTTAAATGCTTCCCCAAATTATAAAGCAATTGTGTATCAGAGCATAAAATTTTACCTCATCCCGTTCATTCCTGCCTCACTTATCCTCTTGTAGGGAGAGTGATTTTTTTTTTAAAGGGGGGAAATATAGTGGGAAAATGATAAATACCACCACCTGAGATGATGCAGACTATATTATCCCCACAGAGCTCTGCTAATATAGTCTGTTCCTGTGCAGTCGGAGGAGACACTTGATGTGCTGTTATGTAATAGTCCCCCCCTCACGCATGCAAATCTTTTCGGGGTCAACACTTGTTTGCACCATCCTTTTGGAGAATATAAAGCTAAAGGTTGCTAAGCTACAAAAGGGAAAGCAATTTGTTGAAAACAAGGGACAAGCAGCAACAACTTTATAGAAGGAAGAAATGAAAAGCAAACTGTTCTTTTCATGAGGTGAAAGGGGCAGCCACACGTGAGGCGGGAGCCATCTATCAGCGTCATTGTATAACCTCTCATGGTTTGGTACAGGTCTGAAATCTTTGAGCAGAACAGCCTACTCTGATGTGGTCTTCTGCTTGTTATTAAAGCCGGAAACGGTGATGTCTGTTCAAATAGGTTGTTTTGCAACACAGAAAATTATTCTACTAAGGTTGAGAATTATGTAAGAATTCAGAACAATATCTCCACATTATGGCTTCATACTGGGGCTGTATAGGTATAAGCTGTGCAGAGCTGTTTACAATGAAACACTGAAAAGAATGACTATGGACAGAAAATGAAGGAAGCAATGATAAGCAGAAGAGGCAGAACAAAATATTAGCCACACACTCACTTGCTGACAAATAAATGATGTCACGGAAAAGTCCCCTGAACCTCTTTGTCTACAAATTGATAGGATTGATCACTTCCAAGTTAAAATATACATATCGGAGAGAGAGAGAGAGAGAGAGAGATGGTTTCTCAGTTCAAATTAATGCAAAACTCAAAATTCAGTGTTCTGAATTCCTGTCTGAATGCAGATTTGAATCAAGTCAAGTTTGTTCCAGTCTCAACTTACTCAAGCTCAAATCTGAAAAACCAAAATCAGGCCAGCCTTACCTTGTATAGATGTAAATGCTTCTCTTCTCGCCAGTGCTTTGTTGGCACTGGCATGATGTATTTTTAAAGGCTTCACTTCTGTGCTACTTAAACCTTTTTTATATATATAAGGGGAAATAGCAGTTTCCGTCAGTTCTTTTGTTTGTCACAGAATTACTTTCGTAGGTACGTAATGGCATGACTCATCTAGATACAGAAGGAAAGTATCAGAAGGCTTTGGGGAAATACAGAATTTTCAACATGGTGGTATTGAGGAGAGGGATCTTTCAGGGGGGGGCAAAATGGAGGAGGAAAAGGACCCAGAAATCTATCCATAGGAGGACTAAATAAGCTTGGTGGCTACAGAATATTAACCAATATTTTGTGATGGAGAGAGGAGGAAGTATGGTTGTGACCACACGATTTACAACAAACCCCTCTGGGGAGCGGACAAATGCAGAGGGGTCAGGGCAAGATAATTGACATTCACAGTTCAGTCTTCCAACAGAAGTGAATATAATGGTGCTTTATGGGGACAAGAAGCTGCCCCATCATACAAATCCTGAGACAGTGGGCTCTATTTGCTTGGTGAGCAGAGCTTGGAAATAATATATTAAATTTAACACGTAAGAATTAGCACTCATTAATTTTTTTAATTAAGCCAGAGGAATACTTCTACTCTTTGAAAAATACTGTTATGAAAATAAGGCTAAAACATTGAAGATATATGTTTCCAATACGTAATTTTTCAGTGCATCTCAGTTAATGCAAAAGTGGCAATTTTGTCTCTAGTACACTCCGGTCCACAGGCTGTTTCCAAACTCTGTGTATCAATCGGCTGGCCATGTCTGAAGCATTAGCAAAACTAGGTCTGCAACAGTTTTGGAGCATGTGATCAGCTTTTCCTTTTTCCTCTGAATAACATGTAACATTCCAGCTTGTTGATGTGTTTTCTTCACTGGGGCAAGGCTTAGCTCCCTGATGAATCTGGTGATTCAGTGGGTGCAGAGAGAGAGGCTGATTGCTTGACAAACACCAGTGAGAGAGACGGTGAGGGATACTCTTCTCCAAGATGTTTACGGATGCTGCCCCCACCTCCTGTCATTCTCAATTTCTAACTGAAGTCACATTTGGGGGGGGGGATGATTCAGGTATACAAAGAGCTGAGAGACAAGTGCATTAGCAAAGATATTTACAAAGTGCATTTTAGATCGCACTTTAAACGGCGCTGTAGTGTTTGATCCAAGTTTTAAGATGATGAAAAAGGCCAAGGGAATGACTGCTCGGTCGGCACACTCGAACTGGAGGCAGCTTTCTTTGGTAGAAAAGATGCCAATAATATATGTTTGCAGGCTTTGTAGAACTGTGAGTCTCATTGGGTCTCCCTGTCAGGGGTCTGAGGAGGGATACCAGCTGAGGAGGGATACCACCACCCCCGCAAAAATGCTGTGGGTTCGAACCTGGTTGGTTCACTTGTGGCAGCTGTTATTAAAAGCAGAGCGTCAGCTCCTACTGCCTAAAAATGTATTAACCTGGTTGTTCTCATTACAGGGCAGAATAGAAATTATTTGCTAAAAACAATGCATAAATAAATAATATTCTGTTGGACAGTTGGGGATCATTTGTATAATAGTTAATTTTTTCACAGTATGCATGTTGATGCTTTTCTTTCTTTGTTACTGTATTATTTTCACCCTCTATGTTTAATAACATTTTGCAGTGTATGATCCACCGCCCTGTCATGCACAGTTATCTTGTTCATGTTTTTATAGTGGCTGAAATATCTATTCAGTTGTGGGTCATTGCCCATAGCTATATTTAGATTTCAATAAACATATGGAAAAAGGGGCTTCATCTGCTGTTACTGGGGATGTTCTGTTTTAACTGAGCATCATCATATCCCTATCATCTTAAAAGTGTTGAGCTGGAAGGCATCCCTTAAGTCTGGCTCCTGTCAGAGAGGCAGAGGGGGGAACTGAACTTCCAGCCCCTGGATTAAACCACTGAGCTATCCAGCAGCTTGCTCAGAAGCATCACGACATTAAGAATATAATCCCTAACCGGCTTGTGTGGAAGCATGATGTTGCAACCTTGGCCTTGAGGGACCTGAATGTGCAAACACAGGAGATGTCACTACAAAAGAGGGAGTACAGAATCAGCTGCCTAGGTGCCCCTAGCACATCAGATCTCACCTGATCTCAGAAGCTAAGCAGGGTCGGGCCTGGCCAGTACTTGGATGGGCGACCACCAGGGAATATCAGGTGCTGTAGGTGCCTGGAGTAGGAACTGGCAAGCTACTCCAGTATTCCTGCCAAGAACACTCCATGGACATGGGGTCACGAAGAGTCAGTCACAACTGTAACGACACAGCAAAAACAGAATCAGAACAATTGCAATTTTTTCTTCCGGAGATCTCTAGGAAATGCACGTTTCAGGCTTTTAGGTACAGGTGTTTGTGTGTCTTAGAAGTCCCTCCCCTCCCCTCCAAATAGGAACCACAATTTCCTGTCCAGGGGACCCTCTTGAAAGAGCCACCCCTCAAGGAGGTGAGAGGGATGGCTTGTAGAAATAGGGCCTTCTCGGCAGCTGCCCCCAAGCTATGGAATGCCCTCCTGACTGAGATCCACCTGGTGCCAACATTGATTACATTTCGACGCCAGGTAAAAACCTTCCTGTTCCAGAAGTTTTTTAATTGATACAATATAGACTGTGGGTCCTCAGATGACAATTTTAGTGTAATGATTTTAGTGTAAATTTTTTATTATTCCTTTGATTATTTATTGATATTCTATTTTAACTATTTTAAACTATTTTAATTCTTTTGGTTGTAAGCTGCCCAGAGACCTTTGGGTAGAATAAATAAATAAATAAATAAATATCCTAGCAATATCCTGCCTATCCTAGCAATAGGATCATTATGTTTGCAAATGACACAACTGTGATTGGGCTCATCTCTGGCAAGGAGAGTGGGATGGCTTACAGAGATGAAGTGGAGAGGTTGACCAAGTGGTGCAGAATGAATAACTTGCACCTAAACATAAAGAAAACAAAGGAGCTTGTGGTGGATTTTAGGAGGCAGAAAACTGATATTCAACCACTGGTGATTGATGGGATTGGTGTGGAGAGGGTTACAGGTTTTAGATTTTTGGGCATTGAGTTACAGGAGGATCTGTCCTGGAATGTCAACACAAGGGGGCTTGCAAAGAAGGCTCAGCAGAGACTATTTTTCTTGAGAACTTTAAGGAAAAACCATCTTCCACAAAAGCTGCTGCTGGCCTTGTATCATTGTGCAATTGAGAGTGTGCTGACTTACAGGTTATGTGTGTGGTATGGAAGTTGTACCCACCGGGATAAGACAGTGTTGCACAGAATCATAAGAATTGCAGAGAGTATTGTGGGCTGTTCACTCCCCACCCTAGAACAAATTTATACTACCAGATGCCACTGTAAAGCATTACATATATTAAGAGATCCATCACATCCTGGTCATCGCCTCTTCGAGTTGTTGCCATCGGGACAGAGATGTAGAGTACTGAGGGCAAGAACAAACCGTCTCAAAAATAGCTTCTTTTTTAGAGCAATATTGGCCTTAAACGTAAATTCTGGACTTTGAAGTCAGCTTATTTTATATGTCATATTTTAGTCATTTTATATGTCATATTATTATGTGTCGTACCTGTTTTTAAATCTATGTGAAATGTTTTAAATGAGCTGAATATAGCAACCACATAATTTCGTTGTTCCTGCAAGGGGGCAATGACAATAAACATTCCTATTCCTATTCATAAATAAATAAATAAATAAATAAATAAATAAATAAATAAATAAATAAAACTCAGGCCTGTAATGTGGACTTCATAATGATCTATCTCAAGTATTCTTGCAAGAGGGATTTCTAATAAAGTATGCAAAGCAGGCTGCTCAGGAAAAGTGCTATGTAAATAGGTAGGAAAAAACACAGATGTTGTTGGCAAAGTTCTCTTCCACTTGTTCCCCTATCTGCCATCCCACCCACTTCCCATTGAGCTTTTTGTTTCTTCAGAGATAGAAGTTGTCATGACAACTTGACACATGTTTATCATCAGGAAGCTTTCTCCTTCTTTGGCACAGCCAGTATGATATAGCTTCCTTAGGAGCTCTGCTGCAAGATGCGCAGCTTTCATTTGTAAGCCAAGGATTTCTTGATGCAAAGAATAATTAATTGGCTACACAGGTAGAATTTCTCCATTGCACAGGTGTATACTGTGGAAAAACTGTTCTGCTTATAATGTATACTGCCCCATAATGCTTAAAGCACTCTCTGGAAAGTTTATAAGTAATTATAAACACATAATACACATCCCCTCCCCTAGCAAGCTAGGTACTTATTTTATTGACCTCAGAAAGATGGAAGGTTGAGAAAACCTTGGGCCTACTACCTGGAATTAAACCTCAGGTCATGAACTCAGTTATCACTACATTACAGTAGTTTTACCACTGCCCCATCAGTGGAAGAGACAGTCTTTGGAAAACAGCACTGGAAAAACCCACCAGATCCTGTATATGATGAATTTGCCCACCTTTGGACATTGAAGCCCAAAGCATTAAACTGTACACACAAACACATCCCAGTTACACTCCTTCGTTCTGTTGACATGCTTCAAATAAAAATGAATCTGGATCCTATCGTTGGGTTCTGAAGTTTAAAAGTTCTGGTAAAAAAAACCTCTAGAGTTTTGAAGACAAGGTAGAGTTTAGGTTCTTTCCCTTAACCTCCGGAAGAGAAGATCCCATCAAATTGTTTATCAGTTTTTTTAAAAATGTTAGATGAATGGGAGATGAATGACACTGCTACTGGCACAATTTTTCTACAATACAAAGTACCGTTTACACCTTGTTTTAGACCAGGGGTGTCCAAACTTCGGCCCTCCATATGTTTTGGACCACATCTCCCACAGTACTTTGTCATTGGCAATACAGGCTTGGGATTCTGGGAGTTGTGATCCAAAACATCTGGAGGGCTGAAGTTTGGACACCCCTGTTTTAGACCAATGGGTGGGTGGGTGGGTCGATGGAAAGATGGATGGATGCCAAACATTCATCAATTTTTCACGTTTGTTTGATACTGACTGACTGACTGACTGACTGACTGATTGGTTAGTTGGTTGGTTGGTTGGTTGAGATATTTGTATCCCATCTTTCTCCCCAAAAGGACTTATAAAAGGTGGCTTACAACATAAAACAGTATTTAAAAGCTAAAACTTAGAAATATACAAATATTTTAAAAAGAATTAAACAAGTAATATATTATAACAGTAATAAGATCAATATTGAAACAAACATTTAAATGAAGCACATTGGTATCAACACATTGAATGTCCACGGTAGCATACTTTGAAATCATTCTCTTGAGTGTTATGAGAAGCTTAGGCAGGATAATCAGAAGCCCCCGAGAACAACTCTGTTTGACACCATGCAGCTGCTGACCGATTCTGTATTGTCCTACTCATTTTCAAAATTCTTCTGAAGTATAACACCAACATTACTTTACTGACAAAGTGCCAAATTTCCCAGCGGTTATTCTAATTCACTAGCAGCAGTGTCATGAAATCATGACACTATTCAGTTGTGTGAACAGACTGATGTATCATGACAGTCAGGCTATTTTATTATTGTTTTTAAAGTAAACATACTTCGATCTCTGCCTTTCTCCTTAACTCAGGGCTGGAGGACGACACTAAAAATAAATCTTGGACTGCTATTTATCTCAGTGCTGATACATAGAATGGGATTTGTTTTTAACTTGCTAGAAATGCAAAGGAGCAAACCTAGGATTGCCCTTCATGTATGGGGTTGGTTCACAGCTCTTCTTCGAATGACACAGGAAGGAATGTGAAAACAAGAGAGATACTGTATTTAATCTGCCAGTAAGCACATCTATGCTAGCCTCTGTTAACTCTTTGGCTGATTTTCTAAAAGATTGTACAGTGATTCCCCCGCCTATTGCGGGGTTTAGGGACCTTACCTGATCTGTGATAATTGAAAATCCATGATATGCGGATACAGGTCAAGTCAGACCTGGGTAGGCCTAGCTGGGGGCTCTTGTACTTACCCCCAGCCTGGCCCTACCCTGAACGGGCCTGTGAGAGCCTTCCCGGGCCTTCTGGAGGCCCCCAAAGGGCCTCCCTGTGAACCGGAAGTGACTTCCAGTAAACCAGAAATCATTTCTGAGGCCTCTGATGGGCCTACAAAGGCTCTCAGAGGCCTCAGAAGTTATTTTCAGCAATCCAGAAGTCAATTCCAGTTTGCAGGGAGGCCCATTTGGGGCCTCCAGAAGGCCCAGGAAGGCATTCACAGGCCTGTTGGGGGCAGCTCCAGTCCTGGGGTAAGTATGGGAGGCTTGAAACAGGAGTTTCCCCCTTACCCTAGGGGGCCTTTTTTCATATACTGCAGTCCCACGATATAGCGAGAGCATGATATATGAACCACAAAAGGGCGGGGTACCACTGTAGCTGGCAATTTGTCTGATGCTCTGTTATCTCCTGAATGAGAAGAAAGCACATAGCTTAAGGGACAAAACAGAACCTCGAGGGTCTCTGCAGACCAATGGACAGGGTGTTGAACACGAGTCCTTCAGAACCACCTTCTGAGTTGCCCCCTCTAGGACGGACCAGATCCACTGTAAAACAGTGCCCCCAAGTTCCAACCCAGAGAGGCGGCTCAAAAGTTAGAATGAGATTTCATGATGACCAACCTCTATGACATAATGACTGACAAAATGAATGATTGATTATCCATCTTAGAATGGCGACACATATTTAAGAGCAAATTATATATAGTTGTGTGCAACTCTTGATTCACCCTGGCTGCAAATAAGCATGGATGTGTTTGCTTGTTTTTTTCTGAACACACTAGAAGAGAATGGAGTGTTAGCTCAAATGAAAGCTAGTCTCTTCAATGCTATAGAATAATAGACAAAGCTTTATGTCTGGTTTGTTCAGGCTGTATTCCTTTATGTCTTAGATAATATTTACGTAAATGGATTCCAGGATCTATTTTTCAAAGATTGGCTTATTCGGTGAATATCCTTATTTACATATATATTTAAATATACTGTATAGCCTTGGCCAGAAGTTAATCAGAGCTCTGTATTAAAAACAGAAGGAAAGCAATCCTCTCAATGTTAAAGCACATTAATGATGTACAAATGGGGGGGGGGGGAATGATTCAATATCTTTGAAAGAACCCTTTCAGCTATGAACATCACTCTAGGAACAAGGTATTACTGTTGAGTTTCTGTGTTAGAAGTAGGAAGTGGCTAGTGGAGGAATGTGATTTATCAAGAGATCTTCAGTGGGAAGGATGGCTCAAGGATTTTTATTTCATTAATCCCATTTGTATTATGAAAAGCCTTGTTCAAATTCCCTTTGTTTCAATATGTATTGTTTAACATTTTCTTCCTTGACACGTTTGTCATGTTTCCTTTCCCGCCCCCCCAACCCTTTTTCATTTTTTCCCAGCTCTTCTAGAGCTCTGAACTTCCATATTTTCCATCCTGTATATGAAGGTTTCGTTCATTCAACTAACCTTCTAAAAGATCAGGCCTGTGGCTTTTCATTCACACAAATGAGGAAAGAGATCTCAGGCAAATGTTATCAAAGACTGCAGTTACTCTGGCGATAACAATCTCTGCTGAATTGGGTTTAGCATGATTAAAATAGATTTTAAAAAAGGCCACTTCACAACATACAGATTTATTTGTCCAGAAACTGGGTTTGTGGGTTGTTGTTGTTTAGATTGGAAACATGGTATTTTATTTTATTGTGCCAGCAGAGGGTCGTTTGTTTTTGCATGGATGCAAAACAAATGCATATTAATCATTTTGGCATGTGTGGATGCCTCTGTTGGTGCAACCTGCCTTGCAGTGGCTGGCTCTCACATCCACTTCTGCTCCTGCTGTAGGAGGCAGGGCCAGGAAGCTGCACCACTGCCTCTGAGGGGGCACCCACTGGAAGAGAGAAGCGGGAGCACTTATGGAAGAACTGGTGTGGCCGAACCCCAAACTGCACCACATAGCGGAACATGCATAGCTCTCTAGCAACAAATCATAGTTTGACACTTCATCTGCATCTTGCAGACTATAGACTCCTGGTATATCAGTAGTCGGAAAGTGATGATGATGATGATGATGATGATGATGATGATGATGATGATGATGATGATGATGATGATGATGAGAAGAAGAAGAAGAAGAAGAAGAAGAAGAAGAAGAAGAAGAAGAAGAAGAAGAAGAAGACAACGACGACAACATTGGAGTTGACAAAGTCACCATCAGTCAGCTGCAGAAAGCCGCCTTACTGGGATCTGCTCACATTATTCGCCAATACATCATGTAGTCCTAAACGTTTGGGAAGCGTTCGACTAGTGATTTGTATTACAAAACCCAGCGTAGTTAGCTGTGTGGTTAACAACAACAACAACAACAACAACAACAACAACAACAACAACAATAATAATAATAATAATAAATTTTATTGTCATTGTGTGTATATACATAGTAAACACATACAACGAAATTCAGACACCCAAAGAATATGTGAGGAGGATGGCAAGAAGTCAAACTCAAAACCCAACAAGCCCCTTTCATATAATGCTAAAACACAGCACAGTTATTATCTGACCTGCAATTCTAGAATTATTACTGTATAGAATTTCCTCTTCTAGGAAAGGTTTTCTCAGATTCTACTGGAAATGGGCTCCTCCTGTCAGTCAACATCTAGTACAAATTGCTTTGCTTTGCTTTATAATTCAGTGGTTATCAAGTCTCAACCCGTGGGTCCCTAGATGTTCCTGGACTGCAACTCCCAGAAGTCTTCATCACTAGCTGAGCTGGTCAGGAGTTCTGGGAGTTGCAGTCCAGGAACATCTGGGGACCCACAGGTTGAGAACCACTGCTTTAGATCTACGGCTCGGCTATTTACGTGTTATGTCCAGCCTTTCTCTCAAATTTCAACTCACCACCAGTTTTTAAATAACATCTAGTGCATCCACTTGGGAAGGCTGGGCAATTTTAACATCATTTTGCAGATAAGGGACAGAGACAGCAAAAAAAGCGTAGAATAAAAAAGATGGTGGGAAGAAAATAATAATTACTGCTTCTGTTCAATTCACAGTTTAGAGCCTGGTGCTTATGAGGCCGCACAGCAGCTGCCCATCTCCTACTGGATGCTCCATTTGAAGCTCAGCAGGTTTTCATTACACTTCAGAATGCAAAATTGCATATAAACACAGGCCTGTAGGGTAGCTGCTGCCAAATACAAAACCTTTAGCAACAGCCCCAGCAATTCCGCAATTTCGAAAGTGCACTAGCCCTATGGAAATCAATGAAGAAACAGAACATCTGTAAAAATAGGCGATGGCTCACCATCCAAACATAAGAGTGCAGGAATCTCGGATCCGTGTCTAGAAGGGGGTTATACTTTAAGACAACTTTAAGGGTTCCTCCCTCACGCCCCAAAATTTAGAATCCTATTGCTTTTCAGATATAGTTGAAACCACAACTCCCATAATCCTTATTACTGGCTGGGATTGAAATTGTTTCATCATGGATCATCAACTCCAGCTCCTGTCAACGAAGCAATGTGGGGAATCGAACACCTAACCTCTGGCTCTGCAAACTTAAGCCACTGAGCTGTCCAGCCATTTTGTAGCAGTGGAAACATATTTGGAAAGCTATAACGTCATGCCTGGGAGAGTTGCATCTCTTTACCGCAAAGGGAGCATGACACCTTGTCTCTTTCCTCCTCTTGGTGCATAGTGGAGGATAATTTTTTGGTCCCCTTGTTTAAGATAAGAACATTTAAAAAAACTTGTAGAATTACCAATAATTAAATGGAAACATTGAGAAAAATGAAAAATATTTGCCCATAACCATCCAGAGAAGTGCTTAGTTCTTTAAAGCTGGACTATGACTGGCAAAATATTCAATCATGTATGTTTGTTGTTTCAGAGAGGGTAGCCATGTTAGTGTTTTCCAGAATTGCAGGGGAAAAATCAAAGAAAAACAAAACAAAACAAAAGACACAAAACATGTGGCACCTTAAAGACTAACTTTCATATTTTAATGTAACGTTTCATGGACACATCTACTTCTTCAGACGTATAGCAGAAGAAGAAGGGGACATGTCTGAAGAAGGGGACGTGTCCACAAAACATTACAGTAAAATATGAAAGTTAGTCTTTAAGGTGCCACATGTTTTATGTCTTTTGTTTTGTTTGTCTGATTTTTGCCTGCAATCATGTTTGTGAAGCTAAGGATGCCAACTCCCCCCCAATAGACTCCTCATCTACCCGATGGGTCTGTTTGTGCCAGCAGAGCTGAGATAAGCCTGCACAAGGGCATTTGTGTCAGTGCAAGAGATTTATCCTCTTCCCCTACTTACTAAACCTCATTGAGTTTACATTGTACTGTTAGAAATCAGTCCTAACCGAAAGATTTGCATTCTGCAATGGGTTGAAATGGGCAAAAGGATTTTTTCCTGGAATTCCTGCGCTTGTGCTGGTTCATCTCAGGGATCAAGTGGCAAATCGAGTGCATAATTGCTGTAACTGGCTAAGATCTGTTTACAGAAGAAGCAATCAAACCTCGGACCACACGTCTTCTGAACAGTTTTTATCCCAGAGGTATAATTGCACTTAATAATGAACTCAAGGACCACCAGGAGTGAGCACTTGGACAGGATTACCTAGCCTATTGTGTAGATGCTTGTGTTTTTAGGGGGGTGGTGGTTGGTGGGTGGGGGAGTGTTTGGGGATTTTTATGTGTGTGTGTTGAAGGGTTTTTTATTGTGTGTGAGAGTGTCTGGGGATTTGTGTGTGTGTGTGTGTGTGTGTGTGTGTGTGTGTGTGTGTGTGTGTGTGTGTGTATGTGGAATCTGGTCTCTGGGTGTCTGAATTTCGTTGTATGTGTATACTGTGTATATACACACAATGACAATAAATTTATTATTATTATTATTATTATTATTATTATTATTATTATTATTATTATTATTATTATTATTATTATTATTATTATTATTATTATTATAAATAGGAGGTAGAGAAGGGAATTGGCACAAGGGGCAATGTATGCAAGATCCAAAACTTCTCCAGTCCAAGGAGAGGGCCACAATGCCTGCACAAAGTTAGGCCAAGGTGATTAATTTCCAACCTCCCCAGGATGAGAAGGTTTGGTTCAACACAATTTTAACTGACTCTGTTCCTGAGCAATCTTGGCTGGTAAAAATTATAATAGTTTACAATTAGTTTAAACTAGTTTAAAATTACATTTACAGTAGGTGTGGGGGGGTTGGTGGGGTGTGTGTGTACGTACATGTGCATGTGCATGCTATTGGGTAAAATCTAATTAATTATTCCTACCCACTACAACTGGCATACATGTTGGTGGTGAGTTGTCTTCAATTAAGAAGTCAGTGTAGGCACTTGCTGTCGTGCATCAAATCACACTACTCATCATCACACAACCCAAATGCCGATACTAGCTTCATAACTGGCAATTTGCTATCTGTGGATTTTGTCATTTGTGTTTTTATTTCTTCTTCTTCTTAGCATTATCTCACAGGTACGGGGTCTGCTTTTCAGGTTCCGAAACACCACTTTGTGTGACTGACTGCATCTTCAGGACACAGGCTGACAATTCGCAAGTCCTTATTGACAGTGTTCTGACATCACTGTTTTTGTCACCAACACGGCCATCAGGCATCAATTAGCAGGTGGTACACAATTTGCATGACGGTGGAATGTGCTATTTTGAGGACACATCCACACCAGAGGAGCTGGCTTTCTCTCATCTTCTCTGTTATTGACACCACACCTAGTTGCTGTTATGTAGCATCATTTATGACATGGTTGAGTAGGGAGATACCCACTATCCAACAGAGTATAGGAAATTCCATGGCATGGAAATGGCTCTCTATGTCCACTGTTGCTGTGCAGCAGTATGTCCCACACAGTGCAACATAGCAGACCACCGTCTTGTAAATCTTGAGATGGATTAGCATTCATCTGCCACAAAGCACAGTGGTAAGCTCTCAGCAACGCTACCAGACTGCATTTCCTCTTGCTTGCTCATCGCTTGCCACCATTACCTTGGAGATGGGAACCAAGACACTAGAAGACCTCCACTTTCTTTAGGTTTTCTCTATTTATTTGAAGAGTTTTGGCAAGGTAGAAGTAGCACTGATAAATATGTCACATTCCTTACTGTGGTACTGAAACAAGGTGAAAAAAACAAGAAAAGTTGAAGAGAGACATGCTCTTCAGCATCTC
Source organism: Phrynocephalus versicolor (assembly GCA_023846285.1). Taxonomy (NCBI): domain Eukaryota; kingdom Metazoa; phylum Chordata; class Lepidosauria; order Squamata; family Agamidae; genus Phrynocephalus; species Phrynocephalus versicolor. Next base: position 13,776,007 of record JAHTLZ010003526.1, on the reverse strand, counting down.
CCATTCACTTCCATCTTCTAGCAGAAGCCAAGGAAATCCTTCCAGGTCATTCTGGCCTTCAAAGATGCCCTAAGTGAAACCCCAGTCTCAATCACTCTATAGCCCAGAGTGCAGAGAGAACTCCTAGTTCCCTGAGCAACTTGCCCTCTGGAGATGTCAGCCACAGAGTCTGGTGAAACGTCAGGAAGCAAAACTTCCAGAACACGGCCAAATGGCCCAAAAAACTCACAACAACTGTATTTTCTGTTTGTTGATACTTTATTACCAGGCATTTTTAAAAAAAACTAAATGGTGGCTAGAATCCCATTGATGTTCACATGAGATTTGGCTAACTTGTTATGGCTAACTGTGGTGCCAAGTTGCATCCCAAATTGCATGACTTCACAAATTGAAATGTTTTTACATTGTTCCCACATGTTAGTTAGACAAGTCAGTTTCTTTGAGCTTATGCACTACTCTGTCTTCACCTTAGTTTTCACTGCCAAAATCTGAGATGCAGACCAAACACCATTGCTTAGATCTGGATTGAGGCCTCACTTTCTTTATTTTAAAACAACTTGGAAAGATGACATTTCTGGATAGCTTCCAGATTCTTTCTCCTTGGCTAGTGGATTCTGGAAACTGTAATGAAAAAGTAACTGCCCCCCCCTCAAAAATAACTCATTCCTTATGCATTCTAATCTGTGTAACAGATTATGATACATTGTTCTCACAGTTGCTCTAAGACAGTACTCTCCAGTCTTGGGTCCCCAGATGCTCTTGGGCTGTAGCTCCCAGAAGCCTTTGCTGCTAGGTGCGCTGGCCAGAATTTCTAGGAGTTGAAGTTCAAGAGTATCTGGGGACCCAACATAAGAACATAAAAAGAGCCATGCTGGATCAGGCCAAAGGCCCATCTAGTCCAGCTTTCTGTATCCCACAGTGGCCCCACCAGCTGCATCTGGGAGCGCATGAGACTAGATATGTCTCCTGATACCATCCCCCTGCATCTGGCCCTTGAAGTACCCCAGTTTTAAGCCTGGAGATTACACATCTCCATCATGGTTTGTAACCTGTGCTGGACTTTTCTTCCAGGAATCTGTCTAATCCCCTTTTGAAGGCATCCAGGCCAGATGCCATCACCACCTCTTGTGGCAGGGAGTTCCACAGACTAACAACGCGCTGGGTGGAAAAAAAATCTTTTGTCTGTTCTTATTCTCCAAGTCCTCAATTTGGGTGTATGTCCCCTAGTTCTGGTATTTTGTGAGAGGGCGAAGAGGATCATTCATTCATTCTTCGTTTTCAAAGACTTTGGGTCCAAAGACACCTCAGTTTGGGAAGAAAAGGGCTCAGGACCACTATGACCTTGAGACACTTTTATAAATCGGGCTGTCCGAGCTCAATGCCTTTAGTTTTAATGAGAGATTTTAGAAATATAGATCCAAAACCCTCTTACCTAGTATTCCAATCACTATAGCTATTATCAGTCACATTTGACTTGCAGGTGTGTGTGTCCACATGCATCTTATAAGGTCTGTGGCAGTTCCTTAGCTTGGAGCAATTTGCTTCCACATGTTATGCCATTTGCAGAGGTATACAAGAGGATTTCGGCTACAGGCTCTAACTGAAGCAATAGCGTGTATGTGTTCTCGTTTTGTGGGTACATCAGTGTGTGCAGCTTGAGAACCAGCTTGATCTGTTGTGTCCAAAACTGGAAGCAACAATACGTGAGAATTATAGTTGTAAGTATTTCAGGCTGTTTGGAGCTCAGGAAACCATATCCAGAGAGGAATTCCTAGTTCCCTGAGCTCCTTGTCCTCTGAAAATGCCAGTCACAGAGTCTGTTGAAACGTCAGGAAGAAAAACTTCGGCCAAACAGCCTGAAAAAAACTCACACCAACTATCGGATCCTGGCCGTGAAAGCCTTCGAGAATGCAGTACACGAGGATCTTTCACTGAGGAAGGAAAAAATCTGAATCCTTTTAAAAAGGCTTCCTTAACAAAATTCTTTTGTCTGTTCTTACTCTCCCAGCCCTCAATTTGAGTGTATGTCCCCTAGTTCTGGTATTTTGTGAGAGGGAGAAGAGCGTCCCTCTATCCACTTTACTCATGCCCTGCATTAGTAAGGTTGGGAACCACTGCTCTCAGATAATTATGCAAGCACAGGAGTCATGTTCTGTCACATACATAGACTGTGGGTGAATCCAGCCCTAGCCCCTACTCCAAGTCATATAAATCATGCTTAAGGGCACACTGAACTTCTACCACTTTCCCCTTCACGGCTTGCTCAGTGCTTCCTTTGGTTCTCAGAGGGACTTGGATGTGTAATGATAGCAGCAGCCATGACCTGAGTATAATAGAATCCTGCTGCTAAGTTAATCAGCTTTTTCAATTGAGTTTTCAAGTGACTTCTTTTATTTAAAAGGGGTGGTGGTGGTCCAAGCTAACATATTATATAAAAATGCATCTCTTAGGTTCAAGTGTATTTATTTCTCATCTTTATCTTCCTGTATAGAATTAAATATTCTCCCCGAGGACTGTCATCAAGGTTTCTGCTTTTTGAATCTTGTGTATTTGAAGAGGTTTAGATTTCATTTATTCAGCTTCTCTGTCTTGGGGGTTTATCTGCAAGGACGCAGAGATCTAACATTTACTACACCGGTAATTGAAGACACCAGCTAAACAAAATGAGAAAAGAGGATCTGTGTATATCTGTCCCTCTGTCTTGAGGATTCAAAAGTCCTGTTCAGGCATTATGCTTGAAAAGTGTCACAGAGAGCTGTTTACCTGATGTGGAGAAAGGTGAGTACTCAGTGAGCAGATCTGAAACATTCTCAAGTTTCATGATCATTGTAAAGAGTTACACCTTCATCCTTAGGCAGGATAGAGGTCTGGGACATAAGTGCATCCCCATACCACCTCAACATATACCCTCTATCTGCTAATTTTGGTCATAATTACTCGTGTTTTCTGTTATAAATGCTACAATATGGCCACCCAAGCCCTCAGTAACAGCACCAGTAAAGAAATTGCTTGTCCTTTTTTATTCAAATTTAGATGAAAATCCAAGACACCTTCCTCAACTGTGTTGGTTGTCTGATGATGCACAGAAGAATCAGCTGCACATTTTAAATCTTCAAAACCCTAAAATAAAATATCAATTCAATTCTATGCAATTCATGAATTCACCATCTGGATTTCGTCTGTGAAGATTCTCAGTCATCCAGGTGCGTTTATCTGGGAGTTGAGTCATGGCTACTGGACTTCTTTTTGAGAGATAGAAACGTTTCGCTGTTCATCCAAACAGCTTTCACTGAGGAAGGAAAAAACCTGAATCCTTTTAAAAAGGCTTCCTTAACTTTCTTCACTCCACATTGTGTATGCGGATTCAATATGTCATCAGAACTGTGAATCACCTTAGAAGAAGGTGACTTTCAGAGCTAAATAATTTCCATACTCCTTTCTGCCCCGCCACAAAAAATAAAATAAAAAACCTCTGCCCGTCAACGTTGCTATATGACACAAACCCTGCATGAGTGTGTCTTCTTTTTTTAAATTCCTATTCCAGGTTCAAAGCCTTTGAGGTTAGAAGCGCCTTCAAATGATGAACACAGGGCTGCTGTCCTTTGAAAGCTGGCACTGGAAGCTTTGATTTCAGGTCACTCCCCATGTGGTTGCCTTTAAAGATAATCAGAATTAACATTCAGCCTCCCCCCCCCAGTGGTGGGGAGGTTGGCATCTCTAACCATTGGCAAAGATAATTAAGAACAGATAATATAACAAATAAACCTTGTGGTCCCATTAAATCTTTTAATGCCACGTTGCTGTGTAATGAGCGTGACATTTCAATATTTCTATATTATCAAATGCTTTCTCCGGTGTTATTGTGTGGATCAGGGGGAGATGCTAATAACTGTGATGGAATGTGTGGAGGGGATGTCGGAAAGCTAGCACAGAACAGGAATTTAATGATTCTATTAGAAATGGCATATTGGGAGCTCCACCAAGGAAGAGACACTACCCTGGGACTCACTGAAGCGGCTTATGTCAATGAATGGGATAGAGCTGGAGAAAGGACTCTTCGAACCAATATCCTACATGGCTACCTTTGGAGAGCAGTTGTTTTCAATGCAATTTCAATTCCCCCTTCCCCCCTGGAGGTAGAATTAAAAGTTAGAGTTGCAAAAATTGTTGGACTAGGAAGGGCTGCCAAGGGTACAGTAACCCCCCCTCGGTCTATGGTGGGGGTTAGGGACTGACCCGACCTGTGATCATTGAAAATCGTGATATGAGGATGCAGGTCAGGCCGGGCCTGGGGGCGCGCGTGGTATTTAAAATGTCTTTAAGCAACAGAGCCAAGCACTTGGCTCCATTGCTTAAAGACATTTTAAACATCACACGCCACTTCTCCTGACCACCCCCGGGTGCGGGGAAGTGGTACATGATGCCTCCATGGAGGCAAGCCCCAGGCTCCAGCTGATTGGCACTGGGGTGGGGGAGAAAACCCTTTTGTTTCCCCACCCCAGCACCAATCAGCTGGAGCCCAGGGCTTAGGGAAGGGGGGAGTTTAAAAAGCCCCAGCTTTTAAAACTTCCCCCCCTCCCTCAAGCCCTTTTGGGGTACTGTGGTCCCGCAATATAGTGGAACCACAGTATATGAACAGTGAAAGGGCGGGGGGACCACTGTAATTTAATTCAATCTTTGAGCAAGGAAACAAGCTACAATTCATGCATCCATGACAGAAAGTCACTCAATCTCTGTTTAAACACCTGCATTGAAGGAGAGCTCACCCTTACCTGAGATGATACAAGTTAGTTATCATGAAGTGACAGAAAATGTTTCGAGATTGGATCGATTATTACCATGTAGGGTGGGGGTCTGTTATGGAAAGGCAGTATAATGGACAACATTCTTTGCTTCAGATGGGAAATAATTTTGTCCACAAGACTTTTCCCTGTTAGCTTCTCTTTCAAAACATCTCTTTACCACAATACTTCCCTGCCATCTTGCTCATGTCTGATTTTAGAAGCTAAGCAGGGTCAGCCCCAGAAAACCACCAGAGAATACTAGGAACGTCCAAGCAGAGCTGGGGGGAAATCTTGCCCATATTTCTAAAAACCACAGCCAATCTAAGTTGATAGTACAAGGCTAGACAAGCATAAGGCCTAGCTTAGTAGAAACCATCTTTCTCTGCCTCGTGCCTTTCATCCTCTCGTGACAGAGATATTTCCTTTTTCAAAGTCGAGTTGCGAGTTGTAGACATGGGTTTGCAAATACAAACAACGCCTGACTCCTAAAGCTCTGGTAAACAGCAGAGCTGTTTAATCAAAGTGAGCCCATTGTCACTGCCTATGAAATTTTCAAAAGGACAGTGTTACAAAACGCAAAGTGACCTCAGAAATATCAACATTTGCCCAGCTCTGGAGGCTCCTCCTGGCATTGAGATATCATTTGAACTGACAGTTTCTAAATGTTTGACCTGATCTGTCACATTGTTACATATGGCATCCCTTTGTGATGATCTGACATTATCCCTTCAGACACTAGAGGATGTGGTAGCAAGGCCTGGAACTGCATCTCCGCAGGTGGTTTGCTCTCAGCGCTTGACAGGAGGCATCTATACTGCTCAAGATGGGAATTGCATTTAGTGTTGATTTGTCATTCTTATGGAAACAAAATCCAGGGCTCAGCTTCTGGGAAATACACTCTATCATAGAAGATAATCAAACACAGCTTAACTCTTCTCCTGACCAACTCAGCCAACCTTTAGCTTAGAAGGATATGACAGAAGCTGGCTGAATTTTAAGGCTTAGAATTAGAGATGGGCACGAATCAAAAAAATGGCATTTCGTTTGTCGTTTGTCATTTGGAGGGTCCGTTTCGGTTCGTTTCTGTTTTTCGTGAATTTTTGCAAAAAATCATTTTCATTTTCGTTCATTTCATTACCATTTCGTTACCATTTATTTCATTTTTTGTGATTTTTTTTTAGCATTTTAAGCAATTCACTCATATTGCAGTAATGGAAACGAAACGCACTACAAAATTTCTGGTGTTTCTGTTCATTTCGTTTCATTTTAGAGACAAAATTCATTTGTCATTTTGTTGCGTAACAAAATGAAAAAATGAAAACGGAAACGAAAAATTGTTTGTTTCATACCCATCTCTACTTAGAATCATAGAATCATGGAATCATAGAGCTGGAAGATACCTCAAGAGCTATCTAGTCCAGCCCCCTCCCATGCAGGAACCCCCATCACAGTATTTCTGACATATGGTCATCCAGCCTCTGCTTAAAAACGTCCAAAGAAGGAGACTCCACTTCCCTCCACCAAGAAGGAGAATTGCCACCCTTGTCAGCCTAACAAGGCAGATGCCATTTCATTTTAAAGTTCTGAGCAAGTCATAGGGATATCCAGCATGGTGCAGTGGATACAATAATGGACAAAGACTGAGAAGACCCAGGTTCAAATCCTTACTTGGTTATGGAAACTCATTTGGGTGGAGATTGGTAAAACCACTCATTAATTATCTCCCTTACCTTTTTAAAAATAAAATAAAATATTGAAACGTTTATTTACAAATAGTTTACAAATAGATGTTCAACATTTTGATAGCTTTAGCTGATATTATTGTATTGCAATCATGAATTTTTATAAAGGAAATATCTCCCTTACCTTGAAAGCTCTGCCGGGATGGTACATCTCCGTTCGGACTAGATGGCACATAACACAGACTAGTCATTTGGCTGTAATCACCATTTATTTATTTATTTATTCATTTATTTTCAAATTTGTATTCCGCTCCTATTTCCCGAGTGGGAACTCAGGGCGGTTTACACAAAAATTAAAAGTTAAAAACAACAACAGTACATCAACAGCAGGCAAAACAGTATTGGCAGGAGGCGGTGGGGGGGGGAGTATCCCTAGCAGTTATTGAAGGCGTCCCTAAATAACCAGGTCTTAAAAGCTTTCTTAAGAGATGCCAACAAGGGAGCCTTCCGTATCTCGCTCAGCAGAGAATTCCAAACAGCGGGGCCAGCAACCGAAAAGGCCCGTTTACGAGTGGTCACCTTACGGGCCTCCTTCGGAGTGGCGATCCAGAGCGAGAGGGCCAAGGAAGATCTGGTGGGTCGGGCCAGATCTGATCATCGGGAAATATGCTCTGCCAGATAGTCAGGGGCCAAGCCATTAAGGGTTTTGTAAACCAAAACCAACACCTTAAACCTTATTCAGGAGGCAACGGGCAACCAGTGCAGGCAGGCCAGGATGGGGGTGATGTGGTCAAACCTACGTGCACCAACCACCAACCTGGCCGCCGCATTCTGGACCCGCTGCAATCACCGAACAAGGTTCAAGGGGAGCCCCATGTAGAGAGTGTTGCAGTAATCCAACCTCGATATGACCAGCACCTGTACCACTGTCCTCAGGGAGTCCCCATCAAGGTACGGACAAATCTGGGCAATAATCCTAAGATGGTAAAAGGCCGACCTGGTCACGGCTGCCACCTGGGAATCCAGGGACAAATCCGGATACAGGATGACGCCCAGACTCCTCACTCTTTGCACCAGCTGGAGGGCAGACCAACCCAGACTGGGAAGAGGGCCACTGTACCCATCCAGGCCACCCCCGAAGAACAAAACCTCGGTCTTTCCAGGGTTGAGCTTGAGTCTGTGAGCCCTGGTCCAGTCCAAAACTGCAGCCAGGCAGCGATCAAGTGCATTTTATGCAACCGATAACCGTGCAGGTTAGAGATTCTTCAAAAATATGAGTGTGTCGTGTTTGTCTCAGTATATTGTTTTCTTCAGGTACAATTTTTGCAGTTCATATCCTTTATTTGTGGAGGGCCACTGGAAGATAAACATGAGCTGAAATCTGACATATATCCATGGAAATCCCACAGTGGAAGGAAAGAGATTAAATAGATCAGTTGTAGGGAATAGATATTCCTCTACGTGTCTAATTAGGCCCCAGTCCCACGTCCCTTTAAAAGCAGTTTAAATTACCAGATAACCTGTGTCCAAAAATGCCGTCCCCACAGCCACCGAGCTTTTTGAAGAAAAAAGAAAACAGAAAACCCAGTAATGATCCCTTAAGCGAGATTTCTGTGACTCACCCAAGAGGTAGGGAAAATTTTGCCTCACTTTGAAAATAGAGATGGGCACGACCAGGAAAAATGACGTTTCGTGTTGTTGTGTGTCGGAGCCAGCCCGTTTCGGCTCGTTTCCGTTTGTCTCGAAATTTTTCAAAAATTTGTCATTTCGTTTGTCGTCTGTCCTTAGTACTGGTTTAGGGGGGTAGAGTAGCGGGCTCCTGGAGGCACCTCTCTGGGGTGGGTGCCTCCTCTGGCCCGCTACAAAGGGAAGGCATTTAGCGGGCTCCTGGAGGCACCTCTCTGGGGTGGATGCCTCCTCTGGCCCGCTACAAAGAGAAAAGGAAGGGTACATGACCGTGTAGCCATTGCGTACCAAGTGGCACTGGCAGAGGCACCTCTCTTTTGGGTGCCTCTACCCTGACTCACTAAGAAGGACAGCATACTGGCGTACAGTTTTTTTGGACTGGTGAGCGAGGTGAGAGAGGAATGCCTCTGCTGGGCACCCTATGGCTCACTAAGAAGGGCAGTGTACTTGCGTGTAGTGCAATGCGAGTACAGATCTGGCTTAGGGTTAGGGTTAGGGCAAGGGCTAGGCTTAGGGTTACGGATAAGGTTAGGGTGAGTTAGTGGGTTGCACCTCTGCGTGCCTCTGACCCACTAAGAAGGACAGTGTACTGGCATATGGGTTAGGCTTAGGGTTAGGGGTGGGCTTTTTATGCCCGACTGGCACATCCCAGAAGTCTCAGTCAAAACCTGGCCAAGTGGCCATGCGATTGGTGGAATGGCTCCAAAAATTTGCATGGTCCCATCCCATGGCCAGCCCATCATTGCGCAGGTGTAAAAAAATAAAAATAAAAAAAAATAAAATAAAATCAATGGGATTGGAGACAGACGTTTATTGCAAGAAAAAACCACTGCTGCTACTGTAAAAATTCAGGCAGTTAAAATACCTAATTTTCGCATGTTTCTGTGTGGTGCTTTGGTGGGTTTTTGGACCAAGATTTCTAAAAAAATATTGTGGTCGCCATTTTGGATCCCCCCGCACTGCATAGCATGGCAAGACGACGAGGATGCCCCCCACCAGAGCAGCCCAGGACAGGAGAAGGGGGGAGGCCGGGGACCCCCCCCCCCAGAAACCACCGCTCTGGTAGCTGCCCTCACTCAGGCAGGTATATTTTCGCCTGCTTTTTTGACCGGGAATCGGGGTGTTGTTTTTTTAAACTTTTTTCTGTGCCGCTTGGCATCGCGCGATCACCGCGATGCCATGAACGACAATGACAAATCAGACCCAATTTTTCTTTTATCAGTTCGAGTTTGAGTTCTGACGGCTTAATTGTCGTTACCGTTTCTGTTGCGTAACGGAAACGAGGAACGGAAACGGAAACGAGAATTTCGCCAAGTCGTGCCCATGTCTATTTGAAAATCCAGCTTTTAAGGAGGCAGACGCCGTGAGACCACGCAGATGATCTGGGTTTCTTTTTCTTTCTTTTTTCATAGCACCGACCGGCTGTTCCTGGGGCCAATGGGCTATGTTTTTTTTAATTGCTTTTCACCTTCGGAGAAACAGGAAGCTCTATCCAGTCCTACAAGTTTTAATTTCCCCCAGCCAAGTGATCTGTTTTTTTCAAATGCTAGCGCCACCTGCTGGCCAAGGGGGCTGAACTGCACTTTAAAATTAAAAAAAACACAGCTTTTGACGTGGGAACTCTTGTCCCACATTTAAATCATGTGATGGGACGAAGAGGAAAAGCCGGACCTTCAGAAGATCAGGATCAAAACCCAGGTGTGACCACGGCCTAATTTGTAACCAATATTAAATCAGTGTGCAGGTCCTTTGTTTAATTCTAATGCAAATGTCTGTGTGGCCCCAATCCAGACAGATACAAGAATAAATGGGATTGCTCAAAATGTCCTCTTCTTCTTCTTCTTCTTCTTCTTCTTCTTCTTCTTCTTCTTCTTC
>JAHTLZ010003526.1:13750754-13765970 GCA_023846285.1 Phrynocephalus versicolor | reverse complement strand
TTCTTCTTCTTCTTCTTCTTCTTCTTCTTCTTCTTCTTCTTCTTCTTGTATCTAAGATAGATAAATAGGCAGTGTATAATGGCAGTCACTCCCAAATTAGGGTCTAATTATGATAACAACAGCAGCTCAATTAGATTAAGAACAACAACAATAACAAATTATATTAGTGCATTTTAGTGAGTGTATCCTTGTCTCCCTGTCTTTGGACACTTCTTCCAGGCAATAAACAAAACTAGCAAAAGGAAACCAATCATGGAGTATATTTTGCTGTGCATAAAGATATCCAAATGGAGAAAGGTTGTAATGCTGTCAAAACCCTCACAGGGGAAAAAAGTGATCCGTGTGCACTCGGCATTTCTCAAAATCCTCCTGGTAATGCAGGCATGAGAGCCATATTTAATAAGCCCTGATAATCAGATTGGTTAACCTTTCTATGTTTGGCTTCTTTCCAGGAAATAAAATTATCACATTAGCAAGGCAGCTGGAAAGAACTGTGCTCAAGCCTGAAGTTTTGGCTGATCTGCACTGGCAGCAAGAGATGCACTAAAATATGTTTATATGTTGATTCGGTGCACCTGTATTTCCCTGTAAAAACCCAGGTCTTGGAATAGATGCCTGTTCGATAAACTCTGGAAAGGGAAGGATATAATCCCTTGGAATAATTGTTCCAAACGTTTTAGACTTGGGGCTCCCTTGACTTACCACCCACTGGTCATAGCTCTCAAGTACAGTAAGACTGCCATATCTACGGGATGAGCACTTGCAGTTTCACTTATCCACTGCCTGGAAGGAGGGGAAAAAACACATGGGAACTACCCAAGGGGGATTACCAGGACTGGCCACTAGACTGAAGCAGAGACTGTACTATATACAGATGACTTAATGGGAACAACCTGGTGTCCTGTCTTCTACAAAGGAGGCAGCTTCCAGGTAAAGCACCATTTTTGGCAGGGGAGGGGCAAAACCCAAGAAAAACTTAAATGACCACATCTTTCCAGCAGACTTGGCTCAGGAGATGTGAGTTCCAACTCCTCCTTAGACATGGAAACTCACTGGTGGGGTGACCATGATAAATCAGAAATATCTAAAATCATAAAATGCATGTTAAAGTTCAATAAAGGGTACAGCAAAGCAAAGAATGCTGCTTATATACCTCCCCACTTTCAGGGCACTTTACAATTTAATTATGCAGGCTACATATCCAACAGCATCATGAGCTGGATACTCAAGGCATTTTCGATGCCTTGATTTATTTTTTAAGCATGCCCAATATTTCTGATCTGTCAAAATGAACATTTTTACTGACCTTGGAAGGCTGCATAAACCTTGAGCCAGCTACCTGGGGTTGAACCTGGGCCATGAGCAGAATTTTGGCTCCAGTACTGTGCAGTTTAAGCCCAGTGTGATGTGCTTGTTCAATACAAGCAAGTATGCAGAGAAGACAAGCAAGCCCCTCCACTGTTTTCCTCAAAGCTTGTTGCCAAGATACTGTAAGTTTTAAACGGGGACTTGACAAAAATGTGAGTGATCTCTAATGGAAGGGAGCTTCCCAATGAGGTCCCACCAGCCCTGAAGTTCTGCCAAAGGCCAGACAACTCTGGAGCACCACAAGAAAAGCTTCCCAAAATTTCAAATATTAGGAGGACTGGTATTGGGGATCAGATAGGGAGGTTCATGTAAAGAGTGTTCTCTGACAGTACAAAGATATCCCAATCTTGAAGAACTGAGGATTGTCTTGTCTTTGATGAGCCTATTTTGAATCTGACCACAACTTGCTAGAGGTTGTGCATGCAATGATGGTATTCTGATATTTGGATGAAACTTCTAGTATTTGGATGAAACTTCACTGAAATTACTCCATTTGAGAATGATCCAGTTGTCATTTAGCCACTGCCTGCTAAGGTAATGGTCCTCCAGGAAATCTTTAGAGCACACTGTCATTAAATAGTAGGTTTGTAAGCATCTTGCTAAATAATTAAATGGTCCAGCTGCCACAGAGAAATGATCACGCACAGTACAAAACTGTTTAACAATCTCATATCCAAATGCCATGGGAGGAAAACAAAGCAAATCTCTCTGTTTGATTGCTTGGGTTTCATCAAAAAAATTATCTGAGAGCCTAGATCTAGACTAACATGAGATGAAAATGACCTTCGTTAAAGTTGTTGGAAGGAACACTGTGAATTATGATGTTTTTGAACAATGAAAATGGGGGTGGGCAAGGCCGCTAGTGCTTGCTTTGCTGCAAGGGTTTCTTGTTGCTGTCGCCACTGCAGAAATTTGGCAGGAGTTACTAAGCTTCCCATCAACATCACCAATTCTGCCAACTCTTTCCAGGAACTGATGTGGCTTTCTATATAACACTTGTCTTCTATATTATGCTTCCTATGGAGCCTCTTTCTACACCTTGGAGTCCTGCCTGCCTCTAGGGTAGAACTTCTCAAAACTTTCTGGATGAGAAGGACATGAAAGATAGTGAGAGAAGATGTGGAAAAACAGCCAATGGGAGAGCTCTGTAGGCCTGCAATGATCCACCAATGTTATTATTCAGTATTTGTCAAAAGAGAAGATTTCAGTAAAACATTTGTAAAAATGAACTAGGTGTTGAGTTCTTTTATTGATTTGTTTATTGCCTTCTCCTGGTTCTCTGTAGAGTACAGAGTACTCATGGTACCAATATGGCATTGAAGGCATCAATGCTACATTTCAAATATGGACTGTCTGCACCACATCCTTCCCCCAAGTCCATAATGTTTTAGCACTTAGGCCAGAACCTAGAGATGTAATAAAGACAGCTAACAATGCTATGTATTATTTGTTTTTGATAGAATCCAGATATATATCCTGGTTTGAGAGGGTACTGTACCAAGCATTAGCCTGTTGCATTTCTCTGCTGGCATTATGGTAGAGATGTCACTGGGAACAGCAGGTTGCCACTAATTAAAGAATTCAATTTGGCATTCTGCAGAATCTGGACATGATGATACGAAGTCAGGCATGATACTGAAGCAAGACAGGAACTAATTTTTAAATTAGTGGCAATCTGCTGCTTCAAGTGATGCCACTCCCATTGTGCCAGCACAGTCACACAATGGGATTTGAGCTAACAAATCTCCTTTTGAAGCACTCATTCTTCTCCCATGTGTGTGTTTGTGTGTGTGTGTGTGTGTGTGCGCGCGCGCGCGCGTGTGTGTGCATCTCAAACTCCCATCCAATCAAGACTGGATTTTCCACAGTGAAGGATTAAGGGTGTGACAGTCCAAAAACACAGGGCATGTTACAATTGCCTTCAAGAGTTCTAAAATTCTGCGTAAAACACACAAGATACCCTGTCTCCTCCCTCAGCCTTTTTGCTAAACCTGCCTTTGGCATGTGGAATGCATAGCACAGCTGTTACTGTTATGTTCCAGTCCCTGTGTCCAACCTTTGCACCAGGACTTTTTAAATCAAAATCAATCACCCTTGGTGCCAACTCACCGTCTTAAAGAAAAAGGCTCTGAGAAGAAAAGCAACAACTCTGCTATGTCCCTCTCTTCTGAGAACTCAATTCTCATTTGAAGCCTTCCCCCACCTTGTACCAACCCCCAAATTGCGTAGGAATACAGGTTCCTACTATCCAAACCAGTTGGCCATCCTAGCTGGGAGGCTCCAGAATGGTAGTCCAAAATACTAATGTTTTCAAGATCTGTCCCAGACTGTCTGGTCCTCTCCAGGCATACATTTGAGAATAAATTGACCTTGATGGAGGGGTGGGACTATTTAAATCCATATACATAAGCTCTTTGTGATTAAGGGTCACAGTTGCATATTGCCTATGTCTGTTCATTATTAAACTGGAGGTCAGTGGAAACACCATTCTTTCCCTTGCCTTGTTGCTCATGAAGTCACAGGCTGTTTTGTTCTAATATTCACAATTTGCACAGTTAGTGCAAGGGCAGCACCCAGTAGTGGTTTGAGAGCATCGATGATGGTTCACGAAGGAGTGGCATGACTATATGATTCTGCACAAGTGTGCTACCAATTGCTCACATTCTATTAGGCCACGGTTTCTGCCTCCAGTTTTCAGAAACATTTCTCACCATGGAAGTTTGTGAGAAATAGCATCACGGTTGTCACACTCCTTCCTGCCTGAGTAACAGAGACTTTTAGTCATCACCCATTTGAATCGCTCATCATGCCAATCACTGAGGGATTTGTCTTCCCTCCAGGAACTCGTGATGACTGACAACTGGAATAGCATTGCTCTTGGGGGTTGTTTATTTTTAGCACTGTAGTGACAGCTAGAACATTCTCTGGGATAAAGAAGAATACACATCTCAGAGCTCCTGGTGAAAGTGAACCTGTCCACCACACACTTCCATGAGTTGCTAGGACAGAACCAGTGGATGCTGGAGAGTCGAGACAGATAATGATCCCTGTCCCAAGACTAAGTGCAGCACCTTGGAGAGTTCCCATAAATCTCAGACTGAAGGGCTCATCCACCACCTAGTTCAGTTGATGGGCACGCATAGAACCACTCCATCAGAGCTAATAAATGAAGTTATTATTCAGTTCAGGGAGACTCTGAATATTAAAGAACTGCAGTGCAGTGTTGCTGCAAGGTATCCTTCACATGTTACAAGCCATGATGGGGATATGTAATGTCTAGGCTTCTGCTGCAGTAGTTGTATGTAGGCTTATGACTGCCAGTAATTCTAGCTCCTGATCAACTTATGGAGTGTGGTCTCCACTTTGGGATTTGATGTTGGCCTGATCTTCGATATATTACATTATCTACCCTTCTGATATTGACTATTTTTATAACAGTCCTGTTTCTGTTTAGTGGCTTTTATCAAAAGTTTTACAATGTTTTAAAGTGTTTTTAAGGTGTTTTATTCTGGCACATTTAATGTTTTATTCTGACAAATCGTTTTATTGTGGCAAATTGATATTTGGTATTTCTTGTCTTGGTTAATAACTGTAAATAAAGATTCTTCTTCATCTCTAGGCTTAAAAACAGGGTACTTCAAAGGCCAGTTGCAGGGGAGTGGTATCAGGAGATTGATATCTGGTCTCCTGGACTCCTAGAGGCAGGGCCACTCTGAGATACCGTAAACTGGACTAGATGGGCCCTGCGACTGACTCAGCATGGCTCTTCTTATGTTCTTATGTTCTTATGTCAAGGTAGAAGGAGCAAGAAGAAAGAAAAACAGTTCATACACTGACGTCACACATGCTTTTGTTTAGCTTCTCTTCCACTGGCCACGGGGTACCAACTACCCCTGCTAAAGAAGTCAAGGAATGTCTTCTGCTGAAGGTATTAATGTCCTAAAAGCTGACTGAAAATCTATCAGGAAACCTTGCCTTAATTTCAATGTACCACCAGCAGAGAGAAACAGAATGCTGGCAGAATTCCATTTGATTTACTAGTTGATTTCCAGTTGTTAGTGAGTGTATGGATTACTGGAGTTTGTTCTGTAGTAGGACAAGACAATCTGCATCAGCTAATTATGTAGCCTTCATGATATAACACAGTGTTGGCGAACCTATGGCACAGGTGCCAAAAGTGGCACTTGGAGCCCTTTCTGTGGGCACCTGACATTGCCCTTTCATAGCTACCTGTATTCAGGTTAAATTGTTATATTGGCAGTTTGCAATAAATTATTGGGTTTTGAATCACAATTTGGGCACTCAGTCTCTAAAAGGTTCGCCATCACTGGTATAACACTTGTAAGATGATTCCTTTACATAGTTACCTGTACTTGTGTTCATTTGGTAGAAACTATCTTGAGACTATACAAACAAAAACTACATTAGATTCTCTCTTGATGCATCATGTAGAACTAAGTCCACTAAGATTGTGCTAGTGGTACCATATTGTGGGAAACTAACAATATTTCCTGGCCTTTTGCCCTCCTCCCACACCCGGTAATATTTATCTTCACCAGATAAACTTAAACTAATCACAGTACACATTGAATATCACTGATAAACAGCAAATGACAAAACCGAGCCTTTCACACTTTTTGGCACATCATGAGATGACAATAACACTAGAAAAATTTGAAGGCGGTAGGAAGAGAGGAAATCTTTACATGGGATAAATTCACTTCATAAAGGAAGCCACGATTGCAAGAGGTGTAGTGATATGGTCAACAGGATCATTTGGAGACTACAGCATGGTAGCATATGATCAGAATATGTGAACATATGTAAGACCAACTATAAATCCAAGTTGATATTAGACATTGTATTCTGTAGGTTACACAGAAACAAGGTATAAAGCCATGGAAGACATACACACACCAGCCAGTAGATGACATCTCATGTTCATGTTCATAAATTCATTAATAACAATAAATAAAAAGTGTTATTTATTATTAAGAATAATAATGGATGTGGCATTAAAACATCTGTTTAATCTGAAGAACACAATGAACGCTTCAGAAGAAGCACCTTAGTAAAACCAACTGACAGGTTTTTAATTTAATTTAATTTAATTTAATTTAATCCAATTGAAGAATATTAGTTTTCCAGTGGCATGCTGGAAACACACTGGTCCTGACCTCCCTTGCTGATAACATAGCTCCTGCCCATGCCCTGGGAGTTACTTTTGGGGGAGGAAGGTGTGACAAAACTTGGTGTTAAGAGGCATATCAAGGCAGGAGGACAATAATTCTAGTATTTGTTTGACTGTAAACCAAGACAATACTAATAAATTTTCCATATTCTAAACATATGGGGGGGGACCCTTAAATGTGGACTAGTTCTCCTAGGGAAGTAGTACTACCATGATTTATGTGATCAGAATAATTTATGCACAATAAGCAACTAAAACATGGATTCTTATCTAGTCTTCTTCAGGTGTAACTCTTTGAGCCCTCTTTAAACTTGTGGCAATTATAAATGTATCCTTTGCAACCATACAATTTATTTCTTCCAATTTCTAGATCACTTGCTTGGGACAGGGGAAAGATGGCCCTTCATTCATAGCCACCCATGTTACATTATTTAGTTACATTATTGTTCTAGAAGTGGCCCAGCATACAGTATATACCATACAGCCTGTCTTTATTATGTGTTATTCTTGTTCCATAAAATAATGCACACTTATAAGCATTTTATTGTTACGTTTTGTCTGGCAGCCATTGGTTGATATTTCCTTGATAAGCTTTAATTATGTCCTAGCTACCTCAAAAATGGAATCTCACGGTATGAACCAACTCGGGTGTTGAGGTCACCGAGAGAGGCCTTTCTCTCCATCTCGCCACCCTCACGGGTACATCTCGTGGGAACACATGAAAGGGCCTTCTTGACTGCTGCACCCAGACTCTGGAACTTCCCTCCCACTAGAAGCCAGGACTGCCCCGTCTCTGCTGTCTTTCCGGAAACAGGCAAAGACCTTTCTCCTCAGGCAAGCTTTGCCTGAATGATGGACTACTTTTTATGTGTCTTTTATATTAATCTGCCATGGGGGCGTGGTGGCTTAGCAGGCTAGAGTACTTAAAACTGTTGGCTGCAAAGTCGGCAGCTCAGCAGTTTGAATCCTGGGTGCAGCGGAGTGAGCTCCCGCTGTTAACCCCAGCTCCTGCCAACCTAGCAGTTTGAAAGCATGTAAATGCAAGTAGATAAGTAGGTACCGCTGTAAAAAGTGGGAAGGTAAAGCAATGTTTCCTTGCAGCCATGCCAGGCACATGTCCACGTACTTGCACAACACTGGCTCTTTGGCTTGAATACGGAGATGAGCACCGCCCCCAGAGTCAGACATGACTAGCATGCATGTGTGGGGAAAACCTTTACCTTTACCTTACCATACATGATCACATAGATTTTGTGTTTTTAACACTTATAACCTTGTGTGATTGCAATGACACTATGCTTCAATGTTACTTTCCATCCCTCATAACATTTACATGGAATTTCCGCTCTCTCTTTAACTCCTTGCATTCTGTTGTAGCTTTAATGTTGTCTTTTATTGCTTTAAGATGTCCCTCGATTCCCTGTTCTGAAACTTGAATATATCTTAATTGTACTGGATTGTTTATTGTCCTTCATTACTGAAAGCCACCTTGGGTCCTTCTCCAAGGAGAAAGGCAGGGTAAAAATACTCTACAATAATTAAAAAAAACTCAGAGGGTACCTCAAAACCTCAATTCAAGGCAACAGGGCTAGAGGCTCAGAAGAGGTGCTTGAAGAAGCATTGCTAAATCCCATCTCCCACTCCAAATATGCAAGAAAAAGAGTCTGCATTAGTGCCCAATCAAAGCTTTGTGATGCAAGCTGCCATGGTTTAAAGCTGCCTTGGGTCCTTTTCCAAGGAGAAAGGCAGGGTGAAAATACTATAATAAATAAATAAATAAATAAATAAATAAATAAATAAATATTCCTTTCTAAAGAAATGGTCATTGCCACATCCAGTGACTACATATTCTATAATCAAATTATACACTGGGTGTGACCCTCTTCCTCACACAACACACAGTTCACCGGTGGAATTCATGGGCCCCAGAAGGCTATCCAGCGTCACGGTGCTTGTGCCGCTCCCAGAATCAGTTTTTGGCAAAGATGAACCTAAAAAATACTATCTGCATTGGGAATTGTCAATGGAGACTATTAAAATCAGATAATAACGCCAACTGTTGCAGAAGAAGGAAGGAAGGAAGAAGTCAAGTCAGTAGGAGCCTCGTGGCGCAGTGGTTAAATGCCTGTACTGCAGGTAAAACTGTGCTCACGACCTGGGGTTCAATCCCAGGTAGCAGGCTCATGGTTCACTCAGCCTTCCATCCTTCCGAGGTCAGTAAAATGAGTACCCAGCTTGCTGGGGGGGGGCAATGTGTAGCATGCACACTGTAATTAAAATTGTAAACCGCCCAGAGACTACTTGAAGTGGTATGGGGCGGTATATAAGCAGAACACTTTTTGCTTTGCTTTCTTTCTCATGCCAACCCTTTTCAGGATTTGCTAGGTAGAGAGTACTCAGAAGTGGTTAATAATCTCTTTCTCCTGCGGATATTCTGGGACTGTGCAGCGAGAAACCAAACTCCCAACCTCCGTCTCCAGTACAGCCAGCTACCTAAACTCCTGAGCTTTCCAGCCAATCATGCAACAACGTTTATCAAACTTGCCTCGTGGTATAGAAAAGAGACAAAGTATAAACTGCTGTTATGAAGACTTAGGTTGAAAACCTCCTAGCTAGCAGCTTGCGTTTATATTTTCACCTATAAACCGAAAGGGAAAAGTATGATGAATGTCAATAATCAGGCTCAACACCAGGATTCGTTATCTTTTATCCTCTGTTTTGTATCACCTGTTAATTTGTTGCCTTCCATGTGGCCTCCATATTTGTTTTGTGTATAATTTTCAATGCTTTAATTTCTTTTCTAAACATGCCCAATATTTCTGATCTGACAAAATGAACAATGGAATAAATTTGTTCCTATGCCCGCCATCTGAAGACCTACTTTTCAGAGTATCGGGATAGCCTTAGGGGAGAGAAGGAAACTGTAAAGGAGATACAAATCAGACAAAGATAAAATTGTTGAACTTTCTTCCCCCTATTACCTTGTCACTGTGACATTATATTGTTGACTGATAAAGGTTTAAGTGATTTTATTGACAATATACAATAGAATCAGCACAGATGGCAGCAGGCATTTTGATTTCTCTGGTGAACAGAAACCTGAGCACTTCTAGGCTGTAGAATTACATCTGGCACCTCGTTTCATGATTCTTATCTATTATGGCTGTTTTCAAGGAAGGGTGAAGAAGTATTAAGGTCCTGAGGAGGAAGAAAGAGTCCTATGTTAAATATGCAATGGTGATCACAACTCTTGTTAGGAGGCACATACAAAGCAGGTAAAAGTAACTACTGATTTGTGCTCTTTCCACACATTCTTCTTTCCCCCTCCTCTCCGTCCTGCCCTCTGGCCAGTGAATTTTATTTTGTTCTTTTGATGTAGTTTTTCATGATGCATACATACATCATGACTATTGCTTTTTACTTAGTCTTGTTATTATTGTTATTGCTGTAAACCGCCTGGAGTTCCTCCGGAAGACAGGCGGTATATAAATATTAAAATAAATAAATAAATAAATAAATAAATAAATAAATACTGACCTGAGATAAGTTTCCTTGGATCTAAGTCACTTTGACTTCATTGCAACTGTCACTGGTTTAGGGCTGTTTACACTGCTATCTTCACAGTCTGGGACTACCGTTAATTAATTTCAATAAAGTCAATGAATAGGACAATGCATTTACATAGCCTCATTCAAAGTAAAACTTTATGTCCACCTAGCCAACCATTTTATCATCTGGATATGTGCCTCCACAATCTTCAGCACAGTCCCCCCGCACACACACACAAACACACTTATCACTGGCTACCAATCTGCTTTTGGACAAATCCAAAATTCTGGTTAAGGTTTATAAAGCTGAATATGACTTGCGTCCAGTCTACCCTAAAGACAGTATTTTCTTATCCAATCCATATGGAAATGGATAGGTAGGTGCTGAAATTGTTGTACCATCACCAAGATGCCTGGTATTTTTGTTACTAATTTCGAATTGCATCTATTTGTATATTTATTTATTTGCATGTATACACTCAAATGAACAAACACATCAGTGAACAAAGATATTTTTGGTTGCATGTTTTCTTCTTTGAAAAGAAGTGTAAGGGAGCATCTTAGATATAGACTTTTAGTAACGATTAACAAAACTATATGTGAGCTCAAATCTGAAAGTGTTATGGAATTTTTTTTACTGATTCTGAACCTGTGAATTTTTGTGCACATGAATACTGCAGTACCACCAGTTCTCTGCCACATACAATGGGTGGGATCAATTCCGTTCCATGAATTGAAGGTATCCTTTGCAGACAGAAAGATTTTTTTTTACTTTGTGTTGAAAAAATAGAGAGAGCTGAAATACATGATTATATTTGTACAAGACAATGTGAAATTTCTCAGCTCATGTCTTCCACCACTTCATACAATGTCAATTGTTACTTCTTGTGCAACTCTTCATAGTACCGCACCAATGTCAGAACTGGTCCCTATAGCACCTCTTTGAATCCAATGCAACTGTAGGTGTTTTACCTTTAATGAGTTTTTGTAACAGCAATTACTCCACTGATGTAGTTCCTGCTTACGAACAGATGATCCCACTCTTAGATACAAATTATACTTTAGTGTAGTGTTCATTGTGTAGGGGCCAGACCTGAAGACATAGCTATGTGTTCATTTCAGACCAATGAGATCTATTGACCTTTTGTTTAATTGTATGATTGCCAGCCAAACTGACAAACCAACAGCCAAATGTTTTGCATGTATGTATAGATCTCATATTTAATGTACGTCAAGCAGAGTCCAATATTTCAAATTCCTGGCTTGTTCAAACATTGTAGAAAAGTTGGCATTCTAAACATGAATATAGTCTTTGAGCTTATAGTCAACATAAGTGAATAGGGACTAGTGTGGGTTAGGTTAGTCATGGAGCTGAATATGAAATAAACTGTAAATCCTATATCAGCCTTGACAAGGGAAGGCATGCAGAAAATCTCTCATTGCTCATTTATCTCCCCCCCCCCCCGCTAAGCCACAATTTGTCTACCATTGTGTCAATCACTTAATGAAGCCTGAAATGATAGAGGGGATGTGACAAAACTGTGCATTTTAGCTTGGTTGAAATGTAAAATTGCAGGAACAATTTGGAGAAACGTTGAGTTAAAATATACAGTAGAGATAAACATGGAAAAGATGTTTCCACCTTAAAAATTATGAGTTAAAATATATGGTAGAGATAAGATGGAAAAGATGTTTCCACCTTAAAAATTATCAATAACATCAACTATATGCAATCTAGATCTTTTGTCACATTTTTGTGAAAGGCACCTCAACTGGAAATAGCCAAAAGGTGAAAAGCATCTGGCTTAGTCACCATCAAAATTCAGGACCAAAGGGTGTGTGTTCTTATGTCAGACCCTGGAACGACTAGACTGAAGTAGACTTGTTTTTACAGTGTAGCCGGCCTTTTATTCAGCACGTCAACAATAATATCTTTCACATGTACTTACTACCCACTCATTCATTTTTGCAAAGGGTTTTGGGGGACTATCATTCTTGTTTGTTTGCCATTTTGTTCTTTGCTTGGAGCACATGCTGCAAGAGAAATAGTCTACTGACAGGAGGAAGTGAGTACTAAGCGGAAATGAGTCACTGCCATGACATGAACAGAGTTAGAAGTGCTACCCTTTGTCCCTGCAAGCAGAAACAAATGAGGAGGGATAGTAATCTGGGGACCCACAGGTTGAGAACCACTCGATTAGAGCATCAGGCAAAAACAAACAAAATGACTTTCAGTAGGGGAAAATGTAAAGTTCTTTGTTTAGGAGTGGAAAAGGTGATGCTCAGATATGAAACATGGCTACACAGCAGTGTGTATGAACAGTATCTAGAAGTCTTAATAGACCGGAAGCTAGATATGACTCAGATGTAAACAACAGGGAAAAAACCCTGATAGAATTCTGGCCTCGACCTCCATGCTGTACAGATCACACTCTCTTCTGCTTTGGCTGGGCCTCACTTATGTCCAGTCCTGGTCCACGTAGTTAAGAAAGACAGTAAGAAGTTGGAACATGTCCAAACAAAGGTGACTAAGACAGTAAAGGGCCTGGAAACCAAGTCTTCAGAGGAATGATTGAGGGAGAATGAGAGTTTGGAGACAAGTTAGAGGAGACATGATAGTTATCCTCATCTACTTTCCATGTCACATGAAAGATGGAGCAAGCTTGTCTTCTGCTGCCCAGGTGATAGGACCCAAACCAATGCAAGGAAAGAAGATTCGGGTTAAATATTAGTAAGAGACATTTGACAGTGAACTGCACTAACTGAACAGTGACCAACTCCTTTTCATTGCAGGCTTTTTAACACAGATTGGATGATAGTCTGTCAGGGATGCCTTAGCTGTATAATCTTGCTATATCTTGAGGCTTGGACTCAATTTGGTGTCCTTCCTAGCTCTACGGTTTTTAGGATTCTCCCTGTGTCCTGTGTTTTGTCATCTTACCTTCCTCCTCTTTCTGTTGATGAAGTTGTAATTCTTGACTGAAGTGGTTGTTATGACTCGTTCCCCATTCTCCCATTGTCATTAACTAATTACAGTGGTACCTCAACTTACGAGCGGTCGAGCGGTTGACTTAGAGCAATTCAACTTAAGAGTGAAAAACTGTTGGCGTTTTAACTGCTGCCTTACAAATTTTAGATGCTGTCTGCTCTACCTACAAGGTTTTTTATTTTATTCATTTATTTGTTTATTTGTTTGTTTTGATTTTTTTAGATAGGGCTGCTCTACTTAAGAGTTGTTCGACTTAAGAGCATGCATTCGGAATGGATTAAACTTGTAAGTAGAGGTACCACTGTAGTGTCTTTTGGAGAGATTGTTCTTTTCCTGGTCTCCTGTTTGTCAGGAGGGTTGAATTCGATAAGGAAATTCTGAATGGAAATGCCAGCATGTTTTCCCCTCCAAATTTTGAAATAATAATGCCAAATAAATGTCAAAGCTTAGGAGCCACATTGTTCCTTTTAATGAGATGAGGTGTCACATGATTTATCACCGAGTCACAGATATTTGGGTGCATGTTATTAAAATGGGGGAAAGCTATTTTAGCTTTATTTTAAGGAACCCAAAGCTTTGGGCATGAAAAATCAGGGTGAGTCAACTCAGTTGGCACAGGAATAATTATATATCCACAAATGACCATTTTTGAAAGAAAGGGAAATGAAGAAGCATATATATCAATAGTATCTGGGACCCTTCCATTATTAACTGTCTCTAAAGGATATTTTGCTTTTTTAAAAAATGGGTAGAATATAGTCGTGGCAACTGGTTCCATTGTTGTACTGCTGTATCAGGTAGGAAGTGTTTCTGATGATTCATTCTAAATCTGGCTTTCTCTACGTTGACACCATTATTGCACATCCTGCACTCAAGGATAATCAAGAACAGGTCCTGCCTCTCATGTCTATGACTATCTTTCAAGTACAGTATTTGAAAAGGACTATTGTATCTCCCCTGTCTCCTTTTCACTAGGCTGAACATGGCCAGTTATTTCAGTCTTTCCTCATATCATTTGGTTTTCAGACCCTTGATCATCCTTGTTGTCCTCCTTTGAACTTACTCCAGCTTGTTGCCATCTTTCTTAAAGTGTGATATCCAGAACTGGGCATAGTACTCTTGAGGAAGCCCAACAAGTGCGAAATAGAGGGAAAATAGTACTTCATGGGAATTGGATACTAGACTTCTGTTAATGCATCCTAAAATCACATTTTTCTTCTTTTTTTTCTTTCTGCAATTGCATCGCCCTGTTGGCTCTCCCTCAGCTTTTGATCTACAACAATTCCAAGATCCTTCTCACTCGTGGTATTACTGACCCAAGTATGCCCCATCTTCTTACTTCACCTTTGGGTAGAACTTTGTATTTATCCCTGTTCAATTTCATTTTGTTCTTTTCAACACAGTGCTCAAGCCTATCAAAGGTTTTTTTGAACTATTTCCTGATTTTTCCAAGGTATTAGTGATTCCCTCCAATTTTGTGCCATCCAGAAATTTGATAAGTATTTCTGTAGTCCCTCATCGAAGTCATTAGTAAAAATGCTGAAAAGCTCTGAGTCTTGTGGTACCCCACGTGTCACCTACTCCAAATTTCAGAAGGAGCCACTGATATGTACTGTCTCTGTGTGTGTTGTTACAGTCGTGACCAACTCTTCATGACCCCATGTCCATGGAATTTTCTTGGCAGGAATACTGGAGTGGCTTGCCAGTACTATCTGAGAACAATTCCATAATCAACTGTGGGACCAACTGACAGTTGCTCTATTTGCACCCACACCTACTTAGTTTTGCTAATCAGAATATCACGGGGCACTAATGGGTTTTGCTGCAGTCAAGATATATTACATCTACACCATTACCACCATATACCAGGGAGGTTGCCTGATCAAAGAATGGGATAAAATTAGTATGGCAGGATTTGTTCTTAACAAATCCATGTTGGCTTTCAGTTGTTACTGCATTGTATTAAAGGTGCTTTCAGAGTGACTGGTCTATAATCTGCTCCAGAATATTCCCTGAGATTGATGTCATACTACTGACTGATTTGTAGTTCCCTGGTTCCATCTTTTTAGCCTTTTTAAAACAGGGATGATGTTAGCTCTCATCCTTCATGAGTTTAAATT
>JAHTLZ010003526.1:13731480-13750744 GCA_023846285.1 Phrynocephalus versicolor | reverse complement strand
ATTATTATTATTATTATTATTATTATTATTATTATTATTATTATTATTATTATTATTATTATTATTACAAATACAAATAGACAGGGTTTTGGAGCATAATACCCCGGATATTACAATTGTGGAGAAGAAAAAAGTGTGGATAATTGTTATTGCTATACTAAGTGATAGTAGAGTCACTGAGAAACAACTTGAAAAGATTATCTGATATTAGGATCTGAAAATCGAACTTCAGAGACTCTGGCATAAACCGGTACAGGTGATCCTAGGGGTAATCGGCACACTGGGTGCCGATTTAAAAGAAATTGGAGTTGACAAAGTCACCATCAGTCAGCTGCAGAAGGCCACCTTACTGGGATCTGCTCGCATAATTCACCGATACATCATGTAGTCCTAAATGCTTGGGAAGCGTTCGACTAGTGATTTGTAATATAAAATCCAGCATAGTTATCTTGTTTGCTGTGTGATAATTTGATGATGATGATGATGATGATGATGATGATGATGATGATGATATTAGAGATGGACACGACTAGGGAAAATGACGTTTTCGAGTTGTCGTGTGTCGGAGGCAGCCCGTTTCGGCTCGTTTCCGTTTTTCGCGAAAAATCGCAAAAATTAGTCGGTTTGTTTTTTTGTTTTTTCTTTGTCGTTAGTACTGGTTTTTGGGGGAGGGGTAGCGGGCTCCTGGAGGCACCTCTGTGGGGTAGGTGCCTCCTCTGGCCCGCTATAAAGAGAAAGTGGGCTCCTGGAGGCACCCGTGGGTGCCTCCTATCCTCACCCACTAGGCAGGGGCAGCAGCAGGCTCCAAGAGACCCCTCAACATGGGGGTCTCCCCTCCTCACCTGCTGCTGCAAAATGGCATGCATAACCATATATGGATATGCATACCAGTTGCAGACAGTGAGACCAGTCCCCTGGTATGACCCTCCGTCAACGACTGGGTCGCACCTGCCATGTCCCACAAAGAAGGGAATCGTACTTGCGTGTAGTGCAATGCAAGTAGACCTGGCTATGGGTTAAGGTGGGTTAGTGCAAGGACTAGGGTTAGGCTAGTGACGGGTAAGGTTATGGTGGGCTAGCGGGTTGCACCTCTGGGTGCCTCTCTGACCCACTAAGAAGACAGTCTGTGGCGTATGGGTAAGGAGTCAAGGATTAGGGTTAGGGGGTTAGGGGGCTAGGGCAGGTTTTAGGGGGCTTTTTGGCACATCCCAGAAGTCTCCATGGCCAAGTGGCCATGCGATTGGTGGGATGGCTCCAAAAATTTGCATGGTCGTCCACTCCCACATGGCTCGGCCAGCCCATCATTGCGCAGGTGTAAAAAAAAATAAATAAAATAAAATCAATGGAGGACAGAGGAGGAGAGGAGAGACATTTTGTTGCAAGAAAAAACCCACTGCTACTGTGAAAAATCTGGCAGCTTATAAATTTCCTCGTGTTTCTGTTGTGCTTGTGTGTTTTTGGACCACGATTTCAAAAACAATATTGTGTTCGCCGCCCCATTTTGGATCCCCCACCCGCACCGCATGGCATGGCGAGTCTGGCTGCCCAGGATGGGGGGGGAGGCAGGACCCCCCCCTCCAGACCAGAAACCACCCCTCCAGTAGGTGCCCTGCGCCCTTAGTCAAGCAGGCATTTTTCCACCTGCTTTTTGGCCCGGGAATGGGTGGGGGGAGAGTTTAAAAGTTTTTTCCTGCGCTGTCCGTGCCGCTTGCTTGCGCTTTAATTGCGGCGGCCGGCGGCGAGACTGGGCTTTTTGCTGGCTGCGAGCCTGCGGCGAGTCCCACCAGAGCAGCCCAGGACGGGGGATGGGGGGGAGGCCGGGGACCTCCAGAAACAACCCCTCTGGTAGGTGCCCTGAGGCACGGCAGGCATTTTTCCGCCTGCTTTTTGGCCAGGAACCGGGTTTTTTAACTTTAAAAAAAGTTTCTGTGCCGCGTGGCATCGCGCAATCGCGCGATGCAAGTAACGAGCACGACAAATCAGACCAAAATTGTTCGTTCGTCAGTTCGAGCTCAAAGTCTGGCGGAGTAATTCCCGTTACCGTTTCCGTAGAGTAACGGAACCGAGTAACGGAAACGGAAACGGGAATACCGCTAAGTTGTGCCCATCTCTAATGATGATGATGATGATGATGATGATGATGATGATGATGATGATGATGATGATGATGATGATGATGATGATATTGTTTAAGACCAGTCACCATGACTGCCAAGATCTAAAATAGCTGTTCCTCTTGTTGCCCCCTCTACCTTCTTGACAATGAAATTGTCTGCAAGGGCAGTAAGGAATTTTTTAGACCTTGCATTCTTAGCTGAGTTGGACTGCCAACATATATCAGGGTAGTTAAAATCTCCCATTAGTACTACATCTCTCCCTTTAGACTGTTTGACCATCTGCTCACAGAAGACATAATCCCACTCCTCCAGCTGGCTTGGGGGTCTGTAATATACCCCCGCAGTGACATTTTCCCCAGTCTTCTCACCCTTGATTCTCACCCAGATACTCTCAAAATGCTTTCCCTGCAGTATATATTGTATTTCTTCAGCAGTATAAAACAAAAAGTGTTCTGCTTATATACCGCCTCATACCACTTCATGTAGTCTCTGGGCGGTTTACAGTTTTAATTACAGTATGCAGGCTACACATTGCCTGCCTCCCCAGCAAGCTGGGTACTCATTTTACCTACCCCTGAGTCCACCATGAGCCTGCGACCCAGGATTGAACCCCAGGTCGTGAGCACAGTCTTACCTGCACTACAGGCATTTAACCACTGTGCCACGGGGCTCCTTAATATAAGCATCCTTAATATATAAAGCTACACCTCCTCCTTTCTTACTGGATCTATTCCTTTGAAACACGTTATACCCTCCAGTTACTACATTCCAATCATAAGTCTCATCCCACCAAGTTTCAGTGATGCCAATTATGTCAGATTTATTTTGCTGTATTAGGAGTTGCAGGTCCTCTTGTTTGTTTCCCATGCTCTGTGCATTGGTGTAGAGACATTTGAGGCTGTGTGTGCTTCTTACATGACCATTGTTTAACTTGTTTTTCCCTGCACTGATGGTCTGTATTACTCCTTGTCGTGGTCCTATTGCAACATTTGGGCTATTCCCCACAATTCCTTCTGATCTCTACCTTTGAGAAAATCATCTCCCTCCCCCTGCAAACTCACTTTAAAGCTCTCCTTATTAAATCTGCAAGCCTCTTGGCAAAAATATTCCTACCAGCAGTGGTGAGGTGCACCCCATCCTCACCCAATAGCCCATCTGAATGAAATATCAAACCATGGTCCAAGAATTCAAATTGTTCCTGCCGGAACCATCTCCAAAGCTAGTTGTTTACCTCAGTATTGTTCTTTCCCTTCGTGAGCCATGTCCTTCTACAGGGAGGAGAGATGAGACTACTACCTGCCCACCCAGGTCCTTCAGCTTCCTACCCATCTCTTCATATGCCTTTGTGATATCCTGAAAGCTGCATTTTGAAGAATTATTAGTTCCTACATGGACCAAGAGAAAGGGGTTAGAATCAGTGGGTTTCATTAGTTTTGTCAGTCTCTCCGTTATGTCCCGAATCTTGGCTCCAGGGAGACAGCAGACCTCTCGGTTCATTTTGTCAGGCCTGCAGATGACCACTTTTGTTCCTCTAAGCAAGGAATCCCTAACCACTACTACTCACCTCCTCTGAGGCTTGGGACCTACCAGCCTGTCATTCTGGCAGTCCAGGGTATCTGCAAAGCTTTCCTTCACAGGCTTATTTCAAGCAAGTCATTGTTTTTTTTCTGACAGCTTTTTCCCCCATCCAATCTTCACACCCATACACAGTGATTGGAAACACAAGACTGTAGTTACAATTGCAAGAGCATGACTTCTCCAAATGGAGGAAGAAGGAGGTCACAAGGGACTGGTTATAGCCTTGGACTGCTGCCTTGTGGTTTGTTCTTGGTATTTCAGTACCAATGGCATGAACAGGAGTAGGGTGTTTTATCAACTATTGACCATCATCTGGAAGCTGAGTCATGGCAACTGGAGTTCTTTTCATGAGAGATTGAAATGTTTCGCTGTTCATCCAATCAGCTTCATCAGTCTGAGGAAATCTAGTTGTGAGTCCTCCATTTTATAGCTCACTTTGACCTCACGTCACCCTGATCTGAAATAGGCTCATCAGATGAACCATGGCCTGTTGAGTTGCCATGAATCAACTTCCAGATAAACTCACCTGGATGACTGCGAATCTTCACAGACATTGGCCAGCATCTCCTTCCAAGCTGTCCTTTTGAAGAAACTAAGTCTAACCAGTTCATTAATGTTGAAAAATAGAAAATTAAATTGTTTCTTTTTGAAACTTTCAGTGATAACTAATTACACACATGACTTGGATCCAGAGCTACTTTTATAAGTAATTTTTCCCAGCTCTGCCAGCCCCCTTAAACTGTGCACCTGGCATCAACTGCAATAGACACTCTGTCTCCTCACCAATGTGATTGGGGGGGGGGATCAAATGCCAGTTCAGTCTTCTTCAGGAGAAGGAAGGTATCATATTGGCAAAAGATCTTGGGCTCGCCAAATTCAGTACTCTTTTCAGCAGCACCCAAGTCATAAAACAGGCAGTAGGAGTGCAAAATACATTTCCAACCCTTTGCACAACTCTGGTTCATGGAATTTGTTAGGTAATAATAACAAAAATGAAATGTCTTAGATTTCTGCTCAGCCTATAATTAAAGAAGTGGTTTAACTACTTGTTTGTCTGATTTTGCAAGTGAAAGAAGTGGGGTTTGAGGTTTTGTTTTGTTTTTTTATTTCTTTAACATGCAGAAGCTGTAATTACACTTCATCATGGATTGTATATTAGATAATGTTCCGTTTTTCTTGCATATGACTGACTGTAATAGTTAACGTTTTGTAAGAGAATAATAAAGGAAAGTCGGAAACAATGCTCAGTCCCACCATCTTTCCAAACTCTTCATTTAGCTGTCTATGTAAATATGGCATGTTGCTATAGTAACTGCCACATCAAGATGTTTTTAATGGTACCTCAGAGACCCACACAACTTCATTCACCCAAAAATATATGTGTAATGATAGAAGGCCATCTTTCTCTATAATATCTAAGTATAGTGCTATTTGAAAACATAATTGTTATTCAGTCATTAAGTCGTGTCTGACTCTTGGTGACCCCATGGATCAGAGCACGCCAGGCCCTCATTAGCTCTGGAGCTACTTGTACTTGTACTTGTCCTCTACTCTACCTCAGTAGCATGTTGGATGCCTTCCAACCTGAGGGGCTCATCTTCCAGTGTCATATCTTTTAGCCTTTTGTTTCTGTCCATGGAGTTTTCTTGGTAGGGATCCTGGAGTGGCTTGCCAGTTCCTATTCCAGATGGACCACATTTAGTCAAACTCTCCACTATGACCTACAGCATAGCTGATAGCTTATCTGAGTTACTCAAGCCCCTTCGCCATGACAAGGCAGTGATCCACTGAAGGAGTGGAAACATAATAGCATGTTAGAATCTGGCACTTAGTAATTTGTTACCATTAGAGTTACTATTAGAGTTTAGTTAGTTACCATTAAAGTTACATTAAGAAATATTCTTGCTTCCTTATTATTCAACAGAAAATTGATCCTTTTTGCTGTTTTTTCAAAATCTGAATACTAGGAGCCACTGCCCTGGAGTTCGAAATATGCATACATACTTAAGCCACATACAACCGAGGGCACGACCAGAGCACTGCATAGCTCCATATTTGGTTCATGTCTATTCTGAATCACGTTATGGTGTCCATATCCAAATATGCCCATCTGGACAAGCTCACAATTTTTGGCACATTTTGGAACACATCTAATTATTCAACTCTGTGATCCACATGGATGGTTAGTCCATACCACAATAGAGCTATGGGACTGTGCTATCTGAGGTGACAATTCTATGACTTATTTGGTAGACTGTGGCATTGAATGGGACAATGGAGAATGGAGATGGGCACGAAACGAACAATTTTTCATTTCCATTTCCGTTTTTTGTTTTGTTACGTAATGAAATGACAAATGAATTTTGTCTCTAAAATGAAACGAAACGGACAGAAACAGCGGAATTTTTTTCGTGCATTTCGTTTCCGTTACTGCAATATGAGTGAATTGCTTAAAATCCTAAAAAAATCACAAAAAATGAAATAAATGGTAACGAAATGGGAATGAAACGAACGAAATGAAACGATTTTTTTTGCAAAAATTCGCAAAAAACAGAAACGAACCGAAACGGACCCTCCAAACGACAAATGACAAACGAAATGCCATTTTTTTGATTCGTGCCCATCTCTAATGGAGAACTCTCTCTCCTCTATGTTCATCTCCTGTACCATTTTTTTAAATTGGTCCAGCTTCCCCTGTAGGGTGCTGCATCTAGGTAAAAAGAATGAATTGCACAGATATAGGATGGGAGGCACCTGGCTGGAAGACAGTACCTGTGAAAGGGATCTGGGAGTCTTGGTGGACCACACATCAGCAGTGTGATGTGGCAGCCAAGAAAGCCAATGCTATTCTTGGCTGCATAAATACAGGCATAGTGTCTAGATCAAGGGAAGTGATAGTACCACTCTATTATGTTCTGGTCAGACCCCACCTAGAGTGCTGTGTCCAGTTCTGTGCACCTCAATATGAAAAGGATGTTGACAACCTCAAACAGGTACAAAGGAGGGCAACCAGGATGGTTGAAGGTCTGGAAGAAATGTCTTGTGAGGAGTGGCTTAGGGAACTGGAAATGTTTAGCCTTACAAAAAGAAGGCTGTTGGGATATGATAGCTATGTTTAAATATTTGAAAGTATGTCATATTGAAGAGGGAACAGGTTTGTTTTCCATGACTTCACACACTAGGACTCGGCGCAATGGTTTCAAACTACAGGAAAAGAAATTCAATTTAAACATAAGAAAGAACTTCATGACAGAAGTAGAGCTGTTTGGCAGTGGAATATGCTGCCACGGCGGGTGGTGGAGTCTCCTTCTTTGGAGGTTGTTAAGCAGAGGCTGGATGGCCATCTGTTGGGAGTCCTGTGATGGGGCTTCCTGCATAGCAGAGGGTTGGACTGGATGGCCCTTGAGATCTTTTCCAACTCTATGATTCTATGATTCTGTCTGGACAGGCCATGGATCTGTAAAAGTACTGTACATAAAAATCACAGTTATATCCCTTGCTAGGTTAACCTGTTCTTTACAAAGCAAGTGCCTGAGACATTTGTCCCAAGCAAGATATATCATGGCAAATTTAATTCCCCTGCTTCCTGGTGGCTTGGTGCATTGTTATGAGCATCTCTTCCTGTTGCATCTACAACCAGGTGAGCATCAGGAAGAGGGAAGTACATTTTTTGGAATCTTCCATGATGCCCCATCAGAGTTCTTATACCATTATCAGAACTGGGACTGGTCCCCAGTTTGAATGGACTCAGTAGAGATTTGTTACGAGAGCGGCATTTGTTTAACATTTCCACCCAAGCCTATTTTTAACTTTCATCCGTCATTATGAACAATTGTTTCAGTATATTTGCTGTCAAAGGTTCTGAGAGCCTCGCTTTGGACTTCAGTTTCAGTTTTCCTTATTTTGGTGAAACTGGATCCAAAAGTTTCCCTTTGCCTAGCGTATCCTTTTGTCCTTCTCCTTGTATCCCCCTTCCCAATTCATCACAGCAGAAGGCAGGGCATGAGACAGCAGGATGCCATCCATTTCCCTGATCAGGCCTCCTGCTGAGACCAAGTGATTTCAAAACATAGTTAACGTTTGAGAGCAGTGAAAACACAGTGGGAAGATGCCATTCTGCAACAATCAGAAGGAAGTGGGCCTGGAACACTTTGCCAGATGACTGCCATTGAAGGAACAGAACCCTCCAATAGGAGCTTAGGTCTTCTTCTATTGTTTCCCGCACAACAGGGAGGATGGCAAAGTGTCACAAAACTTTACAGTCCACCGTCCTTATTAATTTACTTTTCCACAGGTGTGCAAAAACACCAAGCACTGCTTTTTTACCCAGTGTGTTGTTAGTCTGTGGAACTCCCTGCCACAGGATGTGGTGATGGCATCTGGCCTGGATGCATTCAAAAGGGGATTGGACCGATTCCTAGAGGAAAAGTCCGTCACAGGTTACAAGCCATGTTGTGGATGTGTAATCTCCAGGCTTAAAAACAGGAGACTTCAAAGGCCAGATGCAGGGGAGTGGTATCAGCAGACATATATCTAGTCTTGTGAGTTTGCACAAGCATTTGGCGGGGCCACTGTGAGATACATGTAAATGGACCAGATGGGCCCTTGGACTGACTCAGCGTGGCTCTTCTTATGTTCTTATGTACTGTAGGTGCCCCTGTTCTATCAAATCCTCAACGTGTGGCACTCTGGCTCTTCCTCTGAGCTTTGAAGCGCTCTTTCTAAGGAATGTCAAATTACAGCCATTAATATTTGCAGGAATAAGGCAGAGGGTGGAGAAGACATGGTGGCTCACCTATAAAGTAGACTCACTAGTCCTAGAAAAAGTCACGGAGGAAACCCAGAGGTCGGCCTTTTCTGAAAGCTGTAATGAATCAAAAATACTGCTCTGAGATTCAAGGTAGATACAGCACCACACGTGTCAGCTGCACATTAGAGGTTGGTTCTGAAATGGGGAAAAATTGCAATCATGGGGGGGAGGGATTTCATCAGGACTATGTCACATGAGGAGACTTAGGGTTTGATCACACCTGCCAAAGTGTCCAAGTTGCTGTATACAGTGTTCCCCCGCCCTTTTGTGGTTCACATACTGCAGTCCCGGTATACCGCAGCACCACAGTATATAAAAGCCAAGGCCCCCTGAGGTAAGCTGGATGGGCCTGTTTCAGGCCTCCTGTACTTACCCCAGGCCTGGCGCTCCCCTGAACAGGCCTCCAATAGCCTTCCAGGGCCTGTCGGAGGTCCCAAAAGTGCTTTTTGGCAAACACTGGAAGTGACTTCCAGATCACCAGAAAGCACTTCTGGGGCCTCTGACAGGCCCAGGAAGGCCATTGGAGGCCCCTTCCGAGTAGCGCCAGGCCTCAGGTAAGGAGGGCCCAGTCCAGACCTGACCCAGCATCTGTATATCATGGAATTTCAATTATTGCGGGTCAGTTCGCGTCGGGTCCTTAACCCCCGTGATAGGCTGGGGTTACTGCACCCGATTTGGCTGTTACATATATCATGACATAATGTGTTGTTCACATGTTGCATGGCCAAGATCAAATCATTTTCTAGTCCAGTGGTTTATTTCCAATTTATTTCCCCCCTCACTGGGTGCTTTGTTTTATTTTGTATTAATGATGTACCGCTTCATTCCTTATAATTTCAGCCTGTGTGAGAGTTGAGGGTCGATTTATTTCCTTTGCAAAAGGGTCAGTTTTCTAAGTACTGTGGCCACTTGGTGGCCACTGCCATTGTATCTTATGTTGTTATTTTTATTTTTAAAAGGGATTTCAACATATTGGTATTAGTATCTGCTGGCAGCGGTGCTGCTGTGGTTCCTCCACTACAAAACAAAAAAAAAACAAAACAAAACAAAAATGTGATTGTATTACTCAGGAGATAACCTTCCTCCTCCCTTGCAGGTGAAAGAGAGCTTGATATTTCCTGCTTTTAATGGTAAAGAAAGGTGTGTTGTATTTTTTTTTATCCTTCTCTTTACCACACTTTGCAAAGAAAAAGATGTGCAGGGAGGAGGAAAGAGAAAAGGGGAGGAGGACAGAAGCTTCGTGCTGTACTGCTATACAGTATTTCTGATTCTATATACAACAGAAATCCCTTTCAGTTTTTCATATGATTATGTTACATAATATAATCTTAGAATTGTAGAGGTCCTATCGATCATTGAGTCCAGCTCCTGTCTAGGAGGCACAGTGGGGAATCAAACTCCCAGCCTCTGGTTCAGATACCTAAACCATTTATTTATTTATTTATTTATTTATTTATTTATTTATTTATTTATTTATTTATTTATTTATTTATTTATATTTTAAAAAAATTAGCCTCCCCAGTACCAAGAGGTCTCTGGGTGGCATACAACAATGTATTAAAAACTATAAAACAATAAAAGTATTAAAACTATAAAATACAATACAGTGAAAACACAATACAGTACAAATTATAAAACCCTATTAATCCAGCAGTTTGTGCGAGTTACATTTTTTTAATGGCCAGTGCTAGAAGTTATTGGCCAATTGCAATGAGATTCAATCAGCTAGTTTCCACACTAATAGAAGAAATGAGAACTATGGTGTATCAAAATGGGAGAT
Organism: Phrynocephalus versicolor; assembly: GCA_023846285.1. NCBI lineage: Eukaryota > Metazoa > Chordata > Lepidosauria > Squamata > Agamidae > Phrynocephalus > Phrynocephalus versicolor. Next base: position 13,740,459 of record JAHTLZ010003526.1, on the reverse strand, counting down.
TAAAAAGCTGCCACTATTTATCTTGGTGCAGGGAGGGAGATAGAAATATCCCCCTTGTGACAGAACTCTTGAGAGATCCACTCAGAATGCAATGTTAAAATCCTGCATTTTCATTTCCTTTGAGTTTCACAGTCTCATTTCCTAGTAGGTAAGGATGCCTCATGGATCTATGGGAGTGCTCACTGCCATTTCCCCCATTGTGATGCCATTGAGAAACACATAGAGGGAAACAAGGCAAGGTGTGCCCATAATTTTCTGAATTAAAAAAAACCTTCATGGACTTTTGAAGTTCTCCACTGGTCTTCTCAAAAAGGCTAAATCATTAGGGATGGGGAGGGTGCTTGTTTTAATTTCTAGAAATACAAATCCCATAATTGCCTGTTCTGGGAGTTCTGCCTGATTCACACACTTGACAGATACCTAAATGAGAGAAAGAGCTAAACCGAAAGGTTTTGATGCATCGCTAGGTTTCCACACACGTCCTGATCCTGGCCCAGTGCTCTGTGGGAGCTTTCTTGCTGAACAGGAGACTAGATGGAGCTAAGCCTAGCTAAGCTGTAAAGCCTTCTTGTTTAGGTCTTTTCTCCCATGTGAGCTATATTTCAGAGTCTGTGAGATATACTGTATATACTCGAGTATAAGCCTAGTTTTTCAGCCCTAATTTGGGGCTGAAAAAAGGGGTCCTCGGCTTATATTTGGGTCAATACTTTTAGCCACTGAGGCAAGTTTGGGTCAGTGGCTAAAAGTCATTTTAAACATTGTATGCCACTTCTCCTGACCCCCCGTGTTTAAAATGACTTTTAAAAAAGTCATTTTAAAACAATGTTTAAAATGACGTTTAGCCACCAACTCAAGCACTTGCCTCGGTGGCTAAAAGTCATTTTAAACATCACACACACAACCAGCTCACAAAGGAGGAGTTGCCAGGGCCTGCTGAATTTCTCACCCTAGGCTTATACTTGAGTCAATAAATTTTCCCAGTTTTGGGGGGTTTAAATTAGGGCCCCCGGCTTATACTCGGGTCGACTTATACTTGAGTATATACGGTATGTAAATCAGACAGAACTTGGAGAATGGGTGATTATGGGATTTGTAGAGATTTTAAAAATCTCATCCCTATGAATCACACTGAAGGCAAGTGGGAACTCATGGAACAATACGGGTGGTGCTAAGGAATCATAGAATCATAGAGTTGAAAGAGACCTCAAGGGCCCTCGAGTCCAACCTCCTGCCATGCAGGAACCCCCATTACAGGACTCCTGACAGATGGCCATCCAGCCACTGATTAAAAACCTCCAAAGAAGGAGACTCCACCACCCTCCATGGCAGGATATTCCACTGCCGGACAACTCTAACTGTCATGAAATTCTTCCTAATGTTTAAATTGAATCTCTTTTCCTGTAGTTTGAGGCCATTGTCAAGCGTCCTAGTCTCTGAATCCATGGAAAACAAACCAGTCCCATCTTCAATGCAACATCCTTTCAAGTAGTAAACATAGCTATCATTTATTTATTTATTTATTATTACATTTACATACTACCCATCTTCCGAAGCGGAACTCTGGGCAGTTTACAAATTAAAAGCAGACACAAAAAAAAAAAAACCCAGAGACAAAAAACAGAGACAAGCTACAAGGGAAATGGGGGGGGGTTGCAATACCCTCCACAAATGATGACACAGGCAGCACAAAACAACAACAACAAAAATTAAGTAACACGGTCGCCAAATGCTTCCCTGAAGAGATGTGTTTTCAGGGCTTTTTTAAAGGCGGGCAGGGATGCTGCTAGGCGCAACTCACTAGGGAGCTGATTCCACAGCATAGGGCCCACCACAGAGAAGGTGTGGTTACGCATGAGCGATTTCCGCGCCTATCTGGGTGTGGCCACCCTAAGTGAGCGCACCTGCGCCGTCCTCATGGGCCTGGTCCCAGTTGACCTTTGAGAGATACGCTCTGACAGGTACTCCGGTCCCAAGCCATGGAGGGCTTTGAAAATCAAAACCAAGACCTTGAAGCTTATCCAGAGGACAACAGGTAGCCAATGCAGGTGGGCCAGGACTGGGGTGATGTGCTCGAATATACGAGCACCCACCACCAGTCTGGTCGCCGCATTCTGCACCCGCTGGAGCCCCCGGACAAGGGTCAAGGGCAACCCCACATAGAGGGCATTGCAATAGTCGATCCTCGAAATCACGAGGGCCTGCACAACTGTCCTCAGGGAGGACTCATCAAGGTACTGTCGGATCTGGGTGATCCTGTGGAGGTAGATAAAAGCGGCCCTGGAGACTGCCATCACCTGGGCTTCTAGGGAGAGCGCTGGATCCAGGACCACGCCCAGGTTCCTGGCCCTGTCTGTAGGCTGGAGGGAAACTCCCCCCAGTCTAGGGAGGAGGCCATAGTACCCCAACGCGGGCGCCCCGAAGAACAGAACCTCCGCCTTCTCCGGGTTCAGCTTAAGCCGGTTAGTCCTGGTCCATTCCAGAACCGCCTCCAGGCACAAGTTGAGGGAGCATACTGCCTCCTCTGCAGAAGAAGAAAAGGAAAGATAGAGTTGTGTGTCCTCAGTGTACTGATGACAGCAAACTCCAAATCTCCTGATGACCTCTGCCATCAGCCTCATATAAACATCATATCCCCTCTCAGTCTTCTTTTTGTAAGGCTAAACATTCCCAGCTCCCTAAGCTGCTCCTTGTAAGACATTTCTTCCAGACACTCAATCATCTTGGTCACCCTCCTCTGGACCTGCTCAAGATTGTCAACATCCTTTTTCAATGGATGTTGTTTCAATCGATCAATGCAAGTTGTTAGTCATTTTCACAGTGGTCATTTCTTGTTTCTTTTCAAAGAGATTGTTGGAGTCCACAGTGGGAAGGAAACAGTATAGTGCCAATTCCATCTGAAAACTTCAATTGTCTGTAAATGTGTGGTTTGCTGTCCACAATGTAGGTTCGTTATTAATCACAAAATGAAGCTAGGGAATTTAAACCATTCCTGCCAAGGTGTATATTCCGAGCACACATCTGTTTCTCAGTGCACATTACAAACTGATATTTCTATAATTGGATCCATGGGCTTTTGCTGATTATTTTTTTTTAAAAAATTGATCCTGAGACATCCAAACTTCTCCTGTCTGCATGCTGATGAATTTATGGGAAATGCCTCTGCCTTTTCAAGTCTGGTGCCTTCCATATCTGCCAGGCCACAATTCCTATCATTCACAGAGGGAGACTGGGGGAGAATACTAGAGGCTGCTTTAAGTATTTAGACATCAATTTCCACAGAACCAGTTTTGGCCTATCTTAAATTTTGGATAGAAAACAGGCTCCTATGATAGAAGACCTGCAGCTAGTAGCAGACCGGCAGCTACTGGCTTTCATGGCATCAGGCTCCAAGTCCCCAGCCAGAAGAATGTGAGAATCAGTTCACATTTAAAGAAAAGTCTTAGAAGAAGATTAAAAGTCCCCCCCAAAATTATGGGCAAACTTGTAAAAATATATACCTTTCTGTTGCACCCTTTCATTTGGGTTAAATGTAAACAGTCTTGCTTGCTTAAGGTCAACTGGAAACATTACACTTAAAGGTGCATTGGGAAGTGATACAATTTGTGAAGGTTTGTGAAGAATGGCCGATAGCGCAAGAAAGAGCAACACTTATGAATCATACCTCTGAAATTCTGTTTTGGGAAGTTGTGAACATCTGGCTTCGATCAACTAGACTTTGCAGCTTTAGGCCAAGGATGGCTCTCACCTTAACTACAGACAAGTCAGCTGCAAAAAAGTAGCCCTGTTATTTTAATGACAATGTGGCAATAATAACAAGAGCAAAGTTTATAGATTTTTTTTGTACTGCAACTGCCAGAACTCCCCAGTAGCCAAATTAGGATGAAAACCCTAGTAGGTGTAGTCCAAAAAGTAATTTTTCCAACCTCCAGGTAAAAAAAAATTGAAGGGGGCTTTCCTCCCTCTCTCTCCACACACACACACACACACACACACACACACATATCTAGGCAACTCCACAACTCTTAATCTCTTTAGAAAAAGCAAAGTGTTCTGCTTATATATCGCCCCATTCCACTTCAAGTAGTCTCTCGGTGGTTTACAGTTTAATTACAGTGTGCAGGTTACACATTCCCCCCGCCCAAGCAAGCTGGGTACTCATTTTACCAACCTCAGAAGGATGGAAGGCTGAGTCAACCATGAGCCTGCTACCTGGGATTGAACCCCAGGTCGTAAGCACAGTTTAACTTGCAGTACAGGCATTTAACCACTGCGCCATGAGGCTCGTCAATAACATATCTGTTATTTCTATTAAATATCTATATGTAATCATTGTATATAAATCCATGAGAAAGCTAACCCTGCTATTGGCCTCTGTGAAGAAGCACCTAAGGTAGCAGGAGTGGCAGATTCACCATTATCCACCATACCCTCACAGAGTTCTTGCCCCTCTGGAGGACAGCTACAGCTTCATGTGACAATACAGGGTGGCAACTTGCTCAGAATCTAATTCTGTGGGTGTGACAGGAAGTGCCTTCTCAGTGCAGAATGAAAAGGAAACAATTCTGTGCCATGTTTGTGTGATAGGGGCCATTTTTCTTATCCCTTTTTTCACAGGGTCCAGCAGCAGGGACACTGTCTGGGCCCACCTCTGCCTTAAATTAGTCAAGTAGTCACTTAACATGAAGTAAGCTGTGCTACAACATCAATACCACTCCATCCCCACCCTTGTAATGTTACATGATATTCTACAAACATGTGAAAATGAATTAAAAGTTATAAATCCCAGTGGAATTGTTTTGTCTAGTTTGCTTCTTTAATTCTCTCTCTCTCTCTCTCTCTCTCTCTCTCTCTCTCTCTCTCTCTGTGTGTGTGTGTGTGTGTGTGTGTGTGTGTGTGTGTGAGAGAGAGAGAGAGAGAGAGAGAGAAACCAGATTTTAATGGCTCAAATGTTCATTTAAAATGAATTTCAAACATTCCTGGCAGCTGCATTTACAGCTTCATCTGTCACAATAGTTAGACCACAGTTGCCTGGGCATTTAGGTTACACAATGAGCCAGCAAATCGCTTTAAGAAATACAGACATGACTGCCAGTCAACCCATCCTTTATTTGCCAAAAGCAAAGGTCATCATCATTTTTATCCAGCATCATGAAGCCTGGGCATAGCTAGGCAAGTCTGCTCAGAAATAAGTTCTGCAGCACTCAGGAGGAAAATCTTCTCTTCAGGTGTGCATAGGATCCCAGTCCTGGGAATATTTCAACACTGGACATGGAGGCTTCGGATTCAGAGCTAGAGTGTTCAACTAGCTGGCACCAGGGCAGAGTCGGGGTTAGATCCCTCTGCTGCCTCAGCTTCTGGCTCTGAGTCCAGACCACTGGGTAGATTCACTGGACAAAACACAGGTGTTATCAAGTGTCCTGGAGGTACCCCATGTCTTGAAGAACTACAAAAGAAAACAAGAAACCATGATATGACATAATGAGACATGAGAATGTGTAGTAGCTACTGCTAATTGTTGGCAGAAACAGAGACATTTCTTTTTTTCTTTTTTTTACATGTTTTATTGAGTTTTCTAAACATAACAAGTTCAAACAAGTAAGTTGCTTATGTGTTTCTCATCCCGGTTACTAATAACTACAGCAATAGTTCCCAGCCTTGGGTCCCCCAGTGTTCCTGGACTACAACTCCCAGAAATCCTGGTCAGCACAGCTAGTAATGAAGACTTATGACAGCTTTAGCCCATCTGGGAGCCAAAGTTGGGAACCACTGAACTAGAGTGAACCTTTGCCTCTCATAAGTTACATAAGATTTCCCAATGGATTTAACTCCCTGCCTCACCCGTCCCCACCAAGGTTGTAGCCTATATTTTATGTTAGTGAAAATGTGGCTTCTTGCAATCCTACCAAACAGAGGTTATTTTTCCCTCTGTGAGGGAGAAAAAGCAGCTGTTTATCAATTCACTGCCCTTGTGACCAGCATATGTGCATGGATAGCAGTGTAGAGGTGACTAGGGAAATACTGTTGACAGGTATGCTAGAAATACAGACTTAGACGAAGAACAGCAATAATTTTTCTATAACTCTGTGGGGCAAAGCTTTTACAGTTTTGACAAGAACAGAGCCGAAGAAAAATATCCCAACATTTCCCCTCAGTTTTGTTTGGATAGAGTCGTAAAATGCAGTCAGTTCCTCATCTTTATGTACATACTATGCTGTCAGGCAGCAACATAAGGAGAAAATGATGAATTTTACAGTTCGATCAATCAGCGAGAGATTAAGTTGGTCTACCTTTCCTTCAGTGACAGGATTGCTCCTGGCTGATAGTGACAGCTATTAGGTAGTGTATTGATGGGTAGCTTTGTAGTGCTCTTTGAGAGTCATGCAACTGAGGGAAAGGAGGATGAAACTTAGTCTTTCCTCAGTGTCAGCCAGATAGCCAGGCAGGATAACACGCTAATCCGCACGGCGTGATCTGAGGGCTCTGTGAGGAAGCCATTACATATCCCTCCTTTATCATCAGGTAGACAAGCCCAACAGCAAGACGTTCACTGGAGCTTTCTCAAAATTAGCAGTAGGGAACCAAATACTGTATTTAGGAGCTCCAAATATGACCCCAAATTGGATTTTCAGCAAATACATACCCTAGGTTTTTTTTTCTCCTTCTTCAGTTTTTGTTTAAAAGAAAATAGACAACTATCCTGGTGGATAAAAATAATCCTAGCGATTAGAGATGGGCACAAAATGAAAAATGAAATGCTGCTTGATCATTTCATTAGATAATGAATTGCTTCGTTACCTAACGAAATGGTAGGACATGTTTCATTTTGTTTTGTTTCATTTCCTCATGAAATGCCATTTTCCCCTCTAGAACGAAACAATTCATCCTAGAGCAGGCATGTCCAAACTTTGCCTCTCCTGATGTTTTGGACCACAACTCCCAGAATTCTAAGCTTAGATTGCCAATGACAAAGGACTGTGGGAGTTGTGGCCCAAAACATCTGGAGGGCCAAAGTTTGGACGTGCCTGTCCTAGAGGAATCAATGGCAGGGGAGCTCAAGATTTTCCCTGAAAGACACCAAAATTTGGAAGGGTTTGGGGGTTAGGGAGCTGAGCTATGAAGCTCCAAAGGGGGTGCCTCTTGGAAAAAAACTTTCTAATTGGAATCGGAATTTCAGAAGCCAAGCCAAAGTTCTGATTTGAATTAGAAAGAATTTTTCCCCTAGGGGTGCCCACTTTGGAGCTTAATAACTCAGCCCCCTGAACCCCAAAACTTTCCAAATTTCAGGGGGTTATCTAGAATTGCTTGAGGAAGCTCCCCTGCCATTTTGTTCATGTAGGACCCAGGGGAGCATAGTGTTTCGTTTCATTTCATTTCATTCTGTAACTACTTTAAAAATCATTACAAATGAAATGAAATGAAACTAACTTCAGAAATGAAACAAAACGAGGCACTATTTTTCCATTTTGTGATTTTAGCAGACTCATGTTATGTGAATGTTACTGTTTCATTGCAGAACTTGGAGAGATATTTTCAAGAGTAATCAGTTCTTTTTCTGGTTATGGTACTGAGGGAAAGGTAATCTGCTGTTACTACTTAGGATACCAGAAAATTACCATTTGCATTGTTCATTGTTTCATTATTATTTTTAGTAACTTTGGCCTTTATTAGAAAATGAAAAGTTCCTGCCAAATGCTCTGAAATGCCTTTAAATTCCCTTTAATAGTGATGAATAGTAATAGGCTATTACTTATTATGTCAATTAACTTCCACTTATACCATTACTTTTGAAATATAAATTCATCAAGAGTTTATATGCATCATTACAAAAGAAAATTTAAAATAGGTTTTGGATTTGATTTGTGTAATTTGACCTTGCTACATACTGCTGATGGATGAAGTTATTGCTCATATATCTGGTCAGGCATGTGATTGCTTAAGGTACACTCAAGTACCTCACAAACTGGCTACAATTAGCGATGGCAAGTTACACTAACCTTATGCAACCACCAACAAGATTATAGCAAAGAACTATAAGTACCCCATTACTTGCAAGTCTTTTGCTTTATGGTATACGTTCATGCTTTACAGCAGTGTGCTGGAATGGGGCAGACATTTGAGAATACAGCTCACACCATTTGTAGCTGATGACCCACTATCAAAAATGCATTCTGATCTGAAAAAAAGCTAGAGAGAAAAAACTGTTTATTGCTATTTTGCCTCTCATTTGCACCAGAGAATTAGAGAATAATTGAGTTCCAAGCAGCTATAAGGCCATAGAGTCCAACACCCTCCAGTTCAACGGAGGAACTGAATCTGCAGATCTGTTAGATGTAGAATTCACATGTTGTAAAGATTTAAATAACAAAGATTAAAGGCAGCAGGTATGTACCATCCGATGAATAATGAATAAAGCAGGAATAACTACAAATTAAGCAATCTGGGGTTTTATGTGTATTGGAGACAGGAATAAAATGTACAGGTATTTGCTCTGTGCTGTAAATTGAAATTTATGATGTTAGTATAAAAAATATATGCACAAGCAAGCACAACAAAACCTTGCTTGAACAGAGCAGGGATGCACAGACAATTCATTGGAGTTGTGTTGTGTAACATTCTGCATTGAGAAGTAAAAGGTCATCAGATTCTTGGGCAAAATCTAAAAACAAGGCCAGATAATAACCTTTATTAGATGATAAAATATAAAAAACATAGGTGAACCCCCATATCCAGTACATCTCTTCTTTAACTAGGAGTAGGTGGAGAAACAGATATCTCCTGCCTATCAAAAATCTGGCAAAATGATTTTGGAATTTTCTGTTTCTTTTTCTGTTGCTGCAGCCTAATAAAATCACTGTGCTTGTTCTTGCATTCAGAACACTCTTACTGACAGTGACTATGCTTTCATAGACACAGTGGTGAAGAATACTCAGAAGAAGAACTGGATTCAAATACTTGCTTGGCCATAGAAACTCAGTACAG
>JAHTLZ010003526.1:13709157-13731470 GCA_023846285.1 Phrynocephalus versicolor | reverse complement strand
ATAATAATAATAATAATAATAATAATAATAATAATAATAATAATAATTCAGCAGTTCAAAATAAAATACAAATAAAAAATAAAGATCTGAAGGAAGAGTAGTGTCCTATTTATATAAGGAAGTTGGAACTGAATGATTGGGGAAGGCCAATCTATAAAGCGAGGTTTTCAGTAATTTTTTAAAGGTTTGTAGCGAGAGTGCCAGGTGAATCTCATGAAAATCTGGTTCCACAAGTGAGGTACGACCACCGAAAAGGCCCGGTTCCTTGTTCTCACTTTCTGGCTCTCCCTCGGGGTGAGTACCTGCAGATGGCCAGCCTGGCTTGAACAAGTGATCCTGGCATTTCTTTTGGGGAGGAGATGTTCTGTCAGACACTGAAGTCCCAAACTGTTTAGGGCTTTGTATGTTAATACCAAACCCTCAAAATCAATGAGGTAGTGAATAAGCAGCCAAAGCAGAGCATATAAGGGCCTAGACAGGAGCATCACTGCCTAATCCCATTCTACTCTGAGTAGATACATATTTGCTTGTTTATCTCATTTATAGTCCATCTTTCTCTGAAGGATGAAACGGACATCTTGGTTTCTCTTCAACAGGCAGCAAATTTCACTGCCCTGTTTATATATGTTTCAGGCTTTAGCAAAAAACAAAAAAACAAAAAACAAAACAAAAAAACCCTAATTTATCAACTACTAATATAAATGATCCCATAATTTTTCCCCTTCTTCTGCAAATTCCTTCTGTCACCATGTTCATCTCATGACAATTTCCCTTGAAAACTAATTAAACATTTTCCTAGCAGGAAAAAACAGAACTTGCTTTGCAAGCGGAGTAAAACTCAATAAACATTTCTGTCCAAACTGTTCAAGGAAGACATTTATTAACTTTGCTAAGGTAGCATTGAAGCAGTATGTAGACTCCCCTACCCTTGCAAAAAATGGTAGGAGGAATGAAAAGATGATTGGAGCTAAATCTGTTTTCTCAACAATTGACATGGTAAAGCATCTTGTCATTAATCTGCCAAATATAAAAAGAAAACCCACAGAGAATATGAAAAACTACCAAGTGTGGATTAAATTTAGCCTTTGAAACAATAACAATGAAATATTTGTTGCCAGAGGGAACTCAGTAGTAGCCTAAAATTAAATCAGTAACAACATTCATTTAAAGGCACTGCATTCATACATAGAAACCAGTTCAAGCTACTGATCACCAATGTTCTATGAGGACGTGGCTCTTGAAAAAGAAGAATTCATACATAGAGAGTCACCACCCAATATATTGGGTCCCGAGATCATCAATTTGTCGTATCCTGTAAATGATGAGTGCTTTTCCCAGTTCTGCAAATGCTAGGCAAACTCCAGGGCCCTTATTCCTAAGCGAGATCCCTTCAAAACCCAGGGCCTCCTTTAGGAGACTAGTTGATCCATCTACCTCTTGTCCTTCTGGTGTCATGTAAAGACCCTTTTTAGTCACCGATCAACAACCCCATGGGTGTCATGTTGGTTGGCTTTCTTGGCCACCGCATCACACTGCTGACTCATGTTCAATTTGTGGTCCACCAAGTCTCCTAGATCCCTTTCACAGGTACCATTTTCCAGCCAGGTGTCTCCCATCCTATATATATGCAATTTATTCTTTTACCTAGATGCACCACCCTACATTTCCCTCTGTTGAATTCTATTCCGTTAGCTTTGGCCCAGGACTCTAATCTGTCAAGGTCCTTTTTGGAGTTTCATGCTATCCTCTAGGGAATTAGCAACCCCACCCAATTTTCTATCATCTGCAAATTTGATCCGCCTACTCTCTATTCTTCCTCCAAGTCATTAATAAAGATATTGACCCAAAACAGACTCCTGGAGTACCCCACTGGTCACGTCTAAGCTGAAGAGAAGCCATTAATGATTGTATATTATTTACTATGGGTTACCTTAAGCAGGGGTCCTCAAACGTTTTGAACAGGGGGCCAGTTCACTGTCCCTCAGACATTGTTGGGGGCCGGACCATTCCAAAAACCCCAGCAGGCACCTGCCACTGCTTTTTGAGTCCCCTCCCCATGCAAGTCACCTGCATCCCACCCACCCCCTCAGTTTTCTTTTACCTGTGCCAGGTTGGGTAGGGTGGTCATTGCTCACAGAGGGGGCACCAAATCACCCATGGGGAGGTTTCCCCCCAAAAAAACATTTGCCCTTGAGGCCTAGCAGGCCTAACCTGGCCCGCATGGCCTAGCTGGAGGACCAGCCTGGACTGTGCCACTCACCTGGCAGCTTTTGCCCATCCCACAGCTTCCCTTTATCTGGTCCTGCCTGCCTGTTTGGGGGAAAGGAGGGCCTACTGGATACCTTCCACAACACACCTAGTGCAGCCTGCCCATCCCAATGGGCCCACGTGGCGGCTCTGGTGGCCAGGGCCCTGTAGCTCCCAGCTGTGGCTCCAAGGGGAGGACAGGGAAGGTCCAACCTGCTTCATCCCCCCCCCCCAGTCCAATGCCACTCTCCTTCACTGCCAGCATGCAACACCGCTTCTCCCGCAGCTCCAAGGGGGCTAGGGGAGGGCTCATCCTGATCACCCCAAAGGCTACAGGCAATGGCAGGCTTTGCCCTCACCAAAAAAAACCAATGAAATGGGGAAACATATACACATACACACCCTTTCCTCCTCACAGGGAACTGACAATCAAGGATCCCCATCAGCTCCCCAACCCCACTAGGCACTTGGAGGGTCCTGCCTCTCCTTCCCACTGGCTGCCCCAGCCACTGGAAACTGTGCTCTGATTAACAAGCCCATCTCTAATCTGTCGACTCACAATTGGTGGCCATTACACAAGCTCAGCAATGGAGGGCAGGGTGGGGATAACTGTGCCGGAAGGATACAGGCTGCACATGAGGAGAGTGGAAGGAGAGAGGCCCAGGAAAGTTGAGGGGTATGATTGTGGTAGCGTGGGTCAAGATGCTACAAAATGGAACTTCCCTTCCTCCCGTGCCCCATGAAAGCTGCATTGGTGGCTGAAGCAGCAGCTACTGCTGCTGCTGTGTGGCAAGTTTTCGGCTCAGGTGTGGGGGGAGCTTCTGCAATGGCTGGTGGGCTGGATTCAGGACCCTGGCGGGCCTGATCCAGCCCCCGGGCCTTAGTTTGAGGAATCCTAGCCTTAACCCTGCCTAAAGCAGCATAGAAATAAAGTAAAATAAATAAATTGAAGCATTTACTCGTTCGGTATGGACGATGTACGGCCCCTATTTATTGCCTACTTTACAAGTCTGGAATATTTGACACTGGTAAATGAGTCTGTAGAAATTGTGCTAAAATGTAGCTATTAAGAATGTAAGTATCACATCAATTTATCTTTCTCTTATACACACATTGTTTAAATCTCAAGTTCTTTTATCATCTTGATAAAGAAATTTGCAAATGTTCTTAAGTGCTTGTCCAAAAGAATCATAAGCAATTCTCACCCATCTGCAGTATTCAGCTCTAACGTTAACAAGCCTGTATCACCATGAAGAGGGCTATAATTTCATAACAATCTTAGAATTGCATAGCTAGAAGGCACCCCATGAATCATCAAGTCCATTCTCAGTAAAAGAGGCACAGTGGGGAATTGAACTCCCAACCAGATGCCTAAAACACTGAGCTATCCAGCAGTTCGTGTATCTGCCTACCAAGAATGTAGCACTTTTTAATAGCAGTAGCAATCTCAACCATTCCCATCTCTTTCTCATCACCTACCTTTTTTACCCATAAGTTTCCAAAGTTCTTGTGCAAAGCATGTGGATTTTTCCCAATTTTAAATCTGTGGTAGAAACATTAGACCATGTATCATAAGTAGAGATGGACACAAAATGATTTTTTTTCATTTCATATTTCATTTTTTCGTTTCCTAACAAAATGAAAAATGAAGTACTTTTTTTAAAAAATGAAACAAAATGAACTGAAAATTTTCATTTTGTTTTCTTCCATTTTGTTTTCTGCTTTTTGTTTGTTTTTTTGACAAGTGCGTAGGGCCCTGCCAGCTGCCCCCTCCCACTCTATCCCTAGTGCTGATCAGCGCTTGGGGGGTGGCAGGGGGGAATGGCACAGGCTTTTAAAACTTTTTCATCACTGAAGCAAGCACCGATGACTTGCTTCGCTGGCGGAAAGATGTTTTAAAAGCCTGCACTTCCCCCCGCATCCCTCTGAAAGTGGTTGGGTCGTGATCCAACCATTTTCAGAGGGCTCCTGCTGAGCTCTCATTGGATGGATCCCTTTTAAAATTGCCTAATTAGCACTGGGTGGGTCCCATGGTGGTGACTGGGCCATTTTTAAAGGGGTCCAGCTGATGACAGCTTGGCAAGAGCTCTCTGAAAATGGTCAGGACACTAGCCCAAGAGCCCCAAACTCATATCCCGGCCATTTTCAGAGGGCTCCTGCTGAGCTCTCATTGGCTGGACCCCTTTAAAAATGGCCCAGTCGGCACTGGGGGGATCCCGTTGGCAAAAAAAAAAGTTTGAAACCCCCACACCTCCCCTCCCCCAATTGGGGGGAATGGCACAGGGTTTTAAAATAAAAAAATGAAAATAAACAATAAACAAAATGAATTGATGGAAACAAAATGAAAAATGAAATGGAATACCATTTTGCGTTTCATGCCTTTTGCACTCTGCAGCTTTTCGTATTGGAAGCCAGGTTTTGTTGGTTTTAGACTTTCTTCATTTTATTGAAACTGTGCTTCTGTTTGTGGATTTCAATGGCTTCACTGTGTAATCTGACATAGTGATTCGTAGTGTTGTTCAGTAGCTCTGTGTCCTGGAAGAGGATTTCATGTCCAGTTTGTTTCAGAGTGTGTTCAGCTACTGCTGATTTTTCAGGTTGCTTTAGTCTGCAGTGCTTTCATGTCCTTTGATTCTGGTCTGAATCGTGCTTTGTGGTCCCAATATATACCTGGCCACAAGTATAAGATATCCAGTATACTCCTGTAGTGGTGAGTGGGTTACTTTTGTCGTTTGCTGACCGCAGCATCTGTTGTATTTTTGTGGTGGGTCTAAATACTGTTTTTAGGTTGTGTTTTTTCCACACTTTATCCATGCAATCCGTGACTCCTTTTATGTATGCAGAAATACTTTGTTTGTTGGAGGCTGTTTTTCTTCTTCAGTTTGGTGTTGGGTTTTTTTAATGGCTCTTTTAATTTCATTCTTGGACTAGCCATTTGCCTGTAGGGCCCAATTCAGGTGGTTGAGTTCAGTGTTGAGAAATTCAGCTTCACAGTTTCAGTTTGCATGGTCTATAAGAGTTTTGATTATGCCTCTTTTTTGTCAAGGGTGGTGGTTGGAATTTTTATGCAGGTACCGATCTGTGTGGGTGGGGTTTCTGTAGACCTTGTGTCCTAATTGGAGGTCCAGTTTATATATGACCATGACATCTAAGAATTGGAGTTTCCCTCTATTTCTTTTTCCATGGTGAATTGTATTTTTGGGTGGATATTGTTGAGGTAGTTTAGAAATTCTTGAATTGGAACCAGACTGTAGGTGCAAAGGGTGCCACATCCAGAACTTGTTTTTCAAAATGTGCCATGTAAAAGTTTGCTATTACTGGGCTGAGGGGACTCCCCATGGCAATTCCATCTGTCTGTTCATAGAAATCATCCTCACACTGGAAGTAGCTGGCCATTAGGCAATGTTGGAATAGGGTCTTAATGTCTTCTGGAAAGATCTGTTGGATGAATGCTAAAGTGTCCTTTATTGGTACTTTGGTGAAGAGGGATGCTACATCAAAGCTGATCAGTCTGTTCCTGGGCTTGAGTTTTAGGGTGCTAATCTTGTCTATGAAATGTCGTAAGTCCTTGATGTGGGATGAGCTCTGTCCAGTGTGGGCCTATAGGAGCGTGGCTAGGTGTTTTGCTAATTCATATGTTGTGGAGCTTATGGTGCTAACAGTTGCCCTAAGATATCTCTGTGCAGCTATATCAACAAAATATACTGGGTAATAGACATGGGCACGACTCGACAAAATTCTCATTTCCGTTTCCATTACTTGTTTCCGTTACGTAACGGAAATGGTAATGACAATTACTCCGCCAGAACTCGAACTCAAACCGACTGAAGAAAAATTGGGTCTGATTTGTCGTGTTGTCGTTCCTGGCATCGCGCGATCACGCGATGCCAACAGCACAGAAAAAAAGTTTTAAAAAGTAAAAAAAACAAAACCGATTCCCGGCCAAAAAAGCTGGCGAAAATATGCCTGCCTGAGTGAGGGCACCTACCAGAGGGGTGGTTTCTGGGGGGGGGTCCCCAGCCTCCCCCCTCTCCTCCTGTCCTTCCTGGGCTGCTCTGGTGGAGTGGCGGCCGGCGGGCATCCTCGTCATCCCACCAACGTCGCCGCCTCGCCGGCTCGCCGCCGCCATTCAAGCGGCACAGAAAAAAGTTTTTAAAAAACCCCGATTCCCGGCCAAAAAAGCAGGCGAAAATATGCCTGCCTGTCTGAGAGGGCACCTACCAGAGGGGTGGTTTCTGGGGGGGGGGTCCCCGGCCTCCCCCCCCCCGTGATGGGCTGCTCTGGTGGGGACTCGTCGCAAGCAACAAGCCGGACTGCCATGCGGTGCAGGCGGGGGATCGAAAATGGGGCGGCGACCGCAATATTTTTTTTGAAATCATGGTCCAAAAACACACACAAGCCAAGCACCACAGAAACATGAGAAAATTGCTATTTTAAAACTGCCAGAATTTTTACAGTAGCAGTGGGTTTTTCTTGCAACAAAATGTCTCCTCTGTCCTCTCGCCATTGATTTTATTTTGTTTTATTTTATTTTATTGTTTTTACACCTGCGCAATGATGGGCTGGACATGGGAGTGGACCATGAAAATTTTTGGAGCCATTCCACCAATCGCATGGCCACTTTGCCACTGAGACTTCTGGGATGTGCCAAAAAGCCCACTAACCCTGCCCTAGCCCTAACCCTAACCCTTACCCATACGCCACAGTACACTGTCCTCTTAGTGGGTCAGAGAGGCACCCAGAGGTGCACCCCAATACTCACCGTAACCTTACCTGTAACCCTAAGCCTAGCCCTTGCGCTAACCCTCTAACCCTAAGCCAGATCTACTTGCATTGCACTACACGCAAGTACGTTTCCCTTCTTAGTGAGACGGAGCGGGTGCAAAGAGTCTGCCAGTCCATCACTTGTGGCTCTGGCTTACTCCTGCAGCCTGTGTGCCATGCAAACCATGCCCGCGAGTGCTGCGAAGGCACCCCAAAAAGAGGGGTGCCTCTGCCAGTCTGCTGCGTCTGCAACTTGGTATGCATATCCATATGGCTGTGCATGCCCTTCTGTAGCAGCGCCGGCGGGTGAGGATAGGAGGCACCCACCCCAGAGAGGTGCCTCCAGGAGCCCGCTTTCCCTATTAGCGGACCAGAGGAGGCATGCTCCAATAGAAAAATCATATAATATCAGGTTGGCCCCTTTTCCCCAGGAGGAGAGGGCATGTGTAACCCTTCCAAAAGTTTCCTTCAGCCGATGCAGGGGGAGTGAGTGGATGGGAAAGTGCGAGCAAGAAGCACCCACCTCTACACCTTGCACAAGTGTGGTTGGCTTCCTGTTTTTGCCCAGACCCTCCTTCCCGAAGAGCCCGGATGGGGCTGGGAAAAGGCTATCTCGAGGAAGCAGAGAAGCCCTCACCTTCTCTTCCTAAGAGCCGCTTGCGGGGAAAGAGCACAGCTGGAGAGCAGGGTGCATCATTTTCAGAAGGCCCCTTGGGGGGCGCCAAAACTAACTTTTACCCACTGAAAACCCAAGCTACACCTCTGGTCTATACTTTCTCTCCCCGCCCCCACTCTCACATCAGAAAGCTGGCAGATTTTGTTCATCTGAACACTTGTCCTTGGCTCTTATAAATAATATGTTATACAAAGCAACAGCACTATATTTTGGTGCAGGATTAAATTGTTCTCAGGCTTCTCCCACTTCAAAATGCTTTAGTTTTTCAAAATACTTTAGTTTTTTAAAATACCCTAGGTTTTCAATATCTGCTATTAGTAGAATTAGATACTTAGGGAGCTTAGTTGATCCAAAGTGGAAGAAATATACTACTTACAAATGTGGTTTGGGGTCTTACATAACACTCTCTCCAATTTGGGGCCCCATTTCTCTAAAGTAGCATTTCTACAAAGTGCCATTCCACTTACACATCAGCCTGCCATCCCCTAATATATACAGTTCCATTTAAAAGCTGCTGGAAGAAACACTCCAGTTTACTCACAAGGGAAAGGAAAAGTATAGATGCACAAAGTGTGGTCTATTAGGGCCTGATGCATTTTCATTGGGGGGGTACCCTAAAACAAAACACTCTGTTTTATCCAAATGCTCGCTAACTATGCTCTGTATTAAAGTGTGTTAGTAGCATGGAGGGTTATCTTTTAGAGTGGTCCCTGATCTTTATTGAAATCGATTCAGTGTAATAGTTTATACTGTGCTCACAAGAGGTTTCTTCTCCTCTCAAAGTCATCCCAAGACATTTGTTTCCTGAGGCACAATATGGGATGGCACATCTCTCTTCCAGTAGCAGAAGTCAACTGGGCAGGTCGTTGGATCTTTTCCCAGTGCTGGCAATGGGCCACCAACCTTAGTGCAAATATATATATATATGCATTTTTGCTACAAAACTGAGCCAACAGCTTCATCACAACAATTGGAGCAGTCTGAAATCCTGGTGAATAATTGAGTTATACTTTGCCTATGTCCTTTTGAACTGGAATCTATAGAGACAGAATTCTTTAAGCACTCCAAAATGTCAGTTTTCATAAAATGGCAACTCTCTTCACATAATTCTGTGATCCTTACATTATAGTTATTAAGTTCTCAGGAGCACTAAAAGCAGTTTGTATATAAAAGTGCCCTAAATAAACCATATGTATAAAGTAGTTGCTGCTACTTGGACAATAATACCACAGACAGCTACAGTTGTTGTTATTTTACCACACAGCCAAAATTCTAACCCGAGCCCATTTAATGTATTATTTATTTTAAAATCCCATTTGCCTGTCTAATTTCTATTCACGCATAGCAGATACAGATGAGCCCTAATTAAACAGATAATAACTGAGCAGAATAATAAGCTGTTGTTCTGGGTAGCTTTGTCTGTCTCACATTTTTAATTGCTGTGTTTTTTTAAAGCCTTCAGTGCTGCTTTTACTCTTTGACATACTCCAAAGCCTAATGGAAATTAGATCTAATAAAATCGATATCAGACCTAGAATTTGATCCAAACTCTTCATAGGGACAGGGCTGATTTTCAACTGGAGCTACATAGACTTGCCCTCTGATCATTTGCCAACCTTTTTCCCTGATAGGCCACCCAGTCCTTCAGAGCTTGCTGACTTTGGTCTTCCCCCTGTCCTTGGCTTTTTCCTTCCATTTGGGTAGTCGCTCAGTCAGGGGAACTAGCCTTCTCATCAGCTATTTTAATTTAAACACAGGTCCTTTTGTGGGTAGGTTTCCCCCCTTAATATTTTCCTCCTGTGTTGTTCCTCTCCTGCGTGCACATCAAATTTCTTGGCCTTTTACCCCCAAAAGATAAAAAGGAAAGTGTTTCCTTGCATGGGTGTTGCTGCAGAACTGAAGCTGTAGGTTTTGCTTGTGTCCTTTTAGCAGGGTTCCCGTGAGCGAAAGGGTTGGCCATGGACAAAAGAGATAGGCTTTTCATCTGCTCCAGCAGAGTTCTTCTAATTTCTTTATATTTTTTAATGTTTGAGAATAAGTAAAGGGAGATGCTTGCGGAATTATTTCTTTGGGGCACCAAATCTCCCTAGGGGGCGGCAGTCTATTCATTTGCAAGCTGTGACTGAGAAATGTCCCCATCTAGGGTGGTGCTGAGCTGAAAAATGACCCCAATGTGGGCAAAGTGGTGTTTTAAGATCTGAAGAGCTGACCCCACACGGTGGGACAAAGCTAGGAAGGAGAAAATTAAATAATCTCTCTACCAATTCTGCTTTTAAGAATCAAGCCTACTTCTTGGGTCAGTGATGGCAAAACTTTTAGAGACTGAGTGCCCAAACTGCAATTCAAAACCCACTACTTTTTCTTTTTTGCAAAGTGCCAATACCTTAATTTAACCTGTATACAGGTAGCTATGAAGGGCCGATGTCAGGTGCCCACAGAAAGGGCTCTGAGTGCCACCTCTGGCACCCGTGCCATAGGTTCGCCATCACTGTCTTGGGTATATGAGGCAAGCCGGTCTCTCACTCTCAAATATGAAGGAATGTTTCAGAAACTGAGCAAAATGTTAAGACCCAAAGGAAAGAGAACAATCACAATGTATGTTTCACAGTGTACTTTTCCCCTTTGAAGTGGCTCGTCATGAACACATTAACTGATTGCTCAGTCTTGAAAATTGGTGTGTCTGTTACACTGGGGGAAAGGGCATGCTTATGTTGTGTACGGTGGCATTTTCAGTTTATCCAACTAGACAAATATTTAAATAGTTTTCACAAAAGACATGGGACCACAAGAGACAATAAATGGGAAAGAATTCAACAGTAGGAAATTTTCCAAAAAAGTGGGAGTCATATTGGTCTTGTGCAGTGAAAACCAATGAGGCTCGGTGTCCACCTGGAATAATTGAGTGGACTAAATATTCTAGCAATTGTCAGTTAGCCACAATTAGCGGTTGCAAGTTACATGGAGCTTATGCGAACACAAATAGCATTCCAGCCAACAGGAAGAATCCAAATCAGACTCCAGATTTCGCAAACATTTATGAGGCCAAAGGCAAAGTCAGAAACCTATGACATTTTACCACTGGCTTCTAAACAACAGCAGGGTGGGACTCAGCTGGAATTAGCAGCCTAACCGTTATCACCTCTGTGCGGATTTTAATTAGAAGCCAAATATTAAAATGTGCCTTAATGAGGACACTCCAGGTTCAACCAACACCTTTTTGTTAGGCAGCTTGATTAGCTGGAAGGACTTAACTGATATTGAAAAGAGGGAAAACTTGCTTGAAAAGAAAATTCTTAATCAAAGGTCTACATTTGTTCTCCTTTGAAAAATGAAGAGGTTGAGCATAATTCAGCCCTTTGTTAAGTATGGTGAGGCTCTGTTAAGGTGAAAAAATTAACACATCTCTCTGAGTATTGCAGTTCAGAATGTAACACTCTTGTTAACCATAAAGGGCTTTTTTAATGCTGCATGAAAGGCACTTGTACTTCTCACCCTTAAAAATGGTTGAAGAAAGTATGCTTCCTCCCAACAATTTCCCTCACAAAAGAATAGCAAGGTGAAATTCAGAATGCTTGTAAATCAGGAGGACAGAGTTCCATGCTTTATCATTGGCAGTGAAGAAATTGAAATAGGAATTTGTATACCTTGGTTTACAGATTGTTGATTGAACCAAGGTTTACAAATCTCTATTTCAATTTCCTCACTGCCAATGATAAAGTTGCGTAGATCTCCCGTAGGCTTGGTTTTTCTCTTCTTAATGCCCATTTGCAGTCCAGCTTTGGAGCGTTCTTTTCCACTTTTACTAAAAATCATTGCAAATCATTGCTGTTCTCTGCCTGTAAGATGGTGTCATCAATTGGTGTATTGGACTCAACGTTTGACCATGTGGTACAGCAATAAAAAATATTCTGGTTACAAACATTCTACTGAAAGGCAAGGTTTATAAGTCTTCCTTTGCAAACAGAGACATGAAAACAGCAGCCCTCTAATAATTAAAGTGATTCCTATAATAGTTTGGAAGCTGAATCTGGCAGTTGTATGGTCCAGGATGTCTCATTTTCTGGGAAGAATATTATAGGACAGTGATGGCGAACCTATGGCATGGGTGCCAGAGGTGGCACTCGGAACCCTTTCTGTGGGCACCCGACATTGCCCCTTCATAGCCACCTGTATACAGGTTAAATTAAGGTATTGGCACTTTGCAAAAAAATTAGTGGGTTTTGAATTGCAGTTTGGGCACCCGGTCTCTAAAAGGTTCGCCATCACTGTTATAGGATCAGCATCTTTCTCTCAAAATAGGCAAGCATGATGTGCACCTTTTCCCACGATTGGATTCCCACAGCAACTACAGAGCTGGAGGGTTGTACATGCATAGTCCAAGATATTCTGCTATGAGAACTGAGCTTAGTGATGCAGTGGTTAAAATGCTGTAGTTCAGCTGTAAATGTGCTCACAAGCCAGGTTTCAGTTCCATGTTGCATGCTCAAGATTCGCTGAGTCTTCAAGCCTTTTGAGGTTGGTAAAATGAGTATCCAGCTTGCTTTGGGGGGCGGGATGTGTAGTTTGCTTAACAACCTGTAAACCACCCAGAGAGTGCTTTAAGTGCTATGGGGCAGTATATAAGCAGCATGCTTTGAACTGAAAATGAGGTACCAGTATTTTCATGTGTGGGCAAGGTTATGTGCAGGTCCCTATGGTAGAATTCAACTAATTGGAGTTTTGTGATGTAATAATTAGCGCTGGGAATTGAATCGTGAAACCGGAAGTTGTAAATCTTATTTATGTGTTTGTTTTGGGATGACAAGCTCCAAGATTGCCAGTGCCCATGCCCAAGCTCACTAGGAAACAGCCAAGGAAGCCAGATAATCTGTTTTAAGAAGTGGCTCCTTATGACAAGTCCAAGTCAATGGTCACACCTCAAAAGTTCAGGCCAACAGTCTGACTGCAACAATTCGAACATTAGAAGTTTTCAAACAACTTTATTGAAAATTCACATTGCATAACTTTTATATCTGCCAAGGGGGCCAAAACCGTAGTGCAAGGAGTTGTGGTAGGAGGCAGCATATTCCAACTGCCCAAAACATATTCAGTAAGCTTTACTCTTCCAAAGGATGCCACCCACCTGTTCAGCATTCTTTGGACTTGAGTGAACCTACTAGCCCCAAACAGTCCTCGGTTCGGCCTAACATTAACTTGATAACTCTGTAGCAATCTTAATCCCAACCAAGGTGTCTAATTTTATCCAAGGGCTGAACAGCATCTTAAGGTGACTTACAAAGGCCGTGACTGAATACCCATACCTCCTGCACTACCTGCCCACCAGGGTTGTGACAGAACTAACAAAAATACCCCCACCCTGAGAGGAGAATGGGATGGGCAAAAACACGTGGGCACTCAAGGCCAATGCGAGTACCCACCAAAAATTCCCATCCAGGTCTGTAGCGACCAGCTAGTCTCATTCTCCTGACATAAGGGTGGGAGGGTGGGGTGCTCGCCTCCAAAATAATGGATGCCGGACAAGGCAGTGGCAGGCTTAAATAAGCTCTGCAAGCCCCTGCCTTTCCAGGACCCAGATTGGCGTGAGATTTTCATGCCAAAAGCGACTGGGCAAATAAGCCGCACCCATGAATGGGTCATCCTCAGAGCGGTTAGTGTATACTAACGCATAGTGGCCACTGCTAAAATCTGGGTGTCTATATTCTGAGCTAAACGCTCTGTAACCCCAAGATCAAAGCCTGAGTCTGCAAGGGCAGCATAACCCCACAGGTGAGGAGTTGGGAGTGAAACCCAACAGGCTTTACCCATATGCTGTGATTTGCCTGCTATATACACTGGGGTGCTACTGTTTTATGTGACTTTAGCTCCTGTTTGTTTGCCCTTATCAAATGCATTGCTACAATCAGATACTGATTCTCCACAATAGTAGCATCCTGAGATTTAGATCAAAAAGAGAGATAAGGCAGCCAGGGAGGCAGATAAACCAACTTTCCCCTTGAAAGCTCAGGTTAGATAAGAGTGAGATCACCTGGTCCTTTTTTACCCCCCACCCCCCTAACTTGAGAAGTGGGCAAGTTTGTTTGTCAGTCTGAATTCCGATGAGCGCTTGTCATTCTTCCATTAATTTACCCTTCGCTTTTGTGCCAAAATCACCTGCTGTTTTTACGCAGAGACATTTCCATCAATGCTGCATGCTATCATCCATTTGGTAGTCTGAAGGCTGCACAAACAGTTGTCCTTGTTGGGCATCTGGGGTCTCAAAATTGGCACTTGAGCAGGAAGACTCAGGTGTCTCATTTTTTCATTTATGGTAGCTATTTGCTAAAGGATGGCGCTGCTGGCTGCTTCACCGGATTATCACAGCACCTCCAGGATGCTTAGCCGTGTGTTTGGAACTCTAATACAGAGTTAGGGAGAAGTGTCCATATGCCTTCTCCTGTTCAGCTGCAGGTACCATAGATCTATGAACAGTCAAGACTGACTTTAGATCTTTATGAGTTGTTTGGTGTCTTGGGGTCATCTGCTTTTGGGCTGCCTTCCCCCCCTCTCTCTCCCTCCCCAAGCCCTATCCAGGCAATTTTATACAGCTAGACAAATTGTCTGTCCCTCCCCAAGACCCCTGTAACACCTTCCCCCCATGTCCCAACCAATGGTCTACAATTGTTACCAGATAAATACTGCCAATCACTGAAGATGCAATGTTATGCCAACTTTCTTGAGCATGAACACAGTGAAACCCAAGCCTTATTGTGGAGTTGTGCCTGAAAGCATGTAGAAAGCTGAACAGGTGGTGGTGGGGTATGAAAATGCCCATTAGATCCACCTGGAATCTGTCAGATCTTTGCATAAGAGTCTGAAGAGTTCTGTAGCTTGTAAGAGTCTTTGATTGAATCATGGCACAGTGTTTAAATGCCTGTGCTGCGGCTATATCTGTTCTCACAACCTAGGGTTCAATCCCAGGTAGCTGGTTTATGGTTGACTCAGCCTTCAATTCTTCTGAGGTTGGCAAAATGAATATCCTTGGGGGGATGTGTAACCTGTATAATTAAATTGTAAACTGTCCAGAGAGTGCTTGAAGCACTATGGGGCAGTATATAAGCAGAACATGTTGGGGTTTTTCCCCCTAATCACAAGAGTTCTGTAGGTGCAGCTGGTTGAATCTATTCAGACGGTATTTTGCAAAGCTTCACATTCCTCATGCAAAGGTCTGAATGACTCTTCTTGAACTGATAGGAGATATGGATGTGGAGCTTACATGCCTATTACTATCTCTACTAGAGATGGGCACGGAACGAACATTTTTTCGTTTCCATTACCGTTTGTCGTTTCTGTTACATAGCGAAACGACAAATGAAAATTGTGATGAAAATGAAACGAAACAAAGAGAACCACAAAAATTGTGGTTGTTACGTTTTGTTTCTGTTAATGGTGACGCACAATGAAATGAGCTGTTTTAAATGTTAAAAAACGCCCTGGACATCCGTAAAAACGGAGCGATAATTATTTATATTGTCTGATTATACCTACCGGGGGGTTGGGGTCCTTAAAGCATTTGTTTTTGTCTCTCCCATCACGATGTATTTTTAAAATGGATGTCGCCACCAGCCACAAAATGGAGGCAAGCCATGTGATGGGATCATGTTCAACCAATAGCATGCCCAGGTTGCAGACTGGGCGGGCAGGTCTGGCAGCCACAGAGGGCATAAAAAGCTCTGGCAGCCCCCATCCTCCTTGCAGTCTCTGGTGGGAGATAGGGTGGGATTGCTGTCTCTGCGACTCTAGCTTCAGTCCTGCAACCTCCCTGTGTGCGTGCGTGCTGCGTACCTCTCCTTGAGTACCCTCCCTTGCCCCGCAGTGAAGTCACTCTGTGGCTGCCTTGCACCCTGGGCAATGCCCGCCGCTGCCTTTGCAGAGTCCCTGCGTACCAAGTCTATACTGTCTCTGCCAGCATCCATTTTTTAAAGTGTTTTCCCTCTGGTCTGGGTCATTGGGGGATGCCTGCGCACAGAAATGCTTTAAAAATCGTGCAAAAAGCAGTTAGAAATGACAAATGAAAAAACAAAAAATGGTAATGAAATTTTTCCAAAAATTTGTGACAAACGGAAACGAACCGAAACAGACCTCTCAATGACAAATGAAAAACCGAAACGCCATTTTTTGTTTCGTGCCCATCTCTAATCTATACCATCCATTTGTAATATTTTCAAGCTAAATACCTGAGAAGGAAGCCTTTAGTTCCCAGCAAGCACTGGGCAACTTCCTCTTTTAACAGGAAACTAGGTTAGAGTTTGGTCTATCATGGCATTTGGAGACTTCTGGCACAAGCCTTGTCCAGAGGTGTGAGTCTTGCAGGGTAACTCCCAGAATGGAGAACTCCAGGACTTAAGATGAAATAAAAAAGAAGAAATAATGGCACACTCCCTTTGTCCATGTAGTTCTCCAAGGTGTGTCCATGTTTGTAGGAAAGCTGAGATCACAGAATCACCATAGAATCATAGAGTTGGAAGATACCTCAAGGGCCATCCAGTCCAACCTCCTGTCATGCAGAAACCCCTATCAAACTACTCCCATCCATCATCAACTTAAAAACCTCCAGAGAAGGAGACTCCACCACCCTCTGTGGCAGCATATTCCATTGCCAAGGAGCTCTAACTGTCAGGAAGTTCTTCTAATGTTCAAATGAAATCTCTTTTCCTGTAGTTTTAAACCATTGCTCCAAGTCCTAGAGCAAAGGTCTAGGACAATCCTGGTCACCCTCCTCTGGACCCGTTCAAGGTTGTTAACTTCTTTTTTAAATTGAGGTGCACAGAACTAAACACAGTACTCCAGGTGGAGTCTGACCAGAGCAGAATAGAGTGGTACTATCATTTCCCTTGATCTAGACACTATGTTTCTATTGATGCTGTCAAGAATCACATTGGCTTTCTTGGCCACCACATCACACTGCTGACTCATGTTCAATTTGTGGTCCACCCAGACTGCCAGATCCCTTTCAGACACACTATTCTCCAGTCAGGTGTCTCCCATCCTATATCTGTGCAATTCATTTTTTTTACCTAGATGCAGCACCCTACATTTCTGCCTGTTGAAACTCATTCCATTAGCTTTGGCCCAGAACTCTAATCTCCTTTTGGATTTTCATCCTCTCCTTTAGGGAATTAGCCACCCCTCCCAATATCATCTGCAAATTTAATGAGCATACTGTCTATTCCTTCATTCAAGTCATTAATAAAGATATTGAATAGCACTGGACCAAGATGGTACGATGGTGTGACAGAAAAGAACAGAAAAAGCCTTCCAGATTAGCAGATTTGAAAGACAAGGAAAAACAGATGTCCTTTCAGCAGCATTATAAATATCTGTTGTCCCACTTAAAGACACTATGTAGTTGCAATGTAAAGAAAGCTGTAGGGTATCTTTCATATGTTAGGAAAGCAGTTGCGGATTTATTGGTAAAATTGCATAATCTCATAAAAGAAAATTATCTTCTTAATCTTCATATTTTATTCCTCTCCACCGCAAAGGGGTTCTTGTTTTGTTTTTGTTTTTAAGTAGTTCATAAAGACTGCTGCAAGTAAATAAATAGATGCTTGTGCTTTTGGAGCTATGTCTGCAGGTGTTTTTCTTTTCAGCTTATGACTTGTTAATATGTGTATCTTGGATGAAATATTTTTACAAGCAGTAATGCCTTGAAGCTGACAATGATCTATTGTTTAACAGCAACAAGTGGCACAGAGAATCTGCACTTGGATCAAAGGTTAATTGAAGTAATGTTTCTGCAAGGCAGCCAATATTACTGGAATATTCTGTGGTTTACTTTATTCTGCCTTGCGTTTATGAGTACATCATCAAACAGAACAGCCTGTATTTATGCAAGAAAGGTCAGAAAACTATATCCCACCATAGGGAAAAGTTCACAAGCTTCTGTCATTACTCCAACTCATATGGAGGGCCTTATTACTAAAGTTCTGAAACCTAGTATAACCCCAACTTTAGGAAGTTCATGCCAAAAAAAAAGAGTTCCTTGTTCTTGTGTCTCATGAACATCCTGAAATTAAGTGATACCTGCTTCTCGCTGTAGTTTCTGGTGACCCGCCACCACCGCAATGGGATAACATTTGAGTATGGTTATCATTTTTTCAAGTTAGGGTGATATGTGCATGGCAATGGCTGATTGCTCACACTGCAGTTGTTTCCAGCATTAAAAAAGTAAAAATAAAAAATGTGGATGAGACTCAAATGAAAGGAATGTTTAGAAATTAGAACCTTTTTAAAAAACAGAGATGCTCCCCCATGTGGTGAAAGTCATTGTGGATTATAGTAAATTATGGTCTTTTACCTGCAACTCTTGCTTTTATTGTGTTTTGTGCTATTATTGATTGTTCAATATGAGTATAGAAAGTGAAGATGGGTTTCACTGGTATACGCAGAGGCATATACCTCTGACAGCATCCTATAGTGGGAGGGAAAACGGATTTATCCCTGAGAATGTGTCATCATCTTCACAGCAATTTTGATATTAGGAATGTATTGCAAAGTGTTTGTTACCTGGGGTGACACAAATGGTATAGAATCATAGAATCATAGAGTTGGAAGAGACCTCAAGGGCCGTTCAGTCCAACCCCCTGCCATGCCGGAACCCCCATCACAGGACTCCCGACAGATGGCCATCCAGCCTATGCTTAAAAACCTCCAAAGAAGGAGACTCTACCACCCTCTGTGGCAGCATATTCCACTGCCGAACAGCTCTAACCTAAGTGTCTTCCTACGGTCGAAGTATGGCTTAATTTCCCCCTCAAACAAATGAACAAAAGCATGTTTGATCAGATCTTTTCCACGCAGCCACAGGTCAGGAAGAATAATGAGGAGCTTCAGAAGAGACTTCTCAGATGTGGAATAGTGTGAGTTCCCATCCAAAGAAATAGCTTTTCCAATGTCTGTTTAGAATATTATCAATATTTAGGATTTGTACTGAAAGCCATTAATGCGGTTTTCCTTAGCATTAATGTTTGTGCCTTGTTCAGTCCTAGAATCCTAAAATTCTAGAACAGTGAGATTGGAAGGGGTCTGTGAGGCCATGGAATCCAACCCCCTGCTCCATGCAGGAATACAAATCAATGGTCCTCACCAACTCCAAGCAGAGACAGGTAAGAAGAGTGCTTAAAACCACAGAGAACCACTATCAGTCAAAGCTCACAAGACTCAGCTAGATGTACCAATGGGTAAAGCTATAATAAGCATTGTTATGTGCAGTCAAGTCAGAAGTGACTTACATTGACCCTAATAAGTTAAATGAGGCATTTAAGGAGTGTTTTTACCAGATCCGTGCCCCAGGAAGTTTCCATGGTAGCACTGAGTGAGGAATCAAACCCAGGTGTCCTGAGTCCTAGCCCGTTTCTCTGTCTACTACGCCATGCTGGACTCTCTCTTTTTTCTTATAATAAGCATACGAGGAAACAAATCTTTCTGAGAATCAGCATGGCTTCTGAAAGGTAAGCTCTCTCTCACTGAGCACTCTGGGTCTGTTGAATCTGTCCGCTACCAAGTACAAAGGCGTGAACAAGCAGAAATACTTTACATGGATTTTGGAAGACTTCCCCCCCCAAGTCCCCTCCCCAAAGGAAGGGGCTTTCAAAAGATATTCCAAAGGAAACAGGGCATGTACAGAATGAGAGGGGAGTGCCTCTGATGGAAAGGCAGCTGTTTAAGAATAGGGGACAAAACATGGGGAAATAAATAATTATCACCACTGAGATATGTAAATTGTAGGGATTCTTTAAGGATCTGTTTCATATATGACTTGGAGTTAGGGGTGATTGGTGAGCCAGACAGCTTATGTATATGCATGGTATTGGCTGTATACTTGATTAACTTAGCCTTAGTTTGTGACCTCTTTTCTTGATCTTTTGAAATTCATCCCAGTCTTTTTGAGACACAGAAAGAGGGAACTTTGTGCTCCTCCAAAAGCTCTTTGATTCTTATTGTGAATCATGTAGCATTGAGTGTCTTTCCCTTAGAATGTTAGTCGTTTAAGGCCTTGGTGTTCTCCTGCTAAATGGGCAACAAACATCATTTGCTGTAATTTCTGATGGACTTTAGAATGAATTCATTTCTGGACAATAGTGCAAAACATTATACTAATTCAGTGAATGTGATATTCCCCCCCTTCCCTTTCTTCACAAAGAAGTGAAAATTACAGTGTGATGAATACAATATTTTCTCTTTGGAGATATAATTAATATGTGCTCATACATGAGAATGACAAATATAATGTGACAGTTTGCTAACAAGAGTTCAAAAGTATTATAATGCTACCCTTCTGAACAGCACAAAGAACCCTGCTGCTCTTCTGGAGGCAACCTTAACCAACACCAAAACATGGTTCACACCAGGCCAGTCTGAAAGATATAAAAAGAGTGTCAATAAAGTAGTACAAACACCAGTTATATCTGGAAGGGAGGAAGAAACTTGATAAATCAGTAAGGAAAGACTGCAGATTTGCTTTTAAGAAGAACCAATTTAGAATCATAGAATCATAAAATCATAGAGTTGGAAGATACCTCACAGGCTTTCCAGTCCAACCCCCTGCCATGCAGGAAACCCCATCAAAGTACCCCCAACAGATGGCCATCCAGCCTCTGCTTAAAAACCTTCAAAGAAGGAGACTCCGCCACCCTCCGTGGTGGCATATTCCTCTGCCGAACAGCTCTAACCACCAGGAAGTTCTTCATTTTGTTAAACTGATTCTCTTTTCCTGTAGTTTGAAACCATTGCCCTAAGTCCTAGTCTCTGAAGCCATGGAAAACAAACCAGTCCCTTCTTCAATATGACATCCTTTCAAATATTAAACATGGCTATCATATCCCCTCAGCCTTCTTGTTGTAATGCTAAACATTCCCAGCTCCCTAAGTCGCTCCTCATAAGACATTTCTTCCAGACCTTTAATAATCCTGGTTGCCCACTTCTGGACCTGTTTAAGGTTGTCAACGTTGTTTTTAAACTGAGGTATGCAGAACTAGACACAGTACTCCAGATGGGGTCTGACCAGAGAAGAACGGAGTGGTGCTATCACTTCCCTTTCTACAGATAACACCCTGAAGTCCGTCCATTGCAGAAAAATGGCAGGACAGTGCTCTGAGATCCAGAGCATCATCCTACCAGTATGATATACAGAAACCATGTAGGAGGTTCATAGAGCAGAAGATACTCCTTCAGTTACATCTACAAAGAATGCCCTGGATATATCATTACTAGGAATCAGTATCAGTTTTCCACTGCTATCCACAGAGCAATGTAGCCACCATTTAAAAAAACCAGTGGTTTTTCAGACATATCTTCTCACCTGTAGATTTTTAGGAACGGGCTCCTAATTTTTATTCTGGACTCTTGGGGTCCACCCCTGAATCAGCAATGCTGGGAAATAAGAAGTGCAATGTAACCATCATTATCATCATCCCACTAAAAACACATCTCACCGTATCTTCCAATACACATTCAACTACATCCAAGTAAATACAGTGGGTTGAGAGTGTTGAGCCAGGAAAAGAGAAGCCTGAGAGTGATTTGACAGCCATTCTGAAATATCTGAAATACTACCACAGGGAACAGGGGACTAGAGGATGGGACACAAATTATAAGAAAGGGTATTTCCACTAAATCTACTAAGGGACAGGTTTCCTGACAGGAAGAGCTGTGTAACAATGAATAGATTGTCTTTTACCTCTTATCTAGTGGAGGCTTGTAAACAGAGGAATTATTGCTATCTGTCCGGGTTGGTTTTGCAGTAGATTTCCTTCTTTGGTGAGGATCAAACTCAATGAGTCTTAGAGTCCCTTCTTGTTCTACAGTTCAGTTTTTCTGTGGTTCTTTGAAACAACCAGCAAAGTGATGCCATTATATGACTGTCAAATTCCCTGCCTCGCTCTGTCCAGTAGTAGGGTCAGCCCTGCATCCAAGAGATACAGAGGTTGTGTTTGTGTTACATCCTTCCACTTTTCTTTCTTGCTCCTGGTTCCCTGAGTGCAGGGCCAAAAGAAATTCCTCTCTTTCGTACATAGAGTTTCAAACAAACACACAGTAAACAAGGTTTTGGTCCCTGGCACTGAAATATGGCACTGAAACTTTCCATATTTTATAAACTACAAATTACCCTTTCCTCTCCTCAGCATGACCCAGATACTCTTGCTAATGTTTTCCATTTCCCCAAGTGACACACTGAAATGTTCATTTAGAACATAAGAGGAGACCTTTTGTTTTGCAAAGAAAGAAACAATTCCTGTTATCGGGAATTTCAATTTGGCTTGGTCATTGGTTTTCCAGCACTGTGGGGCAGAGTGCTCACAGGCTGCAAGGACAAGAGGTTCCATAACCTATTTGAAAAAGAATGAATACATCAAAAGTACTGTGATGAACATAAGGAGTGCTACTATTATGAAAGAGGAGAGGAAAAGAGATCAATGAACTTCTAATTAAATTGTGACTGCCGGGCAGCTCATTCAATTTTCAGGGTCTTGGTAAGGTCAACTAGCCTTCTCTCATGCACTAAAAAAGTGATGATAGATAGATAGATAGATAGATAGATAGATAGATAGATAGATAGATAGATAGATAGATAGATAGATAGATAGAT
>JAHTLZ010003526.1:13697058-13709147 GCA_023846285.1 Phrynocephalus versicolor | reverse complement strand
GATAGATAGATAGATAGATAGATAGATAGATAGATAGATAGATAGATTAGCATGAATCAGTGGTGATGATAATAATTGTGTGCTGTCAAGTCAATTCCAATCTATGGTGACTAGAGATGGGCACGACTAGGGAAAATGACGTTTTCGAGTTGTCGTGTGTCGGAGGCGGCCCGTGTCGGCTCGTTTTCGTTTTTCACGAAATTCCGCAAAAATTTGTCATTTCGTTTTTTGGTTTTTCGTCTGTCGTTATACTGGTTTGGGGGGGTAGCGGGCTCCTGGAGGAACCTCTGTGGGGTGGGTGCCTCCTCTGGCCCGCTATGAAGGGAAAGCGGGCTCCTGGAGGCACCTCTGTGGGGTGGGTGCCTCCTCTGGCCCGCTATGAAGGGAAAGCGGGCTCCTGGAGGCACCTCTGTGGGGTGGGTGCCTCCTCTGGCCTGCTATGAAGGGAAAGCGGGCTCCTGGAGGCACGTCTCTGGGGTGGGTGCCTCCTATCCTCACCCGCCGGCGCTGCTACAAAAGGGCATGCATAGCCAATTGGATATGCATACCAAGTTGTAGACACAGCAGACTGGCAGAGGCACCCCTCTTTTTGGGGTGCCTTCCCTGCATCAGTCAGTGAGAGACACGCACTCGCAGGCAGGGTTTGCATGGCACACAAATGCTGCTGCAGGAGTCAGCCAGAGCCACAAGTGACAGACTGGCAGACTCTCCCTGCATCCGCTGTGTCTCACTAAGAAGGGAAGCGTACTTGCGGACCATGCAATGCAAGTACAGATCTGGCTTAGGGGGACAGAGGGTTAGCGCAAGGGCTAGGGTTAGGCTAGTTACGGGTTAGGTTAGGGTGAGTATTGGGGTGCACCTCTGGGTGCCTCTCTGACCCACTAAGAGGACAGTGTACTGTGGCGTATGGGTAAGGGTTAGGGTTAGGATTAGGGCTAGGGCAGGGTTAGTGGGCTTTTTGGCACATCCCAGAAGTCTCAGTGGCCAAGTGGCCATGCGATTGGTGGAATGGCTCCAAAAATTTGCATGGTCCACTCCCATGGCCAGCCCATCATTGCGCAGGTGTAAAATAAAATAAAATAAAATAAAATAAAATAAAATAAATGGAGAGAGGACAGAGAGGAGACATTTTGTTGCAAGAAAAACCCACTGCTACTGTAAAAATTCTGGCAGTTTTAAAATAGCAATTTTCACATGTTTCTGTGGTGCTTATGTGTTTTTGGACCACGATTTCAAAAAAAATATTGCGGTCGCCGCCCCATTTTCGATCCCCCGCCCGCACCGCATGGCATGGCGAGTCCGGCTTGTTGCTTGCGAGTCCCCACCAGAGCAGCCCAGGACAGGAGAGGGAGGGAGGCCGGGGACCCCCCCCCCAGAAACCACCCCTCTGGTAGGTGCACTCTCAGGCAGGCATATTTTCACCTGCTTTTTGGGCCACGGATTGGGGTTTTTTTTTACTTTAAAAAACTTTTTTTTCTGTGCCGCTTGAATGGCGGCGAGGCGGCGAGGTGGCGACTTTGGCGGGACGACGAGCACAGCCCAGGAGGGACAGGAGGAGAGGGGGGAGGCCGGGGACCCCCCCCAGAAACCACCCCTCTGGTAGGTGCCCTGAGCCCTCACTCAGGCAGGCATATTTTTGCCTGCTTTTTGGCCGGGAATCGGGGGTTTTAAAACTTTTTTTCTGTGCTGCTTGAATTGCAGCGGCTGGCAGAGAGTCCAGCAGCTGGCTTGTTGCGAGCGACTGCGAGACGACGAGGATTTCCCCCACTAGAGCAGCCCAGGACAGGAGAGGGGGGGAGGCCGGGGACCCCCCCCGAAACCACCCCTCTGGTAGGTGCACTCTATTAGGCAGGCATATTTTCGCCTGCTTTTTTGGCCAGGAATCGGGTTGTTTTTTTTACTTTTTAAAACTTTTTTTCTGTGCCGCTTGGCATCGTGCGATCGCTGCGATGCCAGGAACGACAACACGACAAATCAGACCCAATTATTCTTTAGTCGATTCGAGTTCGAGTTCTGGCGGAGTAATTCCCGTTACCGTTTCCGTTCCATAACGGAAACGAGGAACGGAAATGGAAACGGGAATTCCGCTAAGTCGTGCCCATGTCTAATGGTGACCCTTTTCAGAACTTTCTAGGTAGACAGTACTCAGAAGTGATTTACTGTTCCCTTTTTCTGGGGGGTGTCCTGTAAATTGTAGCTTACTCAGGGATACACAGACTGGCTCTTCTGGGGTGCACAGTGAGGAATTGAAAGCCCAACCCCTGGCTCCACAACAGAGACCTAACTAGAAATGCATAACCTTTTGTCTGGTTCTAGCACCATCTGTTTCTGTTGGTTAGTTGTTAAACTGGCTTTAAATAGTTTTAGTTTTTTTCCTCTCTGCTCATTTAGATTATTATTGTAAAGTTGTAAACTTCTCAGAATAATGTAAACTCAGAATAATGCTTTGGCACTTATGGGAAATGTATACAAACTGGATGATGGATGGATGGACGGACGGACAGATGGGTGGATGGGTGGATGGATGGATGGATGGATGAGGTGAGCAATAGTAGGATTATACTGGGTCCCAAGTGTGAATGGTTTCAAGATATCAGTTCATCTTGAAAATAATTTTTCTGAACTCTACTTGAAGGAAGGACAGAAGTGGTAACAGAGAAAAACTCTTTTGGGGGGCGTGGGGGGCTTACTATGATTCTAGGGATGTATGTCACAATCCCCAGAATCCCACGCTGGCTGAAGAATTATGAGACTTGCAATCCAAAAGGTTACTTTTCCAAGCTGTCTGTAAGGGAAGTGTACAGAGATGTCATAACTGGCTAAGACTTGCTTGCAATCCTCCTAATGTCCTGATGATGGCACAGGTCATCACTTCTAATCTGTGTTATGATGGCCATTAGGGGTGGGCACAAAATGAAAAACAAAATGCTGTTTTTTTGTGTGTCTTCACATAACGAAACGAAAAAAAACAAGGAAGCAGCATTTTGTTACAGACAAAACAAAATGGTGAGTTTTTTGTTAAAAAAACAAACCATTTTGTTCCATCTGTAAGCCACACGTGTGGGCTTGGGGAAGGGAAAAAAAGTTTTTACCCTCCCCCAAGCCCTGCCTGCCAGCTGATCAGCAGGATAAAAGGTCCCCCCCCGTGCCGATCAGCTGACGTGCGGGGCTTGGGGGACAGGAAAAATGTTTTTCTTAAAAGCCTGGGGCTTTTAAAAAAACATTTTCCCCTCCCCAAGCCCCACACACCAGCTGATAAGCACTAGGGTGGGGGGAGAGAAAGGATTTCCCCCCCCCAGTGCAGATCAGCTGGCAGGTAGGGCTTGGGGGAGGGGAAATTTTTTTTCGCTCTCCGAAGCTCCGCCTACCAGCTGATCGGTGCTAGGGTGGGGGAAAACGTTTTTATCCCTACTCCAGTGCTGATCAACTGGCCTATGGGGCTTGGGGAAGGGGGGAAAGTTTTTTTTTTAAAAAAAGCCCCAGGCTTTTTAAAAACTTTTTTTAAAAAAAAATCTGCCACCGATTGCCCCTACCTCCCCCCTCGGTTCCCTTGCCCCCCATCGCTGCCACCACCACCACTTGCCCCACCCCATGGGGGGTGGTCTACTAATAGAAAATTTATATATTTGCTGATGACACAGAATTGAGTGGGATAGCTAATACTGCAGAAGAACGGAACAAAATTCAGAAATATCTTGATTGGTTTGAACACTGGTCTGAAAGCAAAAGAATGCAATTAAACAGGAATAGGCACATAGTTCTCACCCAAAAGGGGGGGGGGCAAACAAATGCACAATTACAAGACACAGGATACTTGACTCAATAATACTACAATCAAGAAGGATCATGGAATTGTTGAATATCAGAAGCTCAGCATGAGCCAATAGTGCAATGTGGTTGCAAAAACGCTAATGCAACTTTAGACTGCATTAAAAGAATTATAGTTTCCAAATCCCATGAAGTATGAGTTCCCCTCTATTCTGTACTAGTTGTATTCTACTTGGCCTCACTTTGAGTACTGAGTCCTGTTCTGGACACTGCACTTTAAGAAGGATCCAGGCTAACTAGGACAAATTCAGTGGAGAGCAACAAAGGGCCTTTTCACACGACCCCTAAGATCCGCTGGCCACTTAAATTCGGACCAGGGATCTTGGGGGTTCATTGCTCTTCCTGCGTCCCCACCCCTCCACACTTCCTTGCTCCTTTCTGCGTGAGGGGAGGGAGGAAGAAAGAGAGGAAAAAATGCTGGCTCACCTCCGAAGCTGCCCAGAGCCCCGTCGTCATCCTGATTCCTTCTCTTCTGTTTTTTTTTGTTTGTTTGTTTGTTTTTTTGCCTCCTGCCCCTTCTCTTAAAGGGGCGGGAGGCAAAAAAAAAAAGAAGCGAGGAGAGCCCCGCACTCACCAGATTAAATCCGGACCTGGGGATTTTCACCCTCCTAGAGCAGGTACAAGAAAAGTGAGCTGGGACACGCTTAGGTGGGCGTGGTCGCACTTAATTTCCTGCAAACTCCGGAGCTGGTGGGGAAACAATTGTAAGCTCCGGAGCTGGCAGCCATTTGCTGCGGAGTTTAGGGGTCATGTACAAATACCCAAAGATGACAGGGGATTGTAAACCAAGCCCAATGGAAAAAACAAACAAACAAAAACTGGGCATGTTTAACCTTGAAAAAAGAGGAATGAAAGGGAGATATAATAGCACTTTAAAAATACCTGAAATGTTGTGAAGTTGAGAGAGAGGATCTGTTCTCAATTGTCCCAGAGTGCACGACATGTAATGATTACAGGAAGTCAGATTTTGCTTGAATATCGGGAAATATGTCCTAACAGAGCAATGGAACCAATGGTGGTGGACCTCCAACGTTGGAGGCATTCAAAGGAAAATTACACGGCCATGGGCGGGATCTCCTTTTATTTGAATTCCTACTCTGAGCAGGGGGTGGGACTTGATGGACTTCAGGGCCTCTTCATTTTCCATTTTTTCTGTGATTCCATGGAAGAAAAGGGAACAAATGCTGGCACTGTGAACCCCTGCTTGATGGATGGAACTTTGAATGCATGCAGAGAAACCTGCGAGATTACTGTTGTTAAGTGGTACAACAAATGCTTTGCATGCCAAAAATCCCTGGTTCAATCCCTGTTTCCAAATGGGTTAAACCGCTGCCAGCTCACATGAGAGAATACTGGGTGAAGTGAATACATTGCTTGACTTAGTATTTACTAACATATCTTCCTGTGTTCCTCTGTCAAATAAAAATGAGAGGTTATAAATCTGGGGAAGCAGGTGAGACTCAAAAAATCTCTGCTATGAAGATTGACTAGTTTCTCTTTACTGGCTCTGACAACATTTTCAACAAGGATCTTGTGAAATTCTCCTTCTCTATACAGTATGTAGATGGTAAAATTGTGCAGGGAAAGGATTGCGCTTAATATTCTCCAAGGTGGGAGAAATTCCTAAAAGTTCCAGAAAATAAAGCATTTTTATTTTGAATTAGGATTATACTCTTATTTTAATGACACATTCCTCATGTTAATCATTATATGGCAGACAATAATGAAGATGTTCTCCATGCTACCGAGTGATTGGGTAATATCAACAGGAAACAATTTTTAACAAGGATTTGCCCAAATCCATTTTGACATACTCAAGAAGCAAATAACTTGTAGCTTTTTAAAACAACAACAACAACAACAACATAAATTTATACAAAAGTGAAATTGATACATTTTTCCTGCCCCTAGATTTGGGTTGGATCTACAGGGGCACCTGAAATTCTTGACTTCTATTTTCAGATGATGCAATGGAAGAGAGGATATTACCAAAAATTCTCCCCTGAGCAATTCAAAATATCTCAACAATCAGGCTCCCAACGCACTGAAAAATCCAGCCAGCAAATTTCATGTACATCAGTGCAAAACCAAAAGCATTATATTTAAAAACATAAATAAAATAAAATAAAATAAAATAAAATAAAATAAAATAAAATAAAATAAATTATAGTGCTATTGGTTTCCCATGACATTTCAGTTAGAGGCACAGGTGAAGCCAGGATTTGGAGCACCTGGGAACAAAGTTCATTTTTTTGCACTCTTCCTTCCGCCCCCGCCCCCACATTGCACCCACCCAGCAATGGGAACTGAACCTGTGGATGTGGGGTGGGTGCGTGCATGTGCACATGGGTGGGCGTGCAGATGGACGGATGGGTGCATGTGTGGGGGGTGCAGTAGCCTCCCCACCAATGCAAGGAAGAGGAAAAGGAGGGTGCCATGGCCACCACATGCCTGCCTGCTTCGTGCGAGCAGCAGCAGAGGCGGCGGAGGGGATACTGTCGCCAAGCCTTAGGGAAAGGAGGACTGCTGGGTGGCAGGAAGGTGCACGGCTTCCTCCTCCTGCTCCCCCTCCAGGTGCACCCAGATTGCTGCACCTGGGGCAGATGTACCCTTCTCCCCACCCCCCATTAGAGGATTACAGAGTGATTCTGATCCAGGTCATGGATCAAATTGTGTAGGGCATTAATCTCACCAGACCAAATCAGGATACATTTTGAAGTCCCCATATGGTCTCCATTTTGAATCGGGAGATCTATTCACATCCCTGTTATTGAAAACTTTCCTTCCACTCTAGTTTAAGTTCAATGCCTGTCTTTTTCCTTCATTTCCTTTTCTTGTGTGTGTGTGTGTGTTTAGAGGTAGGTGTGGGTGGGTGTGCTTTCACAAGAATACAAACTCAAACATTAATGGATAATTTGCTATAATACTAGCACTTAACTATGATTAGTCTGCCTCTTTATTACTGGCAAATTAAAGATACATATAATCAATTGTTATTCTGTTCATTTGTGTTTGTGTGTGTGTGTGTGTGTGTGTGTGTGTGTGTGCTGGCATATCCAATGTTTATGTCACTATGACAGAAGATTTTTCTCATTCCTCACATAAAAACAAAGCAGCATTTCTTCTCTTTCCAAATATACCACAAATGGGAAGCAGTCAAATCTCAGAATAGTTTGAAGATGTAATTTCTACAGATATTCCAGGGGCTGCTCCAGTTGCTGGCTCTCAAATGCTAATGGAGAACAGAGACTGCTGCTTCAGAGAACCACAACTCGCCTCCAGCCCTGGGAAGGTTTTGTGTTGTATTGCTTGACTGAACAGGTGTTAACTAACTTGGCACCTGCGGATCCAGCATCAGGAAGTCAAGCTGCTACCACACAGCAAATGCCAGCTCATATTTCCTACAAAACAGGAGTCAGCTATTCAAGACACACTGGAGATGCAAGCAGATGCTCAGTTCTCCAGCACCAAGCTATCTTTCTCCACAATGGAAAAAAATGAAAACACCTGATGTTTGGTTTGTTGTTAGGAACCAGGAGAAAGCACACATTTGCTGGTTTCAAGATCACAGCATCATTCCATGGATTCCCATTTAGAAGTAGGTCCCACTGAAACTCAATGGCATTTTCAAGCTGCCCTGAGAAAGCCATAACCTTGAAAGACAGCTGAGAAGAACATAAAGTAAATAAAGATACCCAGAACAGTATTGTTGATTAATTATTTTTAAATGTAGTCTTATTACATTTCTGCTTGACCATTGGTAACTAAGATGGCAAGTACTAATAAAAATTTTGCATTCAATAAATGCTAACATTTTCTTTTTAAAAATCTAGTAAAACCAAGTTAAAAACAACCTAATATATGCATACAAGTGAAATGACATATTTCAAAAAGTACTCTATGACCATCAGTGGCCTTAAGAAGAAAAAAATCCTATTCAGTGTCTCCTTACCAACTATTATAGATATTGACAACTCACTAGAGATTGGGACAATTAATCATAATAAAAATAATCATGATTTTTAGCAAATATTGCTCATTTGTCTAATATTTATCCCTTCATATTTGTTGGGTCCAGAGACCCCCCCCAATGAATATGAAGGAATGAATAATTCCCTTTTTTATCCATCCCCATTTGTCTCTTTTTAAAGATAGTTCCTAGTTGTTTAAAAAGAGCAAAAGAGACACTCCCCTCCAAAGATCACCCTGTTGCCTTCCCAGCTTTGCTGCAGCAGCACTACCCCGTGTCCAGGTTGTTGTCATAACAATCTTTGAAAAGATAGGGACAAAGGGAAACCAGGCTGCCCTTTTCCAAGATGTCAGTGGTGGTTTCACTTGGGGCAAAGGGAAGCCACTGTTGCTGTCCTTACAAAAGTCAGACTGGTTTGCTAAGGTACGGCAAGGGTGGCTTCCCTTTGCCCTTGATGAACAAGGAACCCTTTTGGTGGTTCACCCCCATTTCCACTCACAATTTAGGAAGCTCCCCACTTATGCTAAGCCCATTTATTGATTTAGTCTCATATTGAGAGGCCATTGGCTGAGGTCATTAGGGGATTTAGAGTATGCTGTCATGACATGAGTATGCAGATGACACACAGCTCTATCTCTCCTTTACTACCACTACAGTGGAGGCAGTACAGACCCTTGACTCTTGCCTGGATGCTGTCATGGAATGAACCAAGACTAACAGGCTCAGATGCAACCCGGAGAAGACCGAGGTCCTGTTCTTTGAGGCATCCTTTACCAGGTTCAGTGGCGCTCTCCCCAGTCTACCCACCAGCTGGCTGATAGAGTTAGGAACCTAGGTAGGGTTTTGGATCTGTCTTCATCCCTGGAAGCCCAGGTGATCGCTGTTTCTAAGTCCGCCTTTTTCCATCTCTGGTAGATTGCCCAGATTCACCCATACCTGGATGAGGTTTCCCTGAGAACAGTTGTGTAGGTGCCCGTGATCTCAAGCATAGATTATTGCAATGCTCTCTACCGGGGGGGGGTTGCCTTTGACCCTTATTCGAAGACTTCAGCAGGTACAAAATGCTGCAGCCAGACTAGTGGTAGGTGCGGGCAGATATGACTGCATCACCCCAGTTCTGGCTCTCTTGTATTGGTTGCCTGTTGTGTCCTGAATAAGGTTCAAGGTACTAGTTTTGATTTACTAAACTCTCCACTGCTTGGGACCTGAATACCTGGCAGAGCGGATATCCCAGAGGTCAACTGAGGTCCGACCCACCAGAATATCGCAGGCATTCTCACTACGGGTGGTAGAGATGGGCACGAATCAAAAAATGGCATTTTGTTTGTCATTTGTCGTTTGGAGGGTCCGTTTCGGTTCGTTTCCATTTTTCGTGAATTTTTGTAAAAATTCATTTTTGTTTTCGTTTGTTTCGTTACCATTTTGTTACCATTTATTTCAATTTTTGGTGATTTTTTTTAGGATTTTAAGCAATTCACTCATATTGCAGTAACGGAAATGAAACGCACGACAAAAATTCCGGTGTTTCTGTTCGTTTCGTTTCATTTTAGAGACAAAATTTGTTTGTCGTTTCGTTACGTAACGAAATGAAAAAACGAAAATGGAAACGAAAAATTGTTCGTTTCGTGCCCATCTCTAACGGGTGGCCACGCCTAGGGAGGTCCAGAAACTGATCACTCAAAACCAGGCCTTCTCTGTGGCTGGCCCCATGCTTTGGAACAAGAAATGTGCCTAAATAAATACATATCTTAAACAAAATGAGTACAAAACCCTATACAGTTGGTAGGGGAAAACAAAGTCTCACACAGTGATATATACAAAGGCTGCAACAGGGACTTAGATGACTTTCAGAGAAAAGCAATAAATG
This sequence comes from Phrynocephalus versicolor, assembly GCA_023846285.1. NCBI lineage: Eukaryota > Metazoa > Chordata > Lepidosauria > Squamata > Agamidae > Phrynocephalus > Phrynocephalus versicolor. The sequence continues at coordinate 13,699,482 of JAHTLZ010003526.1, read as the reverse complement.
AAGACTTATTGTGATTTACCCCCTAGCTGAGTGACAGACAGTTGGAATGAGCACAGCCTTGGGGTCCAGTCCATTGCAATAACTGGGCATTAACACTGGACAAAAGTCAGTAAACATAACTGCAATTTACCATTGTTGTTGGTAATTATCCTCCCAACACACAGCATGATTCTTCATTTTCTTTTTCCTTTCCTTTGACTCTTACATATTTTCCCACAGTGTCCAGTTCCTGCCTTGCTGGTGTATATTTTTTTTAAGTCAAGTTCCACTATCATTAAAGGGCTTTGTTTTGCTGTTTAATTAAGGCACCATAGTGCCATAATCACTTTCATTTGAGAGTTACAAAGCACTAAGCATGGATCTGTGTGTTTTTAAAAACATTTCCATTAGCTGTTGCTATAATTTGTCCTTTTTAGTCCCGATGTCTGAGTCTGAAGGACATGCTGCTTATTTATTTTGTTTTATTTTCCTTTTCTGTTATGCACAGAGAAAGGCACAAAAGGCTAACCAAACAGAACTTTGGCCAAAAAGCAGTTTGGAATGCTCATCTTTTTTATTTGTTGTTCATTTAACATGTATGAATTCAATAATTCATTACATCTAGGCATTGGGACTATTGATTAAGGATGCACTTATTAAGCTTACCCATACAGGGCAGAAGAATATAACTGGCAATTCACCAATAAATACCATCTTTCCTAATCTGTATCTGCAACAATATTTTATATATTGATATCGTTCTGTACTATCAAGTCGGAGCCGACTCATAGTGACCCTAATTGGGTTCTCAAGGTAAGTGAGATATTTAAGGAACGGTTTTACTAGTCCCATACCTCTAGGAGCTTCCATGGCTGTACAGCGATTTGGACCCTCTTCTCCAGAGTTCTAAACCATCACTCTATCACATCACACTGGGAATGTAATATTTTCTATATCTAGGAGAAAACAGCCGCCAATGAAGTTATTAGGTCAAACTTTACAACATTTTCCTGTGGCAGCAACACACAAGCTCTGATGTAGTGGTTCCCAACCGTGGGGTCAGGACCCCTTTGGGGGTTGAACAACTATTTCACAGGGGTCGCCATGAGACAGTGAAGAAAAAGGCACAAATGGCTTGGGAATGGAGGGGGAGGATAGGTTGGAGGGGATGCCAGTCAATGGCATCAGAGCTTGCGATTGCCGGTACAGGGAAGTTCTCTATGGCACCTGTGGCAGTGGCCTGCCAAAGGGTGGCCTCTTCCAAGCAGGGCAAGGGGTCACCACAACATGAGGAACTGTATTAAAGGGTCACAGCATTAGGAAGGTTGAGGAACAATGCTCTAATGGGTCACTGCACTGCAGTATCGGCTCTATGAAGCATGAGGCATCGCTGCCCCACTGTTTTTGTTACCCTCCCCCCAGCCACTCCATGTACTGGGCTCCATACACAGCCAGGATCCATCTTCATTGCTGGCAGCCCAATCTGTGCTGGAGCCCGGCCAGCCCTTCCCAGTTTCCTCAGGCAGCTGACCTGTCATCAGTTGAGCAGGGAGATTCTTCCTCTCATCTCCTCAACAGAGTTGTCAGCTCCCTGAGGAGGTGGAGAAAGGATGCCTAGGCTGTAACCTGGATTGGCATGTTGCTGCCAAAAAAGGCCCCTGGTGGTGCACAGTGCCCACGAAACAGCTGGGCAGTCAAACCTTACAAAACATAAAGTGCCCATCTCTAGCACAGAATATCATCACTGATTCCACAGGCATAAGTCTTTAGTTGTCTAGAGACCCCATAGAGAGTCTGACAGTGCAGGCAACTGGGTTAATCCACCAATATTGGTCGGCCTTGGGTTTACACTCCTGATCAGCTATGACATCATTGAGTGACTTTGGACCAGTCATTGCCACAAGGTAACCTACTCCATAAGTCAATTGTGTGCATTATATGTGGGATGCCCTGGTAACCACTTATGCTCATCACAACTAAGAGGGGAGGCTAAAAATAACTGCAGGTAGAGCCAGCCATACCGTGAAATATTTGATATGTTGACATCTAATGGAACTGAAGTAACGCACACAGTAGTCTGAAAAAGCATTCCGTGCTGATACGAAACAACTCCTTGGTGTCCATGAAATATTTCCAAATTTTGTATGCATTGCTTATTGCAAACATGGCAATGAAGAATGGAAAAAGTCCTTGCTCCCATCTCCTTTGGGCTCTTAAATGCTTCCAGTATTATTTTCCTAGTAGTGCCATTACTGAGGGTTGTTTGTTTTTGTTTTTTGTTTTTTGTTTTTTGTTGTTATATTTCCCACTACTTTCTCTCCCTCCCACCCTCTTATTAAAGTACTGTAAAATTCCATGGACATGGGGGTCATGAAGAGTCAGTCATAACTGTAAAGACACAACAACAACAACAACAACAACAACAACAACAACAACAACAACAAC
>JAHTLZ010003526.1:13679957-13697048 GCA_023846285.1 Phrynocephalus versicolor | reverse complement strand
GTCAGTCTTAGCCAGCAATAAGGAAGCTGCAGTTCTATCATGCTCTGTCGTGTACATGTTCCCCAAATTTACATGGAACTAGGTAATATTGAAAAATTGTTACTAGTTCTAAACAGGATGGTGAGGATGTCATGGCATTAAGTGATCACTGGTTCTTTTGTATCCCAAGGAAAACAATAATATAGACATAGACAGCAAAAGACCCCATAAGACACAATACTAGGTGCAAATGAATATACTTTATTATCTATTGTTAATAGAGTTAACAATTGGGATTTCACTCACACAGTGCATTCAGCAGTCATATGTCCCATTCATACTCACCACAAGAGAGAAGAGAAGAGCTCTTAATCAGCATTGTCTAGGATCTGAAAAGAGGGCAACTGAGCCCAAAACTTTAGTTTCAGAATACAAAGTTCCAACCACCTGGGTTCTCTTTTTGTACCCTTTCTGGGCAGCTTGTCAGTTGAGCACATGCACTGGCCACTTCTTTGACCTTTCCTAGATTGATGGTGCCCACTACTCTTGGAATGCGCTTCGTTGCAATTACTCAATGGCAAAAAAATATGCAATCCTCCAGTCGTTAGGAAGACTCCTGTACCAGGATCTTCCTTCTTTGAGCTCCTGAAATGCTATCAGTAGATGAATTCTGCCAAGATGCTAAAAGCATAGCCTGAGAGGTCAAGGCTCAAAAGTTGAGCCCATCAGTGAAGAGTTAAAATCTCATAGTCAGATTCCCAAAGTCTCATCATGTCTTTGTTCTGTTGGTTCAACTTGGTCTCTCTCACACACACACTGGTTCTTCACCTTATTCCAAGCCCACCTTAGATACCTAGGGTGGAAATTGTGTCTATGCACCAAAAACTACAACAAATCTCAGGAGGACTTTAAAATGTGTATGTTTTATTTGACACTAGCTTTGTGGACTCCAGCCCACTTCACCAGAGACATGAAATGAAGTTGTCTATGGTCCATGAAAGCTCACACAGAATAAAGCATGTTAGTCTGCCAAGGATCATAAGAACTTTCGTAGACTTTAGCATTCAGAAGAGCCTTCTAATGTTTTCCACTGACATGTAAACATGTACAATTTAAGCTTTGTGAACCTATCCTGCCCATTAGGGACTCTTCTTTTTGACAGCCATTGCATTATTTGATGATCACAGCTTCCGGCAAATTCCTAGTTAGGAGTTGGATGCCATTTCTAGTGGTCATTGTTATTATAAAAAATAATCATGACACTTCTGAATGAAGCTCTTTGTTTTTTACATTGAACAATATCAGGAGAAGAAAATGCAGCACTGTATGTAGATATTCCCATTGCTCATTCTTGCTATATTTTTGTCTTAAGTGCTTTTGATTGTTCTGTTTTTAGGGAGAATTAGAGTCCACCAACATCTGACCAGCCCCATCCTTGATACAGAACATAGGCCAAATCAACGTTTTTTCCATGTGGTCATTGAATATTGTGGAGTAATTTTGTTGTGTAGCAAAGCTTGGAGATGTGGGTTTGTACTTGGAAAATCTGCATGGAACAATTTCATAGGTTTCATGCTTTGCCTCTTCTTCCTGGAAAATACATTGTAGTATGAATAAGGGCGAGAAATTACAGGGACAGAAACTGGGTGAAAAATAGGAATCCATGGGCAAGAACCATAGCCACTAGATAAGCCAATGGGATAAACCTGTGGTCCACCTAATTTTGTATTTTCTGAAAGGATTGGTAGGCACTTTCCAAATTTTCAGGCAGGTTTTTATTTCCAGTTGCATCTCAAGATAGGAGGGATTTAATATTGCATTTTTTTCCTTTAATATATTTGCACAGACTTTAAAACATGTGACATAACATCCCAGAATCAAAGCGGGGGAGGGAACTATTTTTTTAAAAAAACCCAAGTCCTCTATTCAACATGGTAGGTTTTTTTCAACCACAAACTAACTTTTACAAACAGTGACTAAAAATTGCCTGCTAATATAAGAGATATGCCCATATCCTCCAAAGTTTTTCAAGTGAGAAGAGATGTTCCAGTTTTACAGAATAAGAGAGAAAAGCTTCTCAAAGATTAGAACTGAATACATCAATAAGAGGAAAGATTTTTTTAAAAAAAAATCTCTATCTTCAGCTTAGTAAAAGAACAGTTTAGGTAAGCTTTTATAACTGCTTTCAGATGTTAAAGATTGCTGAGGATAAGGTGGACATACCTGCTTATTACCAGAGACAGAAGAACAAGTGAAAATCAGATTAACCTCCTCAAGGGAACTGTTATGTTGAAGAAAAAAAATGTGCTCAGCTGGAAAAGAACATTTTGGGAAATTTCAAATTTGAAAGAACATTGTAGATTTTTAAAGAAGCTGCGTAAACATGTTTGTGCTTGTCTATTTGATGAAAAGTCCTTAAGGGCTGCTTTTACAAGGTCACTGTCTCAGTGAGGGAATACTAGACTCTTTGGGGGGAAGCAGGAAGTACAGATTCAACATCTTTGTATTACAGATATACAGCTTGAGCATAAGGGAGCAGGCAAGCATCCCAAGACGCTACTGTTGTTGAAATCAGTTAGAGCAGTAGTTCCCAAACTTGCATCCCTAGATGTTCTTCGACTACAACTCCCAGAAATCCTGGCTAGCACAGCTAGTGGAGAAGGCCTCTAGAGTTTTAATCCAAGAACATATGGGGGCCTAGGGTTCTTTATAGGAACCGTGGTGCAGTGGTTAAATGCCTGTACTGCAAGTAAAACTGTGTTCACGACCTGGGGTTCAATCCCAGGTAGCAGGCTCATGGTTGACTCAGCCTTCCATCCTTCAGAGGTTGGTAAAATTAGTACCCAGCTTGCTGGGGTTGAGGGGGGGGCAATGTATAGCCAGCATACTGTAATTAAAAAACTGTAAACCACCCAGAGACTACTTGAAGTGGTATGGGGCGGTATATAAGCAGAACACTTTTGCTTTGAACCCCTGATCTAGGCCAAGAGCTATAAAATCAAAAATGCTTTTGAATACTCATACAGCAATGCATAGGTGCCAATTCCAAACCTTACTCGTCATTCACTTGTCTGAATCTTTTAAAGTGTGGTTTTAAAACTGCTTTTAAATTTTGATGACATTAATCTATGGGGAATGAGGCAAATATATAATTCAGGGATCTACGTATGTACCTTTGCTTCTAATATATTCAAGCTACTAAAAATGGTACCCTGAAATATTTGAAAGGCAAAGCTTCCATGCAACACTCAGATGGCTGTCTAGATTTTTTTATCAGTTCCTGTTTGCTCATAAAACTTTTAGCACCTGTCTTGAAATTCTGGGTTGGAGGAAGTACCAAAAGGTGGTGGTGGGGAAATAAGATGAAAATTGTTTTAATAAATGTGTTGCATTTCAATTTAAAATGCATGTCATGTGTCACATTTTTGAGAAAACTAACACATTTTCTATTTTTAAGAAGCATACCTTCCTTCCTTCAAACATTTACATCTTCACTCATTATTATAACCACACATACAACTCAATCTATGGAAATTTCAGTGAGACTGACATTCAGACTCTGCACTTCTGCCTGCCCTTTGGACCCATAAAATTAATGGATACTTTTGAAAAGTACAGGGGTGCAACAATCCAGAAAATCAAGGATCCATTGTCTGAAGTGATGGCCAAGGAGTATGTGCCTGCACAAAGGTCCAAAAACAGAAGCAGCAAAAATGGCCATTCAGAAATTGTTATTCAGCACCCTGGACAGAGCTCTAAGAACAGGCACATTCAGTAACCATATGCAAGCTAGTGATGGTCAAAAAGACTATATCAATTCATTTGGATAAGTATCTTTCCAAATTTACAAATTTAGTCTTCAGCAGAAAGGAAAGGACTTTACAGTAAAAACATCTCCATGTAAAAGAAACTAAAACTGACAGATTCATCCAGGTTTTTGAATGCTTACCTGCTAGGCGTGAATTCTCTTCCCTGCTTGAAATATAGGTCTAAATAACCACGATTAGTGCTGGACCTTTTTTGCTGAAAGGATCCTCATATTTTATACATACATAACAGGCAGGTACAACATGGCTCTATCCATGCTTGGAATAACACTGATGAATTTGGCCAGCACAGGGATAGAGGGAGCAGGGGCAGAATTTCTTCCCATTCTTCTGCTCTGCAGTATGTGAAATGTTACACAGGAAATGTATGTAGACTGTCAAGAAGGCAGGATATTTTCTCCTTCCAGTCAAAACACAATGTTATATGCATAACAGAATGGTCTGAATGCTGCCCTTGACTATCTTGAGTTGTTATTTTGTTAATTACGATTGTTCCATCATATTTTATGATCTGCTGCAGGAGGTGGTGAAAGTATTGCTCTTCAGGAGTTGGTGGACAACAACCCTCTTTGGTCCCAACCCAACATAGTCCATAGTGGGAAATGTGGGAGTTGCAACTCACTAACATACCTAGGGCTGCTTTTTTGCCCATCCCTTATTTGAAGGGAAGAATTACAGTGTTTCAAACAAATGTATAAGCTTGGATCAAACTGGTAGTCCCAACTAGAGTAGACCCACTGAATCAATGGGACTTATATTAAGTATCTATTTAACATATGTCCTTAAGTTGTTGGTTCAATGGATTACTCTAGCTATGACTAGCAATTGGTGTTAGAGCATAAGTACTGATATAAATTAAAAAGGAATATATTTACAGCAATTGGATGCATGTAGAGCATGCTTCCTACTTCTTTTAAGGTGGAATCTGGAAGTTAAGATGAAATGCACGCTTGTTTAAGCTTTATGGCTAACTGACAGTGATTAATAAGTGGCTTGAAAGCTGGGTATCAAAGTTTATTATTAACATCCCTCTTTTGCCCTCGAATTAACTAGTGATAAATTATTGAAATCCCTTAGTAAAGCTTAAATGCATCTTGCAATGAAATACTGGATACAAATTAACTATAATGGGGAGTTGATTTCCTTCAATCTTTGTTCTCTCCCCCCCACCCCCAAACTTTTGATTCCTGGTTATTTCATTATGGCAAAGTTCATTAATCTCCATAGTTTATAAAGATAATTTTCTTGATTACTTAACTGATTAGAACATCCATTATCTAAGTGCTCATTTATCTGTTTTACAAATTTATTGAGCCTGGGCAATTTACCAATCTCAACTCTCTTTTCTAGAGTGTGTGTGCTCATACTTCCCTTTTATATTTATTTATTAGGGTCCCATCTTTCTTTCTCATTTCTGAGACACATAAAGCAGTGTATATGTCAATATATATGGCATATTACATTCCTCGTATCTAGATGGGCCTGTTAGAAACATATAGATATTTAGTACTGGCCAATTTTTTTCATCCTATCCCTGCTTTTTATGAGCAGCCACATGATCACCTGTAGCAGCCATTCCATCATAAACAGCAGAAGGAGATGAAAAGCCAGGTCATTATCTTTAGCTTCCTTGAATGACTAGTTCCAACAGACATCTTCTCTCACTTACAGATGTTGGTCCATTGGTTGCAGATGTTGGTCCATCAGTTGCAGCAGAGGAAAGCCGGAAGCAAAGCCATTCCATCAGATCTGCAGAAAGGCTACCACCATCTGGACCAGAGTCCCAAAGTAATCCATCCCAATTGCTCCCTATCAAAATAACAAGTGAACAAGGAGAATAAAGAGGCACTTTACCCTGTAAAATGTAATTGGTAGAAAAGTCACACCAAGGTGAGCAGGTGTCTGTTGGGTTATGGCTGGCTCTTTGTCATACCTGCCTGGAGATGGACAGGAAGTGAGTCGGGAGCCAAGAAGAACCACTGTCTTGGATAGAAGAGAGACAGCAGCCACTATCTCTTCAAGCTCCTGAGTGTGAGCTAGTGAATGATCAGAGAGAATCAACAAGGTGGCTTTGCTTGGCCATTCAGCAGAGCCATTTTGGGAGAACCCAGAAATCTTTTGCTGAAGAAAGACAAAAAGCAAAGCAAAAGCAAAGTGGTCTGCTTATATACCACCCCATACCACTTCAAGTAGTCTCCGGGCGGTTTCCAGTTTTAATTATAGTATGCAGGCTACACATTGACAACCCCCCCCCCCCCCCGCCAGCAAACTGGGTACTCATTTTACTGACCTCAGAAGGCTGGAAGGCTGAATCAACCATGAGCCTGCTACCTGGGATTGAACCCCAGGTTGTGAGCACAGATTTAGCTGCAGTACAGGCATTTAACCACTGTGCCATGAGGCTCTTGTTGAGACACACTGCACCATGACCTGCAGCATCTATGACATACTTGGTTTTTGGACCTGACACTTGAGGAAGCTATACCAGCAGAAAATGCCAAAACAATGATCTGCTGGAAGATAATGTACAGCAGCTGGAGGCCCATCTATCCATAACTGGGTTTCTCAGGGGAAAAGAATTGGAAGAATATCAAATGCAGAGGGTAATATTCGGAGGAATGTGACATGGAGTAGCAGGGCTATGAGGAATCTTGATGTGTCTTACTCAGAGGTAAACCCTATTAACTTCAATGGGACTTACTACCATATATGTGTGTGAAGGATAGGAACATATTTCACATAAGCCAGGCTGTGCCATAGAAGAGCATTCCATTTCTCAGACCTTGCCAAATTCAGAGTTGTTGCATTACTACCGAAAAACATTGTGGACAGTGGCCTGAATAGTTCCTGTATATAAATGTATACCAGGAATGCTAATCTGCATGTTCTTGCTGCCTATATTTATGTGTGCAGAAAAGATCATATACAGAACCCATAAGAGGAATTCTGTGTTGGGGGGGGGGTTCCTGACCCCCCAAGTCCCAGATTTCTGTAATAAATTTATTTATTCACAATTTGCAACCTTTTGACCATTTGTCACTTCTATAAATTCTCATTTCTCGAAGATGCCAGCTGGCTTTTGGTCTTCTTCATTTTGTTCTCTTTTGTTTTGGGGTATGTGTGTGTGTTTGGTTAGTGGATTTCCTTGTTACAGACAAGTCTGGTAGATTATCTGCCCCGTCTGTGTATTATCTTGATGACCAGCATGCAGAACCACAACTAGAGGGGGAGCGGGGGAGCGGGGGAATGTGCCCAGGGTGCCACACTGGGAGAGCACCAAAATGACAAAATAGTCAGGGGGGGGGGATACGGGATCCATCTTTGCCCAGGGTGACCAAAGACCATAGCTGTGGCCCTGCCGGTGTATTACATCTTGGGTTTTGCACTCTTAAAGCTGCATTAATAAAAACCGGTGCTCAAATATCCATGTTCCACTTTTGAGCAAGTGCTGAATCATGGGGTTGAGCATCTTAAAGCAAATATATTTTAGAGAGAGGGATGTTTAGCTCTAAAACTTCCAGTCAATAGTTTGTACTCTGAGCCAAGTCTTTGAATTTCCAAGAAATCCACTAAGCTGCATTCTTTCTAAGCCAATGGTGAAAAGATGATTATCTTGCAGAGTTTTTAGAGGTGCTTAAATTCTCATAAACAAACATCTGCACTCTTTTTACAGTGATTACCTCAGCATGTACCGATTAACATTTTATGCTCTCCTATAAAGTGAAATTACAGTAATCATTACTGATTTTTGTTTCGTTTTCTTTTTAGCTGAGAACATATATATAAATATATCAAGCTGTAGTCGGGTTATTGGTGCATGTACTGTGGAAACAGGACTTAATCAGAAAGTAAAAATTTGGTCATCTCTTCTGATATACGAGCCAAATTAAAATTTTCTGCAACTCAAGTTCAAGTTCCCTTTAGTGGCAATGTCAGTAGGATAATTAGGACTTTTTCAGCAATTTAGATTTCTTTGCCAAAATACTAATTTGGACTAAACTAAATCATTTTCGTTATCTCTTCATAATAATGTATTCAGCATTCTGTATCTAGATAATTTCAAGCACCTCTGTCAATTTACCTCATTGACCTTTATATGCCCACTTTGTATGGTTATCTGACTGAGGGGTCAAAGGTTGGGAGTTCAGCTCCCCACTTTACCTTCCAGGAAAGAGCCAGCTTTGGGGCAAATTACACAGTCCTAGAGGGCATAGGAAATGATGAACCATGTCTAAGTGTTCTAAACCTAGAAAACCATGGAAAGGTTGCCCTAATTCATAATTGACTTGGCAGCATGTGATAAGTAATGGTATCTTCAAACACTGTAGATGAGCTTCTTTGCTTGCTAATCTCCAACAGATAATCAAGATCATGTTGAATCCACAGAAGCACCCCAAAATGGGAAGTTGAATGCTTTGATGCAATAACATTCACTAGGGCAGTGGTTCTGAACCTGTGGGTCCCCAAATGTTGCTAGACTGCAACTCCCAGAAATCCCTTCCAGCACAGCAAGTGGTGGAGGCTCCTGGGAGTTGCAGTCCAAGAACATCTGGGGACCCACAGGTTGAGAACCATTGCACTAGGGAATAACTCATGGGCTAACAGGGGCACCTCTCCTCAAATGTTCCCATGGGGCTGCCCCACTTCCCATCCCTGTCATGGGGCATTTTTGCATTTACTTGGCTTTTGCTAAAACTGATGGAGAGCTCAGTGGTTTAATCATATGGCTACAGTGGCTGGAAGATTGATTCCACACTGTGTCTCCTTGCCAGGGGCTAGACTCAGTTATCCATAGGGTCGCCTCTAGCTCTGCAGGGGATAGAGTGAGGGACTAGAGCTCAGGAGAACAGGATTTGAATCTCCACTTGGCCATGGAAACTCACCGGTGATATGAGGCTGGATAAAGATACTCCTTAAATGGGGCATGGTGGCTCAGCGGACTAAGGCTCCCAAAACTGTTGGCTGCAAAGTCAGCAGCTCGGTGGATTGAATCCCAGGTGCCATGCAGCAGAGTGAGCTCTCGCTGTTAACCCCAGCTCCTGCCAACCTAGCAGTTCGAAAGTGTGTAAATGCAAGTAGATAAACAGGCACCGCCGTAAAAAGCGGGAAGACAAAACAGTGTTTCCTTGCAGTCATGCTGGCCACATGGCCATGGACTTGCACAACACTGGCTCTTCGGCTTGAATACAGAGATGAACACCGCCCCTAGAGTTGGAAACGACTAGCTCACATGTGCAGGGGGAACCTTTACCTTTTACTTTAAAGATACTCCTTAAACATCTCACTTACCTTGAAAGCCCTGGCAGAGTTAGTGTAAGGTGGTTCTGACTTGATAGTGAAGAACACACAGAGAAGACCACTTTTACTAATTTATCTAATACAGTGGTACCCCAACTTAACAGCAGCTCAACTTAAGAGCAATTCGAATTAAGAGCAGAAAACTGTAGGCGTTTTAACTGCTGCCTTACAAATTTTAGATATGTGGTCTGCTCAACTTAATTTTTTTCAGTTTTTTTAAACTTTTAACAGCATGCATTCAGAACAGATTAAATTCATAAGTTGAGGTACCACTCTATATTCTTGGTTTACTGGCATTATTTCCTGAGAAAGGTTCATTTACCATAGTTCCACATCACACCATGCTGAAAATTTGCCCAATAGGGCAAAAGAGTCGTAGAGAGGAACTCGTGCCATTTCTGAGAAGGAGGAGCACTATTTTAAAGTCACCTTGGCCCTTGTGCTCTTGTTCAGAGCTTTGAACTCTGGCCATTGGAGTTCTCAGGCAGTTACTTTGACCCCCACTCACTTTCACTCCTGCATGAGGCTGCTCAGTGAGGTCATCTGGGTTCTTTTGACATTGAATCTCAACAACGTTATCACAATGGCAAGCTGCTCGATTCCTCTGCCTCTATTGATCCATTCCCTCTCCTTTCTGGGTTCAAGGCTTCTGGAAAAGCTTGGTTTGCAGTAATACTACTGCTAGAAAGGCCAGATCATGGAATCATAGAATCACAGGGTTGGAAGAGACCTCAAGGGCCATCCAGTCCAACCCCCTGCCATGCAGGAACCCCCATCACACTCACAGTATTTCCAACAGGTGGCCAACCAGCCTTTGCTTAAAAACCTCCAAAGAAGGAGACTCCACCACCCTCTGTGGCAGCATATTCCACTTCTGAAAAGCTCTGTCATGAAGATCATGTCTCCTTAAGCTAGATCACCTCCAATTAGAATAGGTAGCGTCAACCAATTTCGGCTCCAAACAAGCTGAGCGAAGCACACTATTGTGCCAGCATTGGTTGGAACTCCCTTGTTGCCGCAAGGCTCTCCTGTCTTGTCATATTTTAAATCTGTTTGGTGTTTTTTTTTCATACTTGCTTTCTTCACTGTCCAGTTTTTGCATCTGGGAATACCACAGTAGGCAATATCTTGATTGAAGACTTTCAGGAGGCACCCTTACTCTTAAGATCTTTTCAGATTCTCTACCTTTTCCCACTTACCAGACCTTAAAAAAAACATAAAATGAAAAGTATGGACAATCCCCTCTCCCCATGGCTTCTGGAAGGCAAAGGGGGACTTTTGGGGCTACAGTAGGACCCCCATATCCACTGATTCATTATCCACTGAATCAATTATCTACAGTTGGCAAAGGAAAAAATAAATACACAATCCTGCAGCTGCAAAGCAAGCTACTTTCATAAAATATTAGCTGTAAAAAGCAAAGTTCTGCTTATATACCGCCCTATACCACTTCAAGTATTCTCTGGGTGGCTTACAGTTTAAATACAGTATGCAGGCTACACATTGCGCGCACCCCCAGCAAGTTGGGGACTTATTTTACCAACCAAGGAAGGATGGAAGACTGAGTCAACCATGAGCCTGTTACCTGGGATTGAACCCCAGGTCATGAGCAAACAGCAGTCGTGAAGCAAGCTACTGTCATAAAACAGCAGTTTTGGGGGATTTCCTTGGTGTTCTCTCTTATCCACGGTTTTCATTCTCCACGGGAAGGCCTGCAACCAATCCCCAGCAGATACTGGGGCCCTACTGTATTTTTAAAAGTCAAAAGTTTTTTCTTGTGACACAGGCTGGGGAACCACAAGCTTCTTGTGGTCTATGTGGTTGTTGGGCCACAAGCAGTACACCCCTTTCCTGGAATAGCACACATCAGTGGTGGCCAAGTCTTTCTTTGATCAGTGCACTATTTGCCACTCTTTCCACCATCATTTGTGTCATAACAGTAGCACATTAATGAGTTACCCAAACTTTTGTCACCACTATGTGTTGCAGACCACATCTCCAAACAGCTCAACTATGTAACTTCCAGCTCATTCCTTGCACAATTCAAGGTCGCAGTTTTGACCTAGAAAGCTCCAAACAGTTTTGGACTAAGATATTTGGAAGACCTCTTCTTTGGAGGCCCCCAATGTTCTTTACCACTTTAGAAGGCTGGGTTGGTGGATATTTGAGACATATCCATTTCAGTAGCTGTTCGTAACTGTAGAAAGCCCTCCTTAGGGCAACATAAGAATAATTAAGTTTTGCTTTAAATGGGTTTAAAAAAACCCAGTGCACTGACACTTTGAAATCTTTTATATGCATCTATGTTACTGTTTTATTTGGATATTGTTTGTTTAAATAAGATTACTTTCATCTCTGAAATTGAGAAATGATTCTCCACCTGCAGAACACCGTGTTTTGCAGAGCTCCAGGGGAAAGTACAGCAAATGAAATATCTGAATAGAGGAGGAATGTAAATAAACAGGAGGCCATATCTGGATGTGTTCTCCCCCCCACCCCCGCTGCCTTTGAGATGAAGAAGCCAGCAGTATGCTATAGCAAGTAATGTAATGTTCATTTGAGATTTAATTGAAATGAGCCACATGCTATTTTTCTTCTGTACTACCTTTAAGAAACTTTATGGAAAGGGAAATAAGAAGTATTCTGTTCCAAATAAGCTGAAGAGCACCTTTAAAAGGTCTTTTAGATTATTAGGCAACAGCTAAGATGACATCCTAACAGGTATAAAATATAAGAATTGCAGTTTTCTAGATCTTTGGGGTACTATTAACATTCCAAGGCAGAAGCTCTAATTGCCAAAGAGACAGGTATATTAACAACTTTGGGGTGGGGGCAAGGAGGAGTATAAAAGAGCAAGAAATGGTGGTTCTTTTTGTTGGAATTACTTGTTGGATGATGGATATAACTTTGAACATCCTGAAGGAGGGAGAGGTAGACGAATCTGACCAGAGACAGCTCATGACCAGAGTGATCCATCAGCCATCCTTGATTCTCACAATGCTAGTGTCTCTACACTTCTGCCATTTCCCATTTTAATTCCATTCAACTTGTTTCTCAATCAGTTTGGGACTTTAAATTTTTGCATAATTTCCCCCAATATAGGGTGTGGCTACTCATTGAAATGCTCCTGGTTTGGTTCAGGTTTAGCAGGCTTAAAATAGATTTTAAATTATCCGCTAAGGGCTGGAAGCATGTTTGTTGTTGTTGTTGGTGGTGGTGGTGTTCAGGAAGGGAGGTACTTTAACAGCCTCAAGGGGCTTGTTTATTTCAATTGTATATACAATGTATTTTGAATATTTTTAGCTTGTGTGATCACCTGCATTTGACTAAATTGTGTCTGTGAGATTTGTCGAGTAATGTATCCCACGATCATGGGTTTCAGGGTGCAGGGGAACCTTGCAGTACAATTTGTTGTATTTTTCTAGCTGTAGCACTCAACTAGTACTATCCCAGTTTGAAATATATATTTTAAAATACAAATAAAACAAATATTAAAAATAACAACATCCGCAGTAGCAGCAAGTGGTTATAAGAACATAAGAACATAAGAGCCATGCTGGATCAGGCCAAAGGCCCATCTAGTCCAGCTTCCTGTATCTCACAGTACCCCCACCAGATGCATCTGGAAGCGCACGATACTAGATATCTGTCTCCTGATACCACTCCCCTGCATCTGGTCCTTGAGGTACCCCAGTTTTAAGCTCGGTGATGATACATCTCCCTCATGGTTTGTAACCTGTGATGGACTTTTCCTCCAGGAATCTGTCCAATGCCCTTTTGAAGGCATCCAGGCCAGATGCTATCACCACATCCTGTGGCAGGGAGAAGCAGCCAGTGCTAGAGCAGGTGTGGCAAGAAAAAGCCTCAAAAAGTTTTTCAGCAGCAAAACTGATTTTCGTATTCATGCTTTGTCACCAATTTCTTATGACCAAAATAGCCTCTTTATAAAATATGTAGATAGCATGCACATAGATCTACATATGATCTCCCACCTCTGTCACTTCCATCTAGGATGAAGTTGGGAAACAGTGATGTGTTCTCTTATCTCTTGAGTCTAAGATCCTGAGATCTCCAAAAAGATGTGCTTTAGAATGGCTACTAGTAAACATAGTAGAGAAAAACACAGAAGATGAATGGACCTGCAGCCCTCTTACAAGATTCCATGGAAACAGATGAAAAGAGCATTTCGGTAGAAAAATTGTTCATTCCCTGTGGTTAAATTTGCATCCTGGTCTCTCCTGGGGGTTCATGAATATTTCACAGCTGTTAACAAACATAAAATTAAAAGATGTATAAAACTGTGATATATCAGGGTAGGGCTGCTAGCTGAATCTGCAAGAGGCAACACGGGGGGGGGGGGGGGATCATCTCAGTAAAATAGGCCATCTGCAAAATTTCTGCCCTGATCAGGAAAAGATGAGTAAAGGATAGCATGGCAGCCATTTGTAAAAGAGGAGATATGGGACTACAACTCCCAGAATCAAAGCCACAGAAACAGAAAAAACTAATTTATTTTCGAATAACCTTATACTTGTTGCTGACCTTCAGTGGCAGTGGCTCCTCTGTGGTTTCCTTCAGCTTCCTTTCCGATCCCTATTTGGAAATGCCCCTAACACAGTCTGAGACTTTCTAGATGCAGAGCATCCAACCTATCTCTTATTCCCCCTTTTTTTTCAACACAGAGACATACTGGTACTTATATCGAGGAGTAAGCACAGATAAGGCCCCAGACAGCTCAGCCTTTTGCAAGCCCTTTTCATTCAGTACTACATCTCCAAGCCTCTTTGTTTTCAGGATGTATTTATTCTGATAACTTCTAATAGGACTGGATTGGGAAGTAAGACCTTGATACTTACTGGAATCTCTCTCTCTCAGAAACCAGCTACTGCAGTACTTCTTTCACCCACTCCTCTCCATCATTGCCGCTAATGAGGGAAGCAAGAAAGGTGACAACAAGGAACTGTACCTTCTCGACAGTGGCTCCTAATCGTTGGAATAAGTTTCCATTTGAGATACACCAAGCTCCTTCCCTCTTGGTAATCGGGAATGTCGTAAAGTCGAAATTTTATGAAGCTGCCTTGAATAAGTATGTGAAGATTCTATCATCTAGGTGATGTTATCTGGAAGTAGAGTCATGGCAATTGGACTTCTTTTCTTGAGAGAGCAAAACGTTTCGCTACTCATCCAAACAGCTTCATCATTCTGAGGAAAGTTAGTGGCAAGTCCTCCAAATTATACTTCACTTTGTTTTCGCATCACCCTGGTCTAAATAGGCTCATTAGGAGGACAGTGGCTTAATGAGTCTATTCAGCTGCTTGGATGAGTAGTGAAAAGTTTCAATCTCTTAAGACAAGAAGTCCAGTTGCCACTCAACTTCCAGACTGCCTTGATTAACTTAGTCCTCAATGTTGTTGATAGTACTATTAGCTTTTAATGCCTTCTTGTTCTGCTTTCTTTTTTCTTGTATTGATTTTATATCTGAAACAGTGAACCCTCATACTAATTGTTGTTTTATGAGGAGTGTGAGGTATTATTTGTAAATTCTTGTGCTCACCAGAGGGGCAGTATAAAAATCTAATTAATTAATTAATTAATATTTTTGATGATACCAGAGATGGGAAGAGTTAGTTTTTGGATGAGAATTCCCAGAATACCCTTCTCAGCATACTGGGAAATAGTCCAGTGAGGTCTTCAAAACAATAATATCCTTCATATCTGTTGCAGAAGGTAGCTTAAAAATATCTCCGGTCTGGGAATGTAGAAAGTTATCAATTTGGCTTCCTTTCCCAATTCATATTCTTCAGATCTCATGTGCCTTCCGTTCTTAAAGGGAACTTAAAGTATTAAAGCCTAAATGGCCTGGGGCAAAGCTACCACAAAGACCATCTTTCCAACCCCCCACCCCACCCCCATTAAGAGCTAGTCCAAGTACTAAGGTCATCTGGAGAGGCCTTTCTCTCATTCCCGCCACTCTC
Source organism: Phrynocephalus versicolor (assembly GCA_023846285.1). Taxonomy (NCBI): domain Eukaryota; kingdom Metazoa; phylum Chordata; class Lepidosauria; order Squamata; family Agamidae; genus Phrynocephalus; species Phrynocephalus versicolor. The sequence goes on along the minus strand of JAHTLZ010003526.1, from coordinate 13,681,969 downwards.
AAAGGTGTGTCTGATGAGCACACATAAGAAGGCCTTCTCTGTTGCTGCTCCCATACTTTGGAACTCCCTCCCACATGAGGCCAGACTTGCCCCATCTTTGCTGTGCATCCTCAAGCAGCCAAAAACCTTTCTCTTCAGGCAAGCCTTCCCTCAGTAGTTAGCTGACTATTATGTGATGGGTTGTGATGCATTACTGCTTGGGCAGGATTAATAGTACTACAGTGGACCCTTGTATAACAAACAGTTTGTATAACAAAAAAATCTGTACAACATAAGAAATTCCAGAAATAGGGGAAATTTGCTTAACATAATCATTTATGGGGCATATTCGTACAACATAAAAATGGTTGTGATTAGGGATTACTCTGTTTTCAATGCATTCCTATGGAAAATTTATATAAAGGAAAATTTGCTTAACAGAATTTCATTTGGAACGATTTAATTCCTTTATACAAGATACCACTGTACTTATGTTTTCCATTTTTTGTATATTATCTCTTAGTGTGTGTTTTCTTCCCCTTTATTTGTTTACCTATTCTTCTTAGATTTAATAGTGTCCTTTAATAATGTACTATGTAAGGTGCTTCTTGTAAGGTGTAAGATGCCTTTTCACACTCATTTTTTTCTTAGCTTTAAGCATTGTATTTGTATCTAGTTTTGTTAACTGTTGTATACTCATTGTCTTCAGCTATCTATATTGTCCAGTGTTGTAAGCCACCGTTGATCCTTTCTAAGGAGAAAGGCAGAGTTTTAAAAAATCTTAAATAAATAAATAAGGTAAGTTTTTAAAAAGCAAGTGTGAAATCTATGCAACTGTTCCCAGCACAGACTGGACCATGAGACACCTGCCTCCAGTGTAAATATGAAATTATGTGCCGTGAACTCAGTTTCCACTCATGATGACCAGAGAAGATTGTGAAGAGCCCCCAAAGGATCTCTCCAAACTGGGAGAAAGGACTGCGAAATGGCAAATGCGTTTTAATGTAGCCAAATGTAAAGTAATGCATATTGGGGCAAAAAACAAAACTTTATCAGCTCATGGGTTCTAAGCTATCCATGACAGATCAGGAAAGAGATCTTGGTTTCAGTCCTACTGCCTCTTTCATTTCCTATTTTATGCCCCTTATTCTCTTCCATGGAATAGAGGGCTAGGATCTCACTACTAATCTGTGTTATGTTACAATTAACTGAGCATGTCAAGAAACAATGTGCATGTGTGTACGCATGCATGCAGTCACATACACAGATACGTACAATTTGCCGGTGTTAACATTTAGCATTCTTTTGAATCTATTTTATATTTCATGGTACAGAAGAGCGGCTCTGGCACCTGTGAAGCAATGAGATTGCAGGTTTATTGCTCTTCCTGAAGGCCATAATTCTGAATTGTTCTGAACATGGCGGTAAATGCTTACAGTAATGCTTTCCTTTAGCAGGAATCATATTAAAAGTGACTCTTGGGCTTGGCCGTTCTTTCTTTGTTTTTAAACAATGCCTCCCAAGAATATTCACAGAAGATGTGTTAGCTTTATTCTTCTGACAAAGCCACTACTGTTCTCTAGAATTCAATAAACTTTCAGCACTTTCATTGCTCATGAGGAAAACCTAGAACAACCTTTTCATGTTTTGTGTGTGTTTTTAAGCTAGGAACATAAACACCTTCCTTATTTTTAGCCAGACCACTGTCCCCTCCAGACTGGGATCAACTGCCTGGACAGGAAGGGGATCTCCAAGGGAGAGATTTAAAAAGTTACTGTTTTGAACTACAGCTTCCAGACCAGTTTCATGAGGAGCCCCAGCCAACAAGGATATGTTCCTTCTTGTTGATATAAATCCCAGTATCTACCAGAGGGTTTATGGAGGCTCTCTTTCCCTGTGTTACTGGAGATGCCAGATGGAACTGGGATGGATTCCAAATGTGAGACTTTTTGCCTTCAAATCAAATGCTCTTGCACGGAGTCATATACACACACACACACACACACACACACACACACACACACACACACACA
>JAHTLZ010003526.1:13644857-13671909 GCA_023846285.1 Phrynocephalus versicolor | reverse complement strand
GGGGGGGATCCAAAATGGCGACAGCAATATTTATTTTTAAATCGTGGTCAAAAAACCCACTAAAGCACAACAGAAACATGTGAAAATTAGGTATTTTAACTGCCTGAATTTTTATAGTAGCAGCAGTGGGTTTTTCTTGCAATAAAATGTCTCAATTGATTTTATTTTATTTTATTTTTATTTTTATTTTTTTACACCTGCGCATGCGCAATGATGGGCTGGCCATGGGATGGGACCATGCAAATTTTTTGACCCATTCCACCAATTGCATGGCCAGGTTTTGACTGAGACTTCTGGGATGTGCCAGTCGGGCATAAAAAGCCCACTAACCCTAACCCTAACCCTAACCCTAACCCATACGCCAGTACACTGTCCTTCTTAGTGGGTCAGAGGCACCCAGAGGTGCAGCCCACTAACCCACCCTAACCCTAACCATAACCCTAAGGCTAGCCCTTACCCTAACCCCAACCCTAAGCATAACCTGTACGCCAGTACACTTCCCTTCTTAGTGGGTCAGAGGCACCTAGAGAGGTGCCTCCCAGAGCCCACTATCCCTACCCCAAACCCTAACCCTCACCCTAACCTGTATGCCAGTATGCTTCCCTTCTTAGTGGGTCAGAGTAGAGGCACCCAGAAAGGTGCCTCCCAGAGCCCACTTACCCTAACCCTAACCCTAACCCTAACCCTAACCCCATGCTCTGGGACCTCAAATCACGCTAAATCGTGGTGGAAATGGCAAACGACAAATGACAAACGGAAACGACACATTTTTGAAAATTATCGCGACAAACGGAAACGACCCGAAACGGACCCGTTCCGACAAACAACTCAAAACGTCATTTTTTCTGGTCGTGCCCATCTCTACTTACAACATTCAAAGGTAACAGTAAAGCTAAAAAGAGCATGTGAAAGGGGGGGATCTACTATGAGGGGTAGAACCTAACATGGAAAACACTGGTTTTCTGCATGGTATTCCATCTAAAAGTCACATAATAGGTAGTCAGTCATTCAGGGAAAGCTTGCCTGAAGAAGAAGGTCTTACCTGCTTCCAGAAAGACAGCAGAGATGGGGCAGACTTCGCTTCCAGCGGGAGGGAGTTCCAAAGTCTGGGAGCAGCAACAGAGAAGGCCCTTTCAGCACTTTGAATTGTGCCCAATAGCTGATTGGCAGTCAGTAGAGCTGCTTTAATAAGGGTGTAACGTGATCTCTGTAGCCCACCCAAGTCAGCAATCTGGCCACTGCATTTCGGACCCATTGAAGTTTCCTTCAGTAACCCCACATAGAGCGCATTGTAGTAGTCAAGCCAGGACATCACTAGGGCATGTGCCACAGTGGCTAGAGCAGGTTTCTCAAGAAATGGGCATAGCTGGCAAACTAGTTTTAATTCCTTTAATTGTTTGGTATCATGGAATAGTGATAGACTGCACTTCAGGAAAAATTAGCAAACAAACGTCAGGGAGCAAAAGGAATTAAACCTTCAAATTCATTTATTGGGGGCTTACAACCTTTCATGGATTTTATTAGTAGGAAATATCATATTTGTCTTCCACAATGCTTACAAAGGGGGGATTGTGAGCCACTCATGTGTTAATTGCATATTCTCAAGTAATTATTTGTTTTCAGTGCAAGGCATAGAGTGGGGGCAAGGAAGGGAATAAATAATGATAATTACTTCTGTAATGTGACTATTAGAAAATAAATGTTTAAAGGAAATCAAATAAGTAGGAAAAAGCTACAGTAGTACCTTGTATAAAGGAATTAATTTGTTCAGAATGAAATTCTGTTAAGCAAATTTTCCTTTATACAAATTTCCCATAGGAATGCATTGAAAACGGAGTAATCCCTAATTGCAACCATTTTTATATTGTACGGATTCACCCCACAGGCAATTCTGTTAAGCAAATTTCCCCTATCTCTGGAATTTTTTATGTTGTACAGATTTTATGTTATACAAACCGTTTGTTATATGAGGGTCCGCTGTACTTTAAAAATGGCAATAATTTAAGAAATTATGTAGATTTTATTGATTTGTGTGACTAAGTATGCAACAGACAATGGCTCCAGAGATTTCCTGACTTTATGCCATTTTTGTAACTGTACAACAGGAAACAGATCCTATTTTTTAAAAAAAATAGAAACAAATTAAGCAACAAAAGCTATACAGATACTCCTCACTTAATAATGAAGTTTCATTGCTATGAGTAGGTCATTAAGTGAACTGGTTAAGTGAGGAGTAGAGATGGGAATGGAATGGAAATGTAGTGTTTTGTTTCATTTTGTTTCATTTCAGTCCTCATTTTGTTTCATTTCATTAACAATTGATTTTTAAAAAATAATTTTCGTCACAAAACAAAATGATAAATATTGGGGAGATTTCCCTTTTTTTATTTAACAGGGAGCCCACTGCCCTAAATCAAAGACCTTCCTTTTTATCTTTTTCCCCTTTAATTGTTATATTGTTTGATTTATTGTGGATTTTTTGTGGGGTTTTTTGGGCAAATTGTTTATGGTATAATTTGTTGTACACCGCCCAGAGTTCCCAATGGGAAATTTAGGCAGTTAATAAATAAATAAATAAATAAATAAATAAATAAATAAATAAATAAATAAATAAATAAACATTCCAATCAATTTTCTTTCAAGCAAAGAACCCTCTGAAAACAAGCAGGAAACCTAAGGGCTACCTGCTGCACAGAGATATTGGAGAGATGGGGAGGAAGGAAAATATAAAAAAATAACCACCACAGTCCTACTTAACCAGGAAAGCAAAACAATCAGTTTAAACTTTAAATCAATTTGCAGATACAGGGAAAGCCAACGCAGGGAAGGGAATGGAAGAGCTTAGCTGCTGGCTAGCTGCAGGCAGGCAGATCAAGATCGGAGATAAGTAACAGCTGAGGAGGAAACAAAACAAATCAATCAGTTTAATAATAAACCTCCTGTTCTCAAGTTGGCTATATCAAGAGGCTTCTCACCACTAGGACAAATCATTTCATTTACGAAACAAAAAATTCTGTTTGATTTCATTTCTTGTTGACATGCTGTTTGCTGTTTTGTTTCATTTTGTAATTGTTTTGTAAGCTTACAAAACAAAACAGCTTGTCATTTTTTGTAAGGTGCCCATCCCTAGTGTGGAGCTTAAGGCAGATATCTTGTGGCATGTTGATGTCACTCTTTTTATAGGCAGACCAGAGTGGGGAGGCTCTCTGGGAGGCAGCAGGAGAAGCAGAACAAAAAGGAGAGAAAAATAGAGATGGAGGTGGCCAATGCCCATCCCTCTCAGGTCATTCTACTTCTCAACAGAGGCATTGTGACATTTACAGCAACACCCATCCCTTGAAAGCAGCAGAGAAAGAGGAAGGCAGGGCGATGATGCTCTAGCCTGCTTCCCCTCCTCTGAGCTCTTTTCAAGGTAGGTGCACGCAAGCAGAAGCAGGCTGGACACTTTGGACAGCAGGTTCTCCTTGAGGTAGCAGTAGAGATGGGCATGAACTGAAAAAATGACAATTCATTTTGGTTCAGTTTGTTTTAAGGTTTGGTTTGGTTTGGTTTGTTTTTAATGATTTTTTTTTTTGAAATATTTGTTTCATTCTTCATTTTGATTTGTTATTCATTTTTTCCTTCAAGCCTCGATCCCGTGGCCCCTGGGGCCTGGTTGGTGCTTCTTTTATTTTTATTTTTTTCTTTATTTTAGAGTGCCGACCCGGCCAACCCTGAGGCCAGGTCAACACTCCTTTATTGTTGTTGTTGTTGTTGTTGTTGTTGTTGCTGCTGCTGTTGTTGTTGTTGTTGTTGTTGTTGTTGTTGTTGTTGGGTTTTTTGGGGGGGTTAAAAGTCCCCAGCATAACGAAATGAATAATGAATAACAAAACAAAAGAAAAGTTCATTTTGTGCCCATCTCTAGGTAGCAGTTAGACAGCAACCACTTTGGCCATGGCTGTTCATTGCAAGTCTGAGAGGTCATTAAACAAGTATGCTATTCAGTGAAGAGTGGCTGTAATGTCAGACAGAGTTGGACAACAATTTTGTAAGGCAAGGTAATTTGTTCCCACTGGAAAAGTAACCAGTCCAGAGAGGGCATTTAACATGTGTCTCTCCAACAATGAAGTCAGTTGACTGTAAGCCATGGTACTCACATCCTGAATCAATGGAAGCAAAACTAACATGATTTACAACTCTTAATATCCTTAATTTATTTGTTAATTTGCCCATTGAGGGTAATTGCCAGATCCTTCTAAACCAGGAGATGATATCAAGATCATGGAACAATAGCTGTTTCTAAGCAATTTCCAATTTTGCCAGTGTAAGCAACAGGGCTATAAATACTTTTGTTTCATTATTAAATTGTGTGATCCACTTTTTCCAAATTCCCTTTGCAACAGTTTCTTTATGGAAATTAAGGCCTAATAACAAATACGGGCCATGAATTTGCTGCAGTTAAACACTTGTAGATCTATTGTGTTCACTGGGATGGAGAAATTTAAGCAATGTGCAAGAAGACATAAGAACATAAAAACATAAGAACCATGCTGGATCAGGCCAAAGGACCATCTAGTCCAACTTCCTGTATCTCACAGTGGCCCCACCAGATGCATCTGGGAGCGGACAAAACTAGATATCTGTCTCCTGATACCACTCCCCTGCATCTAGTCCTTGAAGTACCTTGGTTTTAAGCCTGGCGATTACACATTTCCCTCATGGTTTGTAACCTGTGATGGACTTTTCCTCCAGGAATCTGTCCTATCCCCTTTTGAAGGCATTCAGGCCAGATGCCATCACCACATCCTGTGGCAGGGAGTTCCACAGACTAACAATGTGCTGGGTGAAAAAAATATTTTCTTTTGTTTGTGCTTACTCTCCCAGCCCTCGATTTGAGTGGATGCCCCCTACTTCTGGTATTTTGTGAGAGGGAGAAGAGCGTCCCTCTATCCACTTTACTCATGCCCTGCATTATTTTCTATGTCTCAATCATATCCCCCCTCAGGCATCTTTTTTCCAGATGTTTAAGATTATTTACTCAGGAGTAACCCTGACTGATTTGACTGGTATTTTTTTCTGAATAATGTGGAGGGTCACACCCTACAACTAGTTACTATGCAAGATTGTGCCAAGTATTTGAAAGTATATTGGCTTACCATAATAGAGTTGCATATTGAAGGAATAAATCAAATGATGCCTGTTACTCTTTTATAGTTGTTAAATTCCATCAGAGAGAAACACCAACTTGCTTCCTGCCAATATGTGATGGAAAGGCTTAATTTTGGAAGCAGCATTATTTCAGAAGAACTGGAAGTGTGGTTATTTGTACATCTTGTCCCTGAGTGTCAAAAAGAGATCAAATTCCCAAAGTAATAATGGGTTTCTCCTTGATGTTTCATTGTCCAGTTACTTTGTTCTGAGTACGGCATGTGTACAAAAACCAACTAACACACTGAATACTGCACACTGTTCTAGATGCTGAACCTCAAAAATGATCTTGTAGAGGTAGAAAAGATGGAAACAATACAAAAGAGAGATTCATTTGTTTAGGAGCTTCAACGAGTTTCTGTATGAAAAAACAAGTAAACAGAGAATGAAAGATATTTGTAAACTAGAGATGGGCACAAAATGAAAAACGACACACTGTTTTGTCATTTTGTACAGTTATGAAACGTTTCAAAATGAAACGAAACAGCAGACAGTGTTTCGCCAAGAAATGAAGCAAAACACCATTTTTGTTTCAGAAATGAAATGATTCATCCTTGTGGCGAGAGGCCTCTTTCTTGATCCAGCCGTCTTGAAAATAGGAGGTTTATTATTAAACTGATTGTTTCCTTCCTTTCCTCCCCGTGCCTGAACTGTTGATAGCTAGCTTATATCCAATCTTGATCTGCGGTGCAGCTAGCCAGGAGCTGAGCTCTGCTGCCTGTCTCTGGGCTGCAGACATGGCAGTTTTAGGACCATGAGGCTGACTGGATCACGTTTCTCTTCCCTTCCCTTCACTGCTGTGTCTGCAAGTTGATTTAAATTATTTTCCTTTCCTGATTAGGTAGGAGGTTATTTTTGATGTTTTCCTTCCTTCCTTCCCTCCCCGTGCAGATCAGCTGTTGAGCTTATTTCTCTAATCTTGATTTGAGGTATAGCTAGCCATTAGTTTTACAGAGAGTTGTTTGTTTGAAAGCAAATTGATTGCAATGTTGGAGGAGGGTCTTTGTTTTAACGCTATTTAAACTCAGGCAGTGGGCTCCCTGTTAAATAGAGGTGGGCATGAAACAAAAAAACAATGGTTAGGTTTGTTCTTTTTCGGGGGGGGGCTCAGTTCATTTCATTTCATTTCGTATGAATTTTTAAAACTAAAATTTGTGTAAATTGAACCAAAACAAACTGTTTCAGGTTATCTGGATGGTGGTGGCATTGGCAGCAGTGGTGATCCAGGCAGTGGCAGTGAGGGCCTAGGTTGGACTTCTGGCCGCTCGGCTACTCCAGGTGTCCGGTGAGCCCAGCGACAGTGGCAGCCGCTCGGAAGCCTCCTCGTGGCCTCACCAGGCTGCTCCGCAGTGGATCGACATTATCATTGGTGACAGTAGATGCCCACAAGGTCCTGGCAGCGGACATGCCAGGTAGCTTTAGACCTCATCACCGCCGTCTTCAGAGCCCCGGCAGTGGCCGCACCGGATGGCGGTAAGCCTTGCCACTGCTGCACTGCGCAGCAGTAAACCTCACCACCACCACCTCCGGAGCCTGGGCAGTGGTAGGCCTCACCGCCTCCTTCAGAGACCCAACAGCAGCTGCGCCTAGCAGCGGGAGGCCTCACCGCTGCCTTCAGAGCCCCAGCAGCAGCTGCAGCAGGCAGCGGTAAACCTCACTGCTACCACCTCTGGAGCCTGGGCAGCAGTAGGCCTCACTGCCACCTTCATAGCCCCGGCAGTGGCCATACTGGTTGCCGGTAAACCTTGCCACCACTGCCTCCGGAGCTCGACAGTGGTGGGCCTCACCACTGCCTTCAAAGCCCCAGCAGCGGACACGACGGGTGGTGGTAGACCTCGCCAGCCAGTGGTAGGCCTCAGCACTGCCTTCGGAGCCCCAGCAGTGGCTGCGCCGGGAGGCAGCAGGCCTCCAAAGCCCCCTCTGTGGAAGCTTCTCATCGGCACCAGCTGCTCTGGGATTTGGGTGGCTGGCACGAGGCCTCCAAAGCCAGGGGCTCCCCCCCCCCACAGCTGAGAGGCGCTTGGTTCCCCGTGCCCCATTTTTTTAAAAAAGAATTATTTCTGGCTGGCTTGACCAACTTTTATTTTTCATTTATTTTTATTTCTTTTTTTAAAAAAGTACTGGCCAGGGCCAGGGCCATTTCTAATTTTTTTTAATGTTTTTAAATTTTTCAGCACCGACCATGCAGCCCGCGGGGCATGGTCGGCACTTTTTAAAATTTTAATTTAATTTTTTTAATTTTACAAGGTCAACCATGAAGCTCCCAGGCCAGGTCAGCGCCTTTTTAAGTTTTTGTTATTATGATTAGTATTATTATTTTTAAATGTTCCCAATGCTGGGGTGGGTTTTTTTTCCCACAGATGAGAGGTGCTTGCTTCCCAGCACCCCATTTATCATCAGAGTTCCAGCAGAAGTGGTTGGGACTCCGCGCAACTCAAGGTAGGTGTCCAGAATAAAAAACGAAATGAACAGAAGAGAAATTTCCATTTCATTTCGTTTTGTTTTTCTTTGATGGGTTGGTTCATTATTCGTTTTGTTAGCTAATGAAATGATTAATGACTAATGAAACAAATTAAAAATTTGTTTCATGCCCATCTCTACTGTTAAATAAAAAAGAAAGCTCCCCATTATGTATAGTCTTATGAATCATTTCATTTCATTATGAAAATTCATTTTAAAAATTTGTTATTAACGAAACAAAATGAAGACTGAAACAAAATGAAATGCTATACTTCCTTTTCATGCCCATCTCTATTGTAAACCTATGTACCACGTGGAGAATGTAAAAGCAATTCTTAAATAGTTTTCTCTTTATATACCACCCATAGTGCTTAAAGCACTCTCTGGGTAGCTTACAATACAGTTATGCAAGCTACACGTTGCTCCCGCAGCAAGCTGGGTACTAATCCTACCATCCTTGGAATGATGGAAGGTTGAGGCAACCCTGAGCCAGCTGCCTGCGAGAGAACCCTGGGTCATGAGCACATTTCAGCTGCAGTACAGAAGTTTAACCACTGCACTATGAGGCTCCTCTAAATAGAGCAGAAGGCAAAACGAAAACGAAAATTAAAAAATAAGATGATAACATTGTGCCACCTTAAATACTACCTTCTCTATTTTCATGTGAGCTTTCTTGGCCAAGTCCACCTCTTCAGACATGACAGAGGGACTGCATGCCAAATATTTATACTTATATTTATATTTAATCATGGCCCCAAAACAGAGAGACTTCTTCTTTCCTGGGCACAAATAGCTTATGGTGAGGCATTTCATTCCTGGCAAGGACCATGAAGATCCCTGTTGATCTTCAGTTCCCCTTCCAGGAAGCATTATTCTGTAAACAGTGACAATGCTTGGTGGTTTAATTAATCCCAGGCAATTGATAACAAAGGGGAACAACATGGTAATGAGTATCATAACCCTGATGGGGCTGATAAGGTGACATTGGTTAGTTAGTAAGGAAATATAGCTGGGAACCAGCTGATGCAACATGGGAGGGGGGGTTCCCTGATCAGGTTTATCCAGATGTGCAAAGATGCCATAGCAAATTAGCATGAGTAGTCATGATTCCTTTCAAAATGCACCTTGGCTCACCCACTGTGGTGCTTACACTGTACTGTGAAGAGCAGATTCTTGAAAATTGCATATTTAAACATGCCAGGAAAGATGTACTTACAAATGTGTTCCATGCTGCAGCCTTGCTTCTGGAAGACTCTTTCAGCTTCTTAAAAGCCAGCTAAAGGGATAATTAAAGGATTCTGAGCTGGAAGCATCCTGACCAGGTAATGAACTCTGCTTGGGACAGCCATGTTCAAAGTCCAGCCTGTGGGCCAGATCCGAACATTTTGATTGGCCTGTGGCTAGCTGGCCTGCCCTCTGCCTCCCACGCCCACCTTTGCCCTTCTCATCATGCCGAAGGCCCCCTAAAGGAGTGAGCATTGCCACTGAGCCCCTGGGGAGGCAGAGCTCTGCTGGCCATTCCTCATCAACATCATCTTTCTCCTCCTCCTCCTCCTCCTCCTGTTCTTCAATGGGGAGACGGCACATGCCTTGGCAGTGCTGTGGGGCCTGCAGGTAGAGGTGGCACTGCTGGGTGTGATGCTGGTGGCAAGCAATGGGGAGTTTGGAGAGCGCCAGGCCATGCTGGAAGCTGCCTCAGGCTACTTCCATGCCATGTTTGGCGGTGGGTGGCCAGGGGCATATCTAGGGGGGCATCTCCCCTGGGTGCAGCAATCTGGGGGCGCATGGAGCGGGAGCAGGAGGAGGAAGCTGTGCACCCTCCTGCCACCCAGTAGTCCTCCTTTCCCCTAAGGCTTAGCGATGGCACCCCCCTCTGCCACCTCCACCACCGCACACCAGGGGAGCGGTGAAGCAGGCAGGCAGGAGCATGGTGGCCACAGTGCCCTCCTCCTTCTCTTCTTCACCAAGTGCCTGGCACTGCTCCACAACTTCACCTACAGGGGCCAGGTGGCAGCGCTGGAAGCGGGCACAGCCGAATAATGCAGGGCTGGCCGATTGGCTCCTCTGTGCTGCTAACCTCCTTCAGTTCCCAGCCATCACAGCGGCAAGAGACCCTGGCTGGCTGCCTGCCTTGAGCCCTCCACCACCCTTAAGCTGGAGGATTTTGGTGAGGCCTTTGCCTGCGTGCTGCTGGCCAAGGTGGGCCGAGGCTGTGTCCTGTGCCACGATGACACTGAGCCTGAGGGGGAGCAGAGTGCCCAGCAGGAGCAGGTCCCGCTGGCATGCCTCAACTCCTACCTGCACGAGGGTGCACTGTGTGTGCCTAAGGATGACACAGCCTTTACCCTGGTTCTGAACTGGGTGCACATTGAGCCCATCACCCACGCCCCACTCCTGCCTCAGCTCATGGCCCATGTGCTCCTGCACTTCGTCCACCACTTCACCCTCTTGGCCGAGGTCGAGGGTCAGCCCCTAGTGGCCCCTCCACTGGCCTGGCTGAGATCCTGGTGGTCCTCGGCTGCTGCAATTGCGACTGCAATGAGCTTGTCACCATCAACTGCTTCAACCCCCGCACCGGGCACAGGCGCTACCTAACCGAGTTCCCCAAGTACCTGGAAGGGCTTGCAATGGGTAAGCAGGTGGGGCTTGCAAAGGGTCAGTGGGGGGGCTTGCAAGGGGTCAGTGGTGGGCTTAGAGGTCAGTGGGTGGGGCTTGCAAGGGATCAATGGGTGGGGCTTGCAGGGGGAGGGTTAGCCATCCCCCCACACATTCTCAGCCACCAAATATGGCCCTCTTTACAAAACGCTTGGACACCCCTGGCTTAGGAAGCATGTAAGGCAAACAGAGGAGTAGCTAGGGTTTTCAGCACCCAAGGACAAAGTCTGTTTTCACACCCTCTCCTGGCTTCTTGATAGCTTCCTCAGACTTGTTACGTGCTGGGCAGGTGGAAGCGGCATGCCAAGGGGACCAGGAGAGCAGTATCTGGTGGCACCAGGAGGGGTGAGCGGGCAAGTGGGCAAGCTAACTAGCTGGCCAGCCCTGATGCTTAGACAGTTGAGGAAGCACATTGTGCAGCCCCCTCTCTCAACCAGCCCACTTTGATCATGTGAGGGCTCAGCTCTCAGCTCACGAGCAGCTCACACCACCCTGGCCAGCTAAAGGTCTGAGAAGAGAAGGGGGGGTCAATTTTGTGGCCCCAGGTGCTGCCCCTTTGGGACTGAGAGCAAAATGAATGAGAAATAGCAAATAGGATATATGATTCTTTTAAAAGAGCCATGACAACCTACAGGTTGCATTGCATTAGTTGTAGTCCTAATCAATGGAGACAAGGATGGGAAAAAGTTACTTCAGGTGACTACTGGATCCAGAACATCATGCCCGCAAAAATGTAACTGGTCGTGCTGGCTGAGGTTTTATAGTAGAACAAAAAGTTTTGCCATTTCTGATCAGAGTCCATGCGCCCACCAATCCTTTTCTTTAATCTAGATCTGTCGTTTGGAGCTAACTTTAGCTCTCCTGGTAAAAACATGCGAACATTATTTATTTATTTATTTATTTATTATTTGTTTCATTTTTATACCGCCCATCTTCCAATCAGGAACTCTGGCATATTTCATTGTTAAAACTAAGGCAACAGATTATTTTAACAGAATTTCAAAAAGTAGCAAAAGGATATAAAATGTATTGTTGAGTTTTTTGCATAGCAGTGTTCAACTTTAGGTTGTCAATAACATCAAACTGTTTATGACCCTACTTATTTTAATCCTCCTCTAGTAAGATTATGAAAAAACTGATATGGAGTGAATTCTATAGTATTTTCTGACTTCAGGGGAATTCCAATGCATCAATGGTTAACAAAACAGCTAGATGTAGGCCTAGGGGCAAGATTAATTTCTAGAAAACTAGCTGTGTTAGCCTGTGTTAGACATATTGGCAAAATTAAAAAGAAAGGGAGGAAGGAGGAGGGAAAGCCAAAAATAAGTAGAGAGAAGTCAATCCCAGGAAATATTCCATAATTTAAAAATAAAAAATAAAATCAAAGTTCAATGATCCCCACGCCTCTACCAGCACCAGTGATCAGTTCACACAATAGAACAGCTAAATGCACCCATCAACCACAGAGAAGGATCACAGCCACCCCTGATTGCAGTGAAACTTCTTAATCCCTCCATCAAAATACAATGACTAACACCTATTTTCCTGCATAGAACAAGTTTCCGCTTTCCCACAACTTTAAAATCCACAGTCTCACTCTATACCCCAGAGTGCAGAGGGAACTCCTAGTTCCCTGAGCTCCTTGCCCTCTGAAGATGCCGGCCACATAGTCTGGTGAAACATCAGGAAGAACACGGCCAGAACACAGCCAAAGAGCCCAAAAAACTCACAACAGCAATTAGATCCTGGCCGTGAAAGCCTTTGAGAATACATAATGCTGTAGTGTCAAAACATAATACTGACAAAAAATACAACAGTGTATTAGAGTTCAGAAAGACCTTGTTGTCCAAGCAAAATGATAGCCCTAAGCCCTCCTACACTTCTTCTGCCAGGGAAAAGACACTGATTAGGCTGGGAAAACAGAGAGAAACAGACATCACTTGCAGCTCAATGACTCACCACCAAGGGCAGCTATTGATGGATCCCACCTAGAGATGGCTATGAATAGAAAAAACAATCACGTTTTCTGACACATGGGCAATTTGTCAAAATGCATCAATTCGTATTCATTATAAAAGGAGTACCCAGAAAAATATGAATCAATGAATTTTAGCAATTTTTGATTTGTCAATTCATTGGGCTATAGAATGCCCTCCAAGGTACCTAGGCACACCAAATGTGGAGGGAGGCATTCCCTGGCTTTCATTTATAATACCTCCATCTTGGGTAGAGATTGGAGTTTTGAAATCTGAGTTATGTACCTCCAAAGAGGGTCCCCCAGGAACGTTTTCTCCAGGCAGCTAGAGACTCCAAACTTACTAAGAAGAGTTCTCTGAGAGGAGTGCTCATGTAGAATACCTCCAACGTTGGTGAAGATTGGGTTTCCGCAACCCAGTTCCTAAAGGGAACTCTCCTGGGCCCCCCACTTTGTGAGTGTGAAACCCAATCTTTACCAAACTTAGAGAGCTTGCAGAGGAGACTTGGGAGAAATTTTCTCTACAGTGTTTGTGTCTCTAGATTCATTTGAACATCCAAACCCCAATGTTCACCAAACTTGCAGGGCACATAGAGAAGCATCAGAGGCAGCATCCATGTGAATGTGGGGCCTCTATGTGACAAGGAGGCATTTTATAGGATTTGAAAGGGGAGATGAAGTGATTCATTGATTTGTTGATTTGGCACCAGAAATTCATCGGTTTGTCAGCCCAAGTGAATCATGAATCATGATGAATCACTTTTTTAAAAAAATTCATCCCCATCTCAAATCCCAGCAAGTCAAGTGGAAAAAATATATAACTTATGCACCATGCAGTTGATAGATCCTAGATTATGGTTTACAATTCAGCCCCATCTCTTTTAATACAAATGCAAATTCAAATTGAAAGATTTATGCTTTGCACTGCTACTGCTGTTTTTCCATTTAAATGGAAGTGTATATTAAAGGTATGTCTGTGTAGTACATCACTTTTTGTATAGGATAATATTGTACAATACATTTCGCTTCTTTTATCACATTATTTTTTTGGGTCTAGAATTTGTACTGAGTGCCCTCTGCTGAAATATAAGATGAAGTTGTTAATTATTCAGCATCCGAAAGAGCAGTCCTTACAAAATATATTAGAGCTGAAGCTTGAAGGCTGATTTTTATTAAAAGATGAAAGAAACATGATGTTGACATTTGCAGTATCGGAAGCCGAATATTATTTTCAAATAGAAAATGCACATTATCTGCAACGTATTGTTTCATTTCCCTCTTTCCAACCCCACCAAATGCATTTCTCCAAATGTACGGTATGTTGTGTGATTGTGTGTTATCCATACCATCTGGCAAATAGCTCTTCCTGTGTTCCAGAGTATTTCTGTAAATTGGTCATTCTGTTTCATTTGCACCTGTGTGGCCTTTACGTGTTACTGAGGCTTTGCCCCTATGCCCCATCCACAGCAGTCTCATCTGGAAACCCCGAATCATGCAAGTGGGGTAACTTAGCAAGCCACTCTTTTTCTTAATTTCTGATTCTTATCTTCTGTGGTTGGATGACAATGGTGAAGGATCCATAGAAAGCGTGTCTAGGAAAACAGACCCTGGAACAGTGTGGCAATGTCTGGAATGGGATGGAAATGAAATGTAGATTATGGCACTGACAGAAGCCAAATTTGAAAACACCATATACATTTTGTCATGTATTGTCCCTTTCCAAAACATTAAAGTTGTGGATGTTGTTATGAAAAAGAAAATATGTGATTGCAAGTTACATTTTAAAACAGTAAATGCCTCACCTGTTCAGGCAGGCGTTTGGCGACCTTTCTATTTAGTTTTGTTGTTGTTGTTGTTGTTGATGATGATGATGATGTTGTTGTTGTTGTTGTTGTTTCCCATTGCCATCTCTGCTTGGACTATGCTACATTTCGTGTTCTGTTATTGTTTTGTTTATTTTATTGCTTTTACTGTAAGCCACCCAGAGTTCCCTCCTGGGAAGATGGGCAGGATATAAGCCTAACAAATAAATAAATAAATAAATAAATAAATGTGTTGGTCTAAAAGTTGTGCTGAGCAAAGTCATGCACTGATTAAGGGTATCTGTTAATGTCATCTGATGGAATAATAATTTATAATGGGAGAAACCATGCCATTTAACATTTCAGCCAGAGAAATTGCTATGTGCATTTGTTCAGTCTATCTAGTGTAATTTAAAAAAAAAACCCTTGCTCTTTACAATAATTATTACCCAGAAAATTAGCCTGTTTTACAACACAGCGTATACAGTTTGGACGTTATCAGCTGCCTGAATCCTTATTCAAGTTTTCATGCATAGCTCCCAGCTCATAACATTCAACCATAAAAACATTCTCATCTGCCCTCTAATTAGAAATGCCATGCCTATAAAACCAGACCTCTTGTCGCCACCCCTGTCACCATGGCAGGCAATACTAAGGAGAAGGCACAGCACAATGTTGTGTGACAGAAAAACAACAGTAAGGGCAGTTTACCAGATGGGGCAAAATATGATGCTGATGTGGGAAGCTGTTGCACAGAGCCACATACTTACTTTTCATTTGTTTGTTTGTTGCTTTGTTTGTTTTCAACCTGCCTTTCTCCTTAAAATGGGCCCAAGTTGGCTTACGACAATTAAAAGACTGTATTTAAGCTAACCACTGTGATCATACACTACTAAACGGATCTCACGCATACAATACTAAATAAACTAACAAAAATAAGCATCATAAACATAGTTTTAAAGTACAACAATCCATTTTAAAAACCCTCTCAGGTAAGCCTCTCACAAGCTTCACTAAGGTAAATCTTGTGAAAGGACAGTCAAGATGGGACCAGCCTGGCTTCAGAGGGAGTTCATAGAATCATAGAATCATAGGATAGAATCATAGGATCATAGAGTTGGAAGAGACTCCGCCACTCTCCGTGGCAGCATATTCCATTGCCGAACAGCTTTAACCGTCATGAAATTCTTCCTAACGTTTAAATTGAATTTCTTTTCCTGTAGTTTGAAACCATTTCCTCATGTCTTAATCTCTGAAGCCATGGAAAACAACCCAAAATCTTCTCCCGTATTCCCACTGTGTCTGTGAAGGTGGTGGGACTGAGAGAAGGGACGCTCTGATCCAGCCCTCCTATGTTGGGAGGAGCAGCTTTGGCCACCTGACTGGGGGAGGCGGGTTTGACTAGTCATCACGTGGTCCAGAATGGACTAATGCCACTCTGGGAAAGTGGATCACGGGGTTTGAACAGGGCCGAGGGTATTTAAGGACTCAATGTCAGGCAAACAACCTCTTTGATCCCCAGCCATCTACGTACTCTCCCTCCCAGTAAGAGAATGAGAGTAGCTGGTTATGGAAGGACTGGATGGGAATTTTCGGTTGCCACTCTGATTGGCCATGAGTCGCAGCACGTTTTCGCCCACCCCATTCTCTTGCATGCAGTGGAGGTTCTTCATATACCTGGTCACAATTAGAGGTCAGTGCAAGTGCCAGGGCCCACTCAACAACTACGTGAACACCACGTAGTCACTTGCACTTAGGCCCCCTTGTGGGAGAAAAGAGCACCAGTGACATCCTGAATTTAAGTCTTGACTCTTTATATTTGGGATGGGTGGACAAAGGCCTCTCCTAATGGTTTGTATGATCCCTACAATGTGAAAATTTCTCTTTCTTGCCTCATAACATTTAAACAGCTTTATGTATCAGTTCTGCACATTTTCCTTCCTAGTGATGCAGTTCTGTAGTTGTAGACCCTGTCTAAGGCTCCCAGCTCTAGGCAGTCACCACCAAGGGGACCCCATCCTTCTACTACCTTCCAGAGGCAAGTCCTCCAGGCCTTTGATCTCCGGGAGGTGGGCCAGCTCACATCCAAATTGGATGTCCTTGAACTCTCTATAACCTTATATCTTCTTCCACTACCCACCATGGCATTGGGCTACACCGTATGCCCCATGCCCCCTATACAGTCTGCAATTATGGACCCCCCCCCCTCCCCCCAATGTCTCTCAGGAAAATCTGGAGGCCTCCGTTGGACAGGTGCACTCCATCCTGTCGATACAACTCACTCCATTCAACCTGAATCTCTGGGTGCTCAATCGTCAAACTGAGGACAGCTGCAAAAGCCCAAGTATATCTGCAATGATTTTACTAATTAGCATCTTGCCCATCATGGATGCCAAATAATTGGCTGCCAGATGCACAATGAGCACTTCAATGGCAAAGCAGCACTGCCTTGGGTGACCAGATCCAAAAACCCATCCCATAACATTCCTTGTCGCCCTCTCCACTCCAGGATGGCCTGAGCTCCCAATAGAAGGTTCAATCTAAAACTGGAATGTGCAGCAAAGTTCTTGGGCCAAAGCACAAAACTGTGACCAATAATAAAAACTCAAACTCAGCATCCAGAAGCTGGAGAACCTGCAAACAATAAAAGAGAAGGGGTGCCAGATCGTAGGTCTGTGGGAGAGGCTGAATATAAATGTGAAAATGAACTAATGACCATTTCCCTACACGCTTTGTAGCGTCCACACCATAACCCATTGCAGCTGCCATCGAGGCAGCTCCTATACGAAAGGAATTAATTCCAAACTGATGACCCACAATGCCTACTGTCTTCATAGATGTAGAGGTCACTGCCCAGAATTGGAACTTGGTTAATGGTGTCCCATCATTATGCCTAAAAAGTGCTCCCTCCGCAGTGCCGCACAAGGGACTGTACTCCTCCATAGCTGCTACTGGGCACAAACCAGACAAGTGACACTTCTCCAATACCACCATCTTACCCCTACCCTTCTGATCAGTTTTGGACCACCTCAAGCGTAAGACTATACCATCTTCAAAGATCTCCAACTCTGCTCTCTGAAAGGCGGTCCCTGAAACACCACCAACTCACTGACCCTAAAGGCCCCCCCCCAAATGCCCTTACACACCTCCCTCCAAACCGGCAATAGCTTCTGTAGCAGTGCCGGAGACACCAGATCCCTCTTATCCAGTACCACACCCCGCTCCTTACTCCATCCCTCAATCATTTTCCACACTTGAAAATCTGAAGTAAAATCTGCCATGCCCTGTGCCTTGCTGTAGAATGCCAATGCCAGCCTTCGCCCCACAATCAATCATGGTGCCAATCCCCTATCATATAGACACAGCCCAAATTGCAGTAAGTGATCGACTGGTGTGGGCCAAACCTGGCCAAACCTTTCCCTATCCTGTAATGAGAAAAAGTCCTCACATGCTGTCATGTAAGCTCTCCTGGTGCTGGGTGCAATAGTCAAAAAGATTGCCTGGTTAACCCTTAACCACCAAGGTACCACACCTCCTCCAGAAAAACCTTGGGTTGCACCTGAGCATGAGAGGCCAATAACCTGAACCATTCGAGCTGTAGGTGGGACAGGGCATCAGTTATTGAATTTTCAACCCTGGTACATGGTGTGCTTGAAAAACTATATTTAACCTT
Source organism: Phrynocephalus versicolor (assembly GCA_023846285.1). Lineage (NCBI taxonomy): Eukaryota > Metazoa > Chordata > Lepidosauria > Squamata > Agamidae > Phrynocephalus > Phrynocephalus versicolor. Next base: position 13,654,157 of record JAHTLZ010003526.1, on the reverse strand, counting down.
ATAAACAGTGCAATGTGAATGCACATATCAAGCTCATTACCCTTGGTGATTTTGAAGCCCAGATCACTGTGGGTATGGTGCTACCCAAAAACTCCCCCCAAAACTGGTGTGCTGCTCAAACCAGGGGCTGCATTCCCCAGTATACTTCCATCTACCTGACCAGGCAGACCAGGTGGTCCCCATGGCCATATCCCCAATGCCCATGTTAACTTGAGTGTGGGTGCAGGCTCACCTGATGCTGACACACCTGGATGTCCAGCTGCCTGTGCAGCTGAGTCACAGCTGTACGAGAACCTCTCTGCTGCACACAATCATCTCTTGACCAGCTCTCTCCACACCCGATGTTCATGATACCGACATGGTGTCCCCTTCATTGACCTCAGCATCTGGTACACCTGCAGCTTCTTCCTGCACTGGCTCCTCTGCAGTTGGCCTTCCTTGGGATCCTGTAACCTCTGTTGCTTCCACCATACCCACACACTCACCCTCCAAAACAGCAATCCAAGAGAGCATAACATCAGCCAATTGCCTCATCTTACCCATCCTGTGTGCCTTGGACTCCCTACTGGACATCCGTATTCCTGTCTGAGCACTTGACCAGGCTAATGCTCATTCCCTTTCCAAGGTGCTTAATTTATTAAGGATCATACCAAAATCTGGCCACCCCTCCTCATCCGAGGACTGTGGTCATGCCTGCTGGCTGGGTGCAACCTTGCACTTATCTGGCTTCTTGTCTTTCTTACTGCCTTGTTCCTTCTTCGTTCCCATTGTCAATCCCCAAATTCTACACAGTGAACTCATAATAAGTTATAAAGTAACTAAAATAAAGTACAGTAACTAAGAATAACTAACTATGTAATTGAATTTGTCCCTTCAAGGCTTTCAGTATCCCTATCAGTTATGATCAGTGTACCATATACACCCCCAAAACCAACCAATGGACACAGTTAATAACCATTATAATAGTCCTATACCCAAAGATAGGCACTTGCCCCCCCCCCCCCCAGAACTACCAGACTGCAATATCCCAACAAAAACTACTCAGCACTATCTCCCCACTTCCCAAGCACTTGTATTAAAGTACGATCACCAGGGGCGGGAGGTTGAGATCAAGGAAAGACTCAGAGAGGGAAGGGGAGGAGGTGGGACAAATCAATAAAATGAATAACCTCCTTTCTGTCCTATCCCCCCAATAAACCAATCCCCACCCACCCCCTTTCCTAACCCGCACTGCCCTCTACCCTTGCTCCCAAAATTCCACTTTTCTCCCTCTCTCTTTTTCTCTCTCTTTTTAATATAATAATTATTATGTTTTTAAAAAAAACAAATGACTCCTGCTAGCCTGCTGTCCCACCTGGGGGGTGAGCTACTGGCTACCCCCCAAATGCTCAAAATTCAAATCGTACCGAGTCAAGAGGCAGGCATGAAAATGAAACCACTCTGTCTTGTCCGACAGAGCTCCCCACTGCTCATGAGCCCAATCAAAGAAAAAAGAGTCCAGGAACTGGGTGAGGCTCCCTTAAATAGGTGAGCCTCACGTTGGCTCCTGCCAGCCACCGTCCCAGCCCCTCTTGTGCTTGCCCCACCCGGATGAGTAGGCAAATTGCTCCAATGGCACATTTTGGCATGAAAAGAGCCTTCTTTTCCATCTAGAGTACCCATCTGGGTACATATAAGCACACCCCATCTTGATGTTATTTTAGAAAATAACCCTTTGATTTATGAATGTGTTTCTATCCCCACAATTCAGAAACACCAGGAAATTGCACCATATTATGCTTGCATTGCCAGCAGGAAAAAAAGGTGTCAAGGTATACATAACAAATGGCAGCCTGAGTATTGACAACACCAATGGCAGCAGTCAAGTTGGTCTACAGCTTCCAACCCCAGGTAACTCAGGTGTTCTTGGACCACAGTTCCAAGATGCCACCAATTGTGCTGCCCAGCATTTCTTGGAATTAGAGTCCAAGAACATCTAGTTTGGATCCGTGGTCTTAAGCAAAGTAAAGTGTTCTGCTTATATGCCACCCCATACCACTTCACGTAGTCTCTGGGAGGTTTTTAACTACAGTATGCAGGCTACACATTGCCGCCGCCCCCCAGCAATCTGGGTACTCATTTTACCGACCTCGGAAGGATGGAAGACTGAGTCAACCATGAGCCTGCTACCTGCGATTGAACCCCAGGTCGTGAGCACAGTTTTACCTGCAGTACAGGCATTTAACCACTGCGCCCCTTGTGCCCACTGCCATTGACAAAGTGATACCCTGCAAGAAAATTCCAGAAGCCAACTTCCTTTTTTCCATCAGTCAATCACTTCTCAAGCAAAGACAGAGAAGTGTTAGGGCTTATTTTTGGACAAGTTGGAAAGTAGTAAAATGCAACCATTTTAGACAAATGAGCAGAATCCTATTGTATATTCCCAGCAAAATAACATGAGGAGCTTAATTTTCAGAAGCAGATTTCCTCAAGATAAGAAGTAGGCATGTCCATCACACATGGACTCAGATGACTGGTACACAATAAGAAATGTCTGCAATGACTTATTAAGATGCACCAAGTGGCTGCTGAAACTTATGCCACTGACCTTATGTCAGTGGGCATAGCTAATAAAGTTCTGCCTAATTACTTTTTAATTCACAATGCCCAGATGAAGTAGGCAGCAGGACAAGGGTAAGGATGATAAAAGAGTAGTAAAAAAACTGTGGGTGACTTGCACAATTTTTTAAAAAAGCAGCCATATGTTTGCGAATTTTTACAAAGGGCGAAGTACCGCATCTCCCATTGTACACCATGTCACATGACAGGCATGCAACAAGGGATGTGGGAAATGACTCTATAGCTAGAGGCAATTTGCTGCTAAGATTTAAGCTGTCTGACTTATGTCAATGCAGGTAAGTAACACGATTCTAGCTGTTACTTCTCAATTGTTTGCAATGATACCTTCCTAATGCTGTGGAATATGCTGCCACGGAGGGTGGAAGAGTCTCCTTCTTTGGAGGTTTTTAAGCAGAGCCTGGATGACCATCTGCTGGAAATACTGTGATGGGAGTTCCTGCATGGCAGGAGGTTGGACTGGATGACCCTTGAGGTCTCTTCCAACTCTATGATTCTATGATTCTAATGCCATAAAATCAAAGTGCACTTCATGCTTTAGAACTATTCCTTTGCATACACATCTAACCTGCCATCTGGAATCCTGTTGTGCAACCATGTACCATGCAACTCAGATGACATGGCCAACCATGGGTGTTTGGGGGGAATTATACGTTTCCTATTCCCCCTGTCCCAGTTCCAGTCCTTCTTCAAAAGACAAACCTAGAAATGGCAAGTGAAAGCCAGTATAGTACAGAGTTGTACTATACTGTTGTATAGTTAGGAAGTTGTACAGTGTGTTGGAGATACAGGATGGAGATCTAGGTTCAAATCCTAGCTGCGCCATAGAAACTCGCTGTGGGTTGGTAATGGTGAACAACTTATTTATTTATTTATTTATTTAATATTTGATTATTTTATTTTTATTCCAAAGGAACTCCAGGCGGTTTACAACATCAACAGTAATAACAAACAGGAATTGTAGAGAAGCAAAACAATAACAACAACAACAATAAACATAATAATAATTTAAAAAACAAAAACAAAACAAACAAACAACAGTAAAAGCATTATCTGGCAAAATGGCGGGACAAGATACCAAAAAAAAAATTAAATTAAATTAAATTAACGGTCACCAAAGGCCTCTCGAAAAAGCCAGGCCTTTATGGCTTTTTTGAAGGTTGGCAGGGACTGTGCAAGGCACAACTCACTCGGGAGATGGTTCCAAAGCATGGGACCAGCCACAGAGAAAGCTCGGTTGCGGGTTACCACTTTCCTAGCCTCCCTGGGTGTGGCCACACGAAGTGAGAGCGCCCGCAACATTCTAGTAGGTCGGGCCTCAGTTGATCTCTGAGAGATTCGCTCTGTCAGGTATTCAAGTCCCAAGCGGTGGAGGGTTTTATAAATTACAACCAAGACCTTGAACCTTATTCGGATGCAATGGGTAGCCAATGCAAGTGAGCCAGAACTGGAGTGATGTGGTAATATCACTGGCTGCGGTATTTTGCACCTGCTGAAGTCTCTGAATAAGAGTCAAGGGCAGCCCCGCGTAGAGAGTGTTGCAATAGTCTATCCTCGAGATCACAAGCACCTGCACAACAGTTCTCAGGGACTCCCCATCCAGATACGGATGAATCTGGGCAATCTGTCGGAGATGGAAAAAAACAGTCCTGGAAACAGCAGCCACCTGGGCCTCCATAAAAAGAGTCAATTCCAGGACCACGCCCAGATTCCAGAGTCTGTCCACCAGCTGGAGGGCTAGGGAGAGGGCCTCCGTATCCAGAGGAGGAGTCCCCAAAGAACATGACCTTGGTCTTCTCCGGGTTGAACTTAAGTCTGTTGATCCTGGTCCATTCCATGACCGCATCCAGGCACAAGTCAAGGGTCTGTACTGCCTCCACTGCAGAGGTGGAAAAGGAGAGATAGAGCTGTGTGTCATCAGCAGACTCTTGATTTCCTAATGACTTCAGCCAGTGGCCTCATATAGATGTTGAACAGCTCACATACATTGTAATACTATTGGCTGGAAGTTACCTGGTGGCACAGAACAACAAAAAGGACAAAGGAGCAACTGTTAATTTTAAAAACAAAGTGCTCACTTCTCTCACATACGTTTAAGAATTGTGAGCAAGCAGAAGCAGCTCTACTATAAGGCCAAGTGAGATAGACACCTCCACCAGAAGGTGTGGAGACTCATGAAAGGGCAGCAGATGCACTGAACATTCAGTTTGTTGTTTTTATTATGTATATTCTTGCTGGTGGTACATGGGAAAGATGTTTGTGGGGCTTTCAGCTTTGTGTGCCAAAACAACATGGCCGGCTTGTGATCTTATGGACTACCATGTGTATTTTATATGAATCTATAGGTTCACATAGACTTTGTGTTCATAACTTCTTACAATCTTGTAGCTTTAATGTAATGCTGTCTATTAATGCTGTAAGATGTCCTTCAATTCCTTGTTCCCAAATACTTGAACATTTCTTAATTGTAAGGTAAAAGGTAAAGGTAAAGATTCCTCCTGCACATGTGTGCTAGTTGCGTCCAACTCTAGGGGTGCTGTTCATCTCCATATTCAAGATGAAGAGCCAGTGTTGTGCAAGTCCATGGCCACGTGGCCGGCATGGCTGCAAGGAAACACTGTTTTACCTTCCCGCTTTTTACAGTGGTACCTATTTTTCTACTTGCATTTACATGGCAGGAGCTGGGGTTAACAGCAGGAGCTCACTCTGCTGTGTGGCACCCGGGATTCGAAACATCGAGCTGCCGACTTCGCAGCCAACAGTTTTCAGAGCCTTAGTGCGCTGAGCCACCACGCCCCGTGTGGTCCAACTGTACTGGACTGTATATTATCCCTTATGGCTGTAAGCCGCCTTGGGTCCTTTTCCAAGGAGAAAGGCAGAGTAAAAATATAGTGGACCCTTGTATGGGGGGCTGAATATCAGGGGAAAACCTTCTTAACTGTTAAGAGTACAGTGCACCCTTGTATAACAAACAGTTTGTATAACATAAAATCTGTACAACATAAAAAGTTCCGGAGATAGGGGAAATTTGCTTAACATAATCGCCTATGGGGCAAATCCATACAACATAAAAATGGTCACGACTAGGGATCACTCTATTTTCAATGCATTCCTATGGAAATTTTGTATAAAGGAAAATTTGCTTAACATAATTTCATTTAGAACGAATTAATTCCTTTATACAAGGTACCACTAAACTCTAAATAAATAAATAAATAAATAAATAAATAAATAAATAAATAAATAAATAAATAAAAGACTTGATCTACCCTTTGTGCATTTACCAGCATTTACCCTTTCTGGCTTGGACAGCGGGATATCTCTGGGGATGGCCCTGTGAGTGAATAGGTTAGAATCTGCACCCCACATGTCTTTATATAACCAATATCATTCACACGTCTATGCAGTGCACATGTGTGTCTCTGCCCTCATTTCCAGACCATTTCAAAATGGAAAAAAGAGATCCCTTCCCCCCATTCCCACCCCCAAAAATATCAGTTTTAAAGCCAAGCCTGAAATAGGCAGTTTTAACTCCTACTGGAAGTCCACGCATGGCACTCAGTGGAAACGAGCTATATATGGCCACTAACATAGGCAGGGTGCCCGACTTTATGGCAACAGAGATAATTAAGACATAATGTCAGTGACCAGAATAATGTAGCAAGTTAATGGTATCCTGCTGCTCCAGAAATGTTGAAGTACAGTTCATTTATCAAGAATGTCAAAGCCAAAGAAATGAATTTTTCAAAAAGTAAACTACCTTTCATACTTTTTTTTTCCTTAACAGTGTTCAGCACTCTTTCTCTATAGCTTTATCATACAGACACTAAAAGGGATGGTAAGGGTTTAAATGGTTTTATCCAGCAATTATGATTTTCCCCCTCCACCTCCTCTTCTTCTATTTGAAGAGCTCTGGATAAGTAGCGTTATTGCACAATAATATAAGAACACCTGTGAGGTACACTTCCATCATTCACAGATTCACAAGTAAAATTAGAAAGAGTAAGCAGGGATCCAAAATAAGATATTCCTCCTTTCACCACAAGGTACTTTACTTTTCTTCCATTAAGAAAGGGTCAAAGTTTCTCCCCATTCCATTTTTCCATTAGAATTTCCCCCAACTTGCTGCTTTTCTTCATGTGCATGATGTACTTGAGGTTCTTTAAAAAAAAAAAAAGCAGACTGTTAGAAATACCATAAAAGTTGTGTTCATTCAGCCCAGGCCTTAACTCTTAAAGACCTGGTTTTTATAATTCTTGGATACTCAACTATGTTAGTGCTGCATTAGTGTTGCTACTCCTTTTTATCTAGATTTTAACTCTTAGATAGCAGATACAACATGATTATCCCATGATACTTGCAGTTTCACCTACTGAATCTGTATGATACAAAACAGGGAATAATTTTGGTTTTTTTTTTCACTTTGTTTTTGACAAACTGAGCAAAATTTAGAAATCTTTTCATACCAAGGAAGGAAAGAACTTGAAGCTACAAACATGCAGAAAGGAAGGAGGAATTATAGTAATAATGTATATTCTGAATTAAACCACAGTGCTAGTCCTGAATCTGACCCCTGTGTTGCAGGAGTGGGCAGCTGTGGCCCCAAAGGTGTTTTTGGAATGCAACTCCCATAATTCTTCACTTTTTTCTTTATCCTGAATAAGATTCAGGGATAGTATACCAAAAACATCCACCTCTGCTTACTACATGAGGGAGGGATGTTTTGAAACATGAATCCTGATTCAATGTACTATGATATAGTTTGGTATTGATCAAAATACTGTAGATATTATAAGGCAAAATATGCAGAATCCAAGCACACAATGAATGGAAGGGTAGGCTTTAGCCATACACAAACCGACATGCAACCTGGGATCCTAAAGGTGGGTGGAAACTACTCACATGTTAACTTCCCAGGTAAAATGTAGAACTTCTAGTTTTGAGCAGCAGCATTCAAATCTAAAAGAAAAAAGGCTTTTCTATGAATTGTGCCAAATGTGTAACTCTGGCCCTGGATCAGGTCTTTTTAGACAAATGAATTCCCTGCTTGATGCAGGGAGTTCCTAGAGTGGTCCTGACACATGGCTGTCCATTCTCTAGTTTAACAACTCCAATGAGGGAGAGGTAACCAGTCCATCCACTTGCACCCAAGGTTGCAGTGGTCAGCGCAGTTACTTTCAAAAAGATGGAACCAAAAATCAACCTGAAAACAATACACCACAATCCAATTGGCTTCTGATCCGGAAACAGGCAAAGACCTTTCTCTTCAGGCAAGCTTTCCCTGAATGATAGCCCACCTACTGTGTCTTTAAATGAATCTACCATACAGGCTACACTGACTTTGTGTTCATAACCACTTATAACTTTGTGTTTATATCTCTCCTTGTGTGATTGCATTGGCATTATGTTATCAATTCTTAGTTTTAATGTTGCCTTCTAATGCTGTAAGATACCCTCCAATTCCCTGTTTCTCAAAATGAATATGTCTTAATTGTAATGGACTGTATATTGTTTCTCCTTACTGTAAGCCTCCTTGGGTCCTTTTCCAAGGAGAAAAGGGGGGGTTAAAAATACTCAAAAATTAAAATTAAAATTAAAATTAAAATTAAGAAAGAGCAAGTCAATTGTGGTTAAGCATAGAGTTTGGATGGATTCATTTTTTGTACTACAATTCTCAGAATCTTTTAGTTAGCTGGGAGATACAGAGATTTCTAAAAGCAAAATGCAAGTTTTCAATGCTCTGGTTTAGTTCTTGTAAGGAAACTCAGTCATGCTAAAAGAAACTTGACAATTACTTATCTTTCTGGTTGTTTGCACACAATATTATCCAAAACCCTAGCTATCCATCGCTGGAAGTGGACAAACTGATTTAGCAGTAGCACATATACTTAACGAGAGATGTTTTTAATCTTAGAGTCAACAATTCAATAGTGATTTTTTTCAGCCTGCCTACTTACATCAGCTTCACCAGATCAACTTAAAGTCACCACCTGAGAAGCTATGAAACAACAGGCAACATACTCAAAATAGAAAATCCTAAACACAAACTCCCATTCTTAGATGTCTTAGGGTCTACAGAAAACCCACCCACACAGATAAGTACCTACATAAAAATTCCAACCACCAGCCACGACAAAAAAAGGCATAATCAAAACTCTTGTAGATCATGCAAACCAAAACTGTGAAGCTGAATTGAATTCCTTAACACTGTTTCTAGAATTCTGGAACTGTTGAAGGCTATATCAAGAAGAGATCAGCACAAGTAAAAGGTTGAACACTTGGTTGAATATTTTAGACCAATCGGTTTCCTACTGCTTTGTTTTTTCTCAAGTGGACATACCTGATTTTGTTCTGACAAGTATAGCCAGGTGTTAGCAGACCCCACCACCAAGTGGGACAAATACTAAGAAAAAGAAGGAGGTATAGACAGGTGTACAGGGGTATGACAATGAAAAATTAAAATCTCTCTCTCTCTCTCTCTCTCTCTCTCTCTCTCTCTCTCTCTCTGTGTGTGTGTGTGTGTGTGTGTGTGTGTGTGTGTAATTTTGATTACCTTTCAATGCAAAACCATGACTCTTCATCGCATATCATAAATCTGAAAAACTAATGTAATAAAATACTGTATCAGAAACATAGGAAGCAAAAATTCATCTGCCAAGAATCTCTAACATCTAGAAATGCTAT
>JAHTLZ010003526.1:13610816-13633045 GCA_023846285.1 Phrynocephalus versicolor | reverse complement strand
TGTGTGTGTGTGTGTGTGTGTGTGTGTGTGTGTGTGTGTGTGTGTGTCTGAGAGCTGTGCCTGAGACCCAGAGAAAACATTACAGTTGTCCATCTGGAATGTAACTACAGCATGTGTCACCACGTCCAGCGCAGACCAGTCCAGAAATGGGTGCAGCTGTCACACAAGTTTTAACTGCACAAAGGCACTCCTGTCCTAATCGTGTGTTCTGCGAGCTTTGGTTTAGAACTTGAATTTGGCAATTCAAAAAACAGCAAACTGGGGCTTGGCCACCCAATTCGAATCAGAGGCAAATCTGAAATTGGATTGGAACTCTAAATCCTCAGCCTAGCCCTGGAAGCCACCCAAGGGTTATGTTGTTCCCCTATCTGTTAGCAGTTAGCACTGGATGACATATGTAGGCCTTGCAGTCATTTAAGATAAGATTATAGGTGCTGCATTTCCAGCCAGTATGACTGGGGAATTCTGTGCCACATGCCTATAAGATTTGTGTGTATTTTGAAAGAACTGACACCTTCTCTATTTCTTCATAGAACTGGATGAATTTCGCAATGATGCCTCTTCTACATGGATCAAGTTGCTAGGTTTCAGAAGAAAAACGTCAGAACATTTTGTAAAGAAGCAGCCTTTATATTTTGGGGATTTCTTCTGTTCTGTTCTGTTCTGTTCTATTCTTTTCAAAGTGACATAAAGCATAGAAGCAGCCCAAGGCAAGAAATCTACAACATCTCAGAATAATACAGTGTGGGGGGGGGAGTTTCAAAATGGGCAGCGGTTATTTATTTTCTGTTGCCCACATTGGGGTGTCGGGGTTCTTTGCCCCACATTTTGTATGAAAAAGCTATATGTTGAATGGTTTTCCTCCTGTATATTTAGTAGCACCAAGATATCAGCATGCACTCACATAATCCATGCAAAATTGTCTCAAAAAGGGGCATAGAATCCTGATCAACATGCCTTATTTGGATACATACCAATTTGGGGATCAGTGCAGTTCATTAATTCAGAAGATCAGCTGCAAGGATAAGAGAGTTCATGAATGCAAAATAATCAGCAGACTTTTTGGGAGCCCCATGGCACAATAGTTAAATGCCTATACCGCAGCTAAAACTGTGGTTCATGGCCTGGAGTTCAATCCCAGGTAGCCAGCTCATGGTTGACTCAACCTTCCATCCATCCAAGGTTGGTGGTAAAATAAGTACCCAGCTTACGGGGGGGGGGGGCAATGTGTAGCCTGCATAATTAAATTGTAGAACACTTTGCTTTGCTTTTTGTTGTCTAATTGACACAGAAGCCACCTAAAATGCAATCAATCACAGATGGATGATCAATTTTTGTACTTGTTTAATTTCTGTAAACTGCCCAGAGTGGTCTTGTTGCTAGATGGCACAGTATAAAAATCTAATAAATAAACAATAAATAATGTAGAGCTGTGGTTCCCAACCTTGGGTAACCCAGTGTTATTGGAAATAAATAAATAAATAAGTTAGTCAAGGCTGGTAACCATTGATGTAGAGAATGCGGTGACATGCAGAGGTACTGGGACACCCAGTGTTTTCTATGTTAATACTCATTAGAGTAACACATTCTTGTCACTTCCATGGATGTCAGAAATCATATTTTAGTATTATTGCTCTTGAAAGAGACAATAACCAAAAGGAGTCCAACGCTAAAAGAGCCTTGAATCACATAGTTTAAGCACCCTTCCCTCAAAGCCCTGTGATTGGAGGCTCCTGTTAACCTAATTTCAACATGGAGAAGGCTCTATCAATAACAAAACTATATCTCTCTTCTCTAACTGACCCCTCTCCATGCCTTGTAGTTTTCTTTACATGGAACACCTAGGAAGCAACACGTCAATTTGGTAGACACTCCACCTATGTCTCTGTGTTGCTCTGAATCAAAACCCCATTAAATTGTCAAGACTAATGATGTGGATTTGGTGCTGTTTGGAGGTGAGAATGAAAGCCTCTGTGATGTATCAGAGCATTGAACAAAGACCCAGGAGACCAGGTTTCAAATCTCATCTCAGCTATGGGATGAGTGGATGGATGGCAATGGACACCACTCCTTGTACTTCTGACATAGCTTAAAGATCAATTAGACTTGCCATAAGTCCTAGCCAACTTGAGAGCGTATTAACATAAACTTTGGAGGAGCGTCCCTTCAGTTAGGACACCCTCCAAGCCTGTCTTGATCAGCCTTATGAATCTCTGTGTGTGTGTGTGTGTGTGTGTGTGTGCGCGCGTGCGTGTGTGCGTGTGTGTGTGTGCGTGTGTGTGTTATATTGATACCTGGCCTTTCCTCCAGCAGACTCAAGGTAGCAAACATGGCTCTGCATTTGTCAACACTCAAACAGCAAATAGAGGTCCATCTTTAGTGCTTTGCAAATAACAGTAAACTGAAGGATTTGTAAAACAATGTAAGGTGCGGAGTACCTGAACAGAGTGTTTTTCTCCTTTTTAGTAAGAGAACTAAACCATCAGGGAAGCAGAAGGAAGCACTGACTTCACACAGGATATAATTAGCTGGTGAAATCTCTCACAGCTTAGACACTCATGAAAACAAAACCGACTGATGCATAGAGGATATGCCTTTTGATGGTTATCAGAGCTACCAGAAATTTGCAGGCATGAAATAACAAAGTCTCTGAATATTAGTCACTGGACAGCAACAGTGGAGGACTCTATCAAGACCTACGGGCTTCTCATTGGCATTTGGTTGATTACTGGAGGGTGTGTGTGGAATCTTAGTCTACATATCTTCTCCTATGCTGAGAAATTCCAGAAACTGATGATCTTCAGAATCTGCTGACTTTCAAGATGTGTTCCATCTCCACTCTGAGATCTGCTCTTCTACTCCATTCAAAAATCCACATGAAATTCCTGGGGAAAATCAGTTGGGAGGTGGTTTCTACCACTGGTCAGAATCCTTTTACATATCAGTGCTAACATTAGTTCCATCTGCATAAATTTCGGCAACAAATTTGCTGCAGGTTATGAAGTCAGGGCAGGCATGTGCTGTCACACAGCAATTACCAGCTCCATCCATTTCTTAACTTGAAGCACTTTGCCATGGAAATTTAGGCTGTCAGAGTTATGCAAGCCAGTGTAACTGATAGGATCCCGGTCATCGTGTATTGGTGGCACATTCAGTTCTATTTCTTCTTGATACTAAACCTGAATTGTGTATTTTTTTTTCATTTGAGGTCTGGATTAGTACACCAAAAGTGAAGATAAGCAAGATGGATTTGTTTCCTCTTCTAGATGGGATTTATCCCTCTTCCAGAGGGATCAGTATTAAATCAACCGTTTGATAATTTGATGGTACTCTGGATCCAGATCTGTGCTTCAGCTGATTCTCCAATTACAATACTGACTCCTTTTTTTTTTTTTTTTTACATCGGGCTGCTTTGAAATTTGTTCAGAAATTGCAGAATCAATTGATGACTGGCTTAGGTACAAAACATACACAGACTCAAAATTGGCTGTAAGGCACCAATTTCATACAATCTCCATTTCTTTTCTATGCATTTCCAGATGAGATTCAGTGTACAGTACTTTTATCTGCCTTTAATAGGTTTTTAGGGACGGGCACTGCTTGGAGCAGTATCTTATCCCCTATAACCTTCTGTGGTATGCAGAAAATTACTCGACAATCTTCCTGTCTAAAGACCTCTTTATTTTGACAGGCTTCATGTAACAAATTGTGTTTACTTGTTTTGATCTCTATTTAACATTATCTGTTTTTCTCCATTACAAAGACTTACTGTGACCTCCAAACTGGGTGGATGGAAGAAGAGAAGTCTGAATTTGTTGGCATAGCTCTTGACCTCCACACACTCAGCAAAAAGTGTGTAATACATATTATGTACAGCAGAAATGCAGGTTTTATGTACCAGAGAGCTTATGAAATTTCTTTTTTAAAAAACTGTGTCTTTCAGAATAGATAGATTGGTCACTGGCAATGCTGGTTGAGGTATTCAGAAAGTTCTGATGCCAAAAAGAAACTTTTTAAGGGTCTTTTCAGTACATGTGTAGCATCCCTCACTGCACGGAGGAGGCTCCATAATAATTGTGGCATGTATGTAGGGCTCTGTTTACACGTTTTTCATTGTCAATTACACTAGAGTAGCCCCATTGAATCAATGAGTGTTTACTTGAGTTAACAACTCCTATGTAAGTTCAATTGATACAGGTGGCCCTACTCTATTTTAGCACAGTTAAAATTGAGAGTGTGCCGATCTGAATCAATAGGATGTATGGAGTTGGTTCATTAATTCCTCATTGATTCAATGAGCAACTTCTGTAAAGATTCTCAGTCGTCCAGATGAGGTTATACAGAAGTTGAGTCATGGCAACTGGACTTCTTTTCTTGTGAGATTGAAATGTTTCACTACTCATCCTAGTAACTTTGTCAGTCTGAGGAAAATTGGTGTGTGGCTTCCAGTTTTTGGTTCACCACCCTTTCACAAGAAAAGAAGTCCAGTTGCCATGACTCAACTTCCAGATCTTAGTCTCTCTTAAGAAACCACTATTGGACCGAATTCTGTTCCATAAATTACACCTGAGTAAAAGTGATGTTCTCACCAATAGACAGGAAAATTTTGGTAATTAAATTATTCCTGCTTATAATGTTACTGAAAGGGAAAGATTTTTAGTAATTAGTAGGTTGTTGCTTCCATCCTGGGGATAGCATGGGTCAGGCACAATGAGACTCATTGCACATGAATTGGACAAGCTATGGGATGGAAGTGGGAAATTTTAATTACCAAATATCTCCTCTTACTAATGATGCCATCACTATTGTGAAGGAGGTAATTTATGGAATGTGCTTTTGGCTGGTGCCTATATATAGTCTCTTACAGTTCAAGCAATGTGAGCCTTGACCTGTTGTTTGAAGGACTGCGGCAATAAAAACACCAGCCTTTACTTCAGATGCAGCCTCAGAACATCTAAGTTCTGGGCCTCAACTAAGAAACTACCTAGCATATTTTCCATCTTGCCAAGGACTTTACATCTAAGAAATAACTCCTGGCAATGCCAACTTTTGCTATGTTTTAACATTTTGGTACAGCTCCGAGGAAGGTTTTGCCCTTGAAATACTAGCAACTTTTTGTTATTTTTCTAGTAGTCTAAAGGTATCACCTGTCCTACTTTTGTATTTAGTTCAAGCAGATGTAATTTGAATGCACTTTTGGCTCCGAACATGGGGTGGAGTCCAATTCTCATCCTTTTTGATGGAATGTTTTCTATCATTGTGTAACAAGGAGAGGGTGATTCTCTCTTCTCTCTACAGCCATCAGCCAACTTTCTACAATTGACTGTAAATGGTTGGGCAGCCTCCAAAATGTTGGAAAGGTGGGGACAGATTAGGGGAAAGAAAGACTTATTGTGTGAGCATATACCATGAGCTTCTGCTGGTCAGAATTACAATGGTTATCCAGCCTAGTATTCCTTTTTAAAGACACATGCATCCAGAACTCATATTTCACTGATCCACGAGATTGCATTGGACAATTTCTCCACCACTGTTTTAGGACATGCACGATGATCTCCTTGAGAATTCATTATAACCCACGGTGGGTTAATCACAGCCTAGAATCCAACAAAACATGTATTCCCTACATTACCCACATAAAATAGGGAAAGCTCAGTAGGGAATATTTCCTTGAAGGACATTTCTCCTCCATGACTGCTCATCTCATTGAGGAGCCCCAGATGTCTCAAAACAACAGTCGGCAAACCATCAAGTTAGCCATTCTATGTTTTAATTGTACCTTTTTTTATTCCACTGAAAACTAAACCACACACTTATTTGACCCAAGAGTTGTGTGAAGAGTATAGCATTAGCCAATGTTTTCAATAGCCTAGAGGAGCAGAATATTATGCAGAACCAAAGGACGATGCAAATAACATCCATCAGAATAAAGCAAGTACGATATAAAGCACTGATACTGGTGAACAGTTCACAACGTTGTAGGACTGAAAGGCAGCCAATAGACCCCTTTGGGGAAGGACTATAGATTATTGGTGGAAGTGCAAGCTTTGCTTAGAAATATTTTCCTGACAGCTAAGAAAGAATTCTGTCTGAAATTCTGCACAGACTCTGCTAGACCTTCTCGACATGGGCAATACATCCCTTCTGGGTTGCACGCAAGCTCCCAAGGATTCAATATGGTGCCCAAACACCTCTGATTTGGATTCTGCTCCCACTTCCAATTGCTTTTATTTGTAAGTGGTTCAAAACTCTGCTTGCTCCCTCTAATACAGGGGTCCTCAAACTGTTTAAACAGGAGGCCAGTTCACTGTCCCTCAGATACTGTTGGGGGCAGGACTATAGTTTAAAAAATATGAACTTATTTTGCAATGTAATTTTTCTGAAAACCTTCCACCTGACAATTAAGATATGCCTACATTCTCCCTAATTTTCCATTTTAGTATCTCCCTATTTGCTCTGATCCCCGGGCACTTCCCACGTGTAGTGCATGCTGGGTTGTTGGTGGGTGCTGTTCAAGCCATATTCAGCGGCCACTTGGCAGGCATAGTGGGGCATGTAGAGGCAACAGTGGCATCCCAAAGTGAGAGGAGATGTCTCGTAGTTGGGAGCACAGTAAACCTCCTTAGGGAGAGGTGGCCGCTGCTTCCCCTGCATGTAGAAGGCAGATAGGTTCTGCTCAGTCAGAGAGGAGCAGGTGGCGTCATTGTGACCGGCTGGCCTTCAGCGCATCCAGTGTGGCAAAATCAGTCTCAGCAGCGGGTGGACTTGGAATCGGTAGAGGCCCCCCCTCTCCCCAAACCTCCAGCTCATAGGATTGGCTGGCAGGGCAGCTCAAGGTGATGTCTCATAGTTTTCAGCTCAAGTGGAGGGGGCGGGTGGTGCAGTGGCCAGCGGGCTAGATCTGGCCCATAGCCCATAGTTGAAGACCCTTGCTCTATTGCCTGATGATAAATTTGCCATTATTTAACTGGCCCCAAGCACTTCTGTTCATCTCTCATCCTGTTGCTCTTTTTTCAGAAGGTAGGCACTAAAGGTTCAAGGAGACTGTATGAAAAATGTACGGTGGAAGTCAGGTGTGTTGCCCCCTAAAGTGGGTGTGCACAAGGCCCTGGCCTCCAGAAATGGCCAATTACTGATATAGACAATATTGAACTAGAGGGACCAAGGTTCTGCATCTGTATAAACAAAATATTTTACTATGCCATAGGACTGTGGTATCAAGCCCCCTGCCCCTTGCAGATGGCCAGTTCGGGTAATACACCTATGTCTACTCTCTAGTTCTAGTAATAAACACACCAGGTAGCAACAACATTCCATGTTGTTGCTACCTGGCCAGGATGGGTTAAAATGAACAGAAACATAGAGGGAAAGAGGAAAAACACATTCTCATGAAAATAAAGGCAATGTGGGGTATTCCACCTTAAGAACTGGGTTTATTCAACCTTGTATTGTGTGCAGAAAAAGAATAGAGATGTCTTCCTTGCTTGCTTTTCATTATGCAACTTGAGGTCATTCAATGAAACCGACTGGCAGAATATGCAAGACAAACAAAGGAAAATACATCTTCACACAAGGAAAAAAAGTTAATTTGCAGGTTTTACTGGCATTCAACTCAATGATAACCTTTAAAGAGGGACTGGCAGATTTGGGGGGGGGATAAATCTCTTCTATGTTAATTTTAATCCTTTGAATTTGGATCAACTCCCTATGCACAGCAGGGAGTTATCAGTGGATAAGACAGGAGAGAGTTACAAGAAATATAATGACTAAGAAGGTGATATCTTTTTTTAAAAGCTGCTCAAGAATGTTGGCAGAGCTTCAAGGTGCAGAACTTAAACTGAAGTACTGCATTGAAGACTCTGTTCACGACATGAGAGTCATCTCAAGTTCAGGTAGCCTGTTTGACGTTGAGTTCAGCCTTCTAAGACTGGTAAATAGATGGGCATGAATTTTAAAACAAATTGCAAAATGTGTCAAAAACCAACTCATCCGTTGATTTGTATTCATGGAAATCTATGCCCCCTGATGAATACAAATAAATGATTTTATTGATTTTGATTCAATGATTCATCTGGCTATAACTATCCCTCCAGGAACCTAAAAACACCAACATTGCAGGGGATGTTCCCCTGACTCTCCTATAGAAGTCCTCCATATTTGGTGAAAACTGAATTTCTGATGTCAAAGTTATACACTTACAAAGAGGGCCCCCCAGGAAATTTTTTACCAGGCAAACCAAATGTGCAGCACAGTTTCCTCTGACTCTCCTCCAGGATCCCCTGACATTTGGTGAAGTTTGGGTTTCCCCAAGCCAGTTGCTAAAAGCTGGGGAGGGGGTGGACTTTGGGGATGCATAACTCCAGACCTCAAACTTCACCAGACTTGTAGAGGAGAATCAGGGGAAGCCTTCCTGCAAAATAAATTTATGAAGATTTGTCAATTCACCAGAAAACTTCATAAATTTGTTATCTGTTATTTGTCAACCTTGACCAATCACAGATCTAAATGAATCACCCTTTTTCTGTTTTGTGCCCATCTTTATTAGTCAACTGAATTCCAAGCTCATGACTGGGGGGGGGGGGGGTGTAGCCTGCAAAATTAAACTTACCCCCAATAGCTTTAAGCACTATCCGTGGTATATAAGCAACACACTTTACTGGCGGGGCAATACTGGAAAAGAGGAAGCAGGAGAGGGACCTGTTGATTTCTATCGTTATCTGGGAAGAGGGAGATCCCATGTCTGCCTATCTGTCGGAGCCACACGAATGACTAGGAGCCGCCCCCATCTTGGGACGGCGTGCCTTTCCAACTTGGGCTCCGGGGGGGGGAGGGGGAAGAGGACCCGTGGCCATCCAGGAGCTGAAGCGGGAGCGCCTGCTCGCCTTCACATCCCGGGACAACGCCGGGCGAACTTTTTCTCTCATCGTTTGATCCCGTCCCTGCCTGCCTGCCCGTCCGGAGCATCCCCCCCCCGGCCCGGAATTGGACGGCGCCTCCCTCGCTCCCTCCCAGCGGGCACGGAGCCCCTTTGGCGTGGCGGGCGCCCCCAGCGAGCCATCCTCGCCGCCATCCCGAGAGACCCTTCCTCACCCGGAGAGCCCCGCGCTCGCCTGCCATTGGCTCTCCCGCCTACCGAGGCCCGCGAGGCAGGCACAAAAGGCGTTGCTTTTAACAAA
Source organism: Phrynocephalus versicolor (assembly GCA_023846285.1). Classification (NCBI taxonomy): domain Eukaryota; kingdom Metazoa; phylum Chordata; class Lepidosauria; order Squamata; family Agamidae; genus Phrynocephalus; species Phrynocephalus versicolor. Next base: position 13,623,869 of record JAHTLZ010003526.1, on the reverse strand, counting down.
ACAAAATAAAAACATACTACCTTCAACAACAACAACCCCCCCGGAAAAAAAAGAAATCCACCCTCCACCAGCATCCCATCGAGCCTCTCCGCGTCCTCCTGAGAGTGACTCTTGACTCCTTGGGAAGGGACGTGTCTTCCTTCCTCTCCCCCCCCCCCCCCCGGGGGGGGGGTCGGTCCCCATCCTTTCCCTCCCTCTCCCGTTTCTTTCTTGAGGGCTGGAGCCTCCCTCCCCCCCACCACCTTTCCTCTTTTTCTTCTCTCTCTTTTTTAAAAAATACCTCGCCACACGACAACTACAGAGGATGGCCACCATCCGGGCGCAAGAAGGTGGAATATAAGCCTCCCGTTGCCCGGGAGAGGAGCCATGCCTTAGAAGAGAGAGCCCCGAGCCCTCCGCGCGCTCCGCCGCGATGAGTCTCCACCGAGAGGACGGGGTGGGCAGCTTGTGCCACAAGGCACTGCAGATCATCTCCGAGCTGTGCCTGGGCGGGAAAGTGGAGCTGGAGAAATGCTCGGGCATCTTCCCGCTGGAGACCACCAGCCAAGGTATAAGCAGCACAGGTAGAGTAGTAGCTCCGGCTCGGTCGCCCCTCTTTTCTGGGTCCCCTTCGCCTCCTCGGGCGCCGCCGATCGTTGATTTTCCTTCCTTCCTTTCTTTCTTTCCCCCATTTTATTTCATTTTTCTCCCCCTTCCCCGGCCTCGGGTCCGTTTCGCGGCGGCGATCCTTTTGCCTCTGACTCGCTTTCCCCGAGGAAGGCGGGAGGACTAGAGAAGAGAAGGCGTGGGGTGCGGGTGGTGAAGACACGCGTCTCCTCAAGTCACCGTGTGAGTGGGCGGCCGGGAAGTTCCACTTTCCCTTCCTTCCTCTTGGGCCCCGGCTGGGGGAAAAGGGGGCTTCTTCGAAAAGCTGGGCAGGAGCGAAAAGGCAAGGCGATCGATCAGACCCCCTGGCGGGGTGTGCGCGCGCGGGGAAGGGAGAGAGAGAGAGACCCGGGGCAGATCCCGAAAGAGGGAACGGCAAGGAGCCCCCCCCCAGCTTCGGGACTCATATTCCCATTCGACTCCGGTATTGGCCCTGCTGGCTCGGGGCGATGGGATTTGTAGTCCGGATCGCCAGGAGGGGCAAGGGCAGAACGAACCAGATAAGCTTTTTGCGGGGCAGGGGGGCTGGAGGGCACCTCTTGGGATTGACAGAGTGGGGAGAAAGGGGAGCGGATTGGGATCCACCCCCCCAAAGAAGCGCGGAAGGGGTGCTAGGCAAAGCCCCCCATTCTCCCTGAATCAGGAGACACTGGGATTGGACTATGCGGCTCATTTCCCCATCCTCCCCAAAGAAACTCCCGGTGAAGTTCAAACGCTCTTGATTTCTTCCATTCGTCCTAGGTTTGGTTCAATGGTGGGGAAGGATGGGGAAAGCCCTCTGCGCGCTTGCTTGCTTGCTTGCTTGTTCTAAAAAGTTAGGGAGGAAAGAGCTAGCCTGGGCGAAAAGCGGAGGGGCTCCTAATACGAGGATCAGCGGCTATTAATTTATTTCACGAAGGGGTGCCGGAGTTCACACAATCTTTCCCAAAGCCGGCGCGGCTCCCCAACCGCGGGTTCCCAAATCAGGGTTCGCTGTCCTGGGAGGTTTCCTGGGGCTCCCGAGAGAAGCGCAACAGGCAGAGCGCGCTCCCTGGGCACGTGCGGGTAGCGGGTACCCGAAGCCTTCTCCGTTTCTCTTCGCCCCTCTGTGCTTTATGTAACCTTACGAGATCGCTAATGATCAGGGAACAGGGTTATCTCCTCTGTGTTCCTCTCTCTCTCTCTCTCTCTCTCTCTCTCTCTCTCTCTCTCTCTCTCTCTCTCTCTCTCTCTCTCTCTCTCTCTCTCTGTGTGTGTGTGTGTGTGTGTGTGTGTGTGCAGCAAATCCCAGGTTAAATTTCTGGCCCCTCCAGGTACAGCAAGGAAACGAGCCTGAAAGACGCTAATGCCAGTTCCGGTAGCTTAGAGATGCTATTTTTCTGACTTGATGTAAAGCCCTTTTCCTATGTTCCTGTGAAATGCACTCTGCTTGTGCTCAGGAGCACTCTCCATCTCTGACCTGCTGTTGCATAGCTGAGCCTTTATCTAACTCAGCACCGGTAGACTCTGATTTGGGAGTAGATTCCAGCTGAAATTAGGTGGTCTCTTTCCACTGTCATCCGCATCCCTTTGGTTAAAATCGCCCCATCACTTGCATCTGGCAGAGGGGGAGATGGGCAAGACTTTAAAACGTGTTCATCGTCAGTCCCAAATCTTTCACCCTCCCGCCCACCCCTTGTTAATAAACAGGTGGTGCTTTTTAAAAAAATTGACAGTAATTTATAAAAAAACAACAATCTTACATTTTTAAAATTGATACTTGACTTTCTATACAAGAAAAAGGGGAGGGGGGAAATCAAAGAGAACCACGTTCCTGTTGCCTAGGCAGAAGGCAAAATTTCACTTGCCTTACCAAACTTCTCTGCTGCAAGGGGCACAGCTATAGGACAAGCATCAAAAGAAAAATCAGGGTTGAAACAGTTAAGGTGTCAGGTTTTTTAAACAGTTCTTACACAACTTTGTCTTGGAGGTGGGGAAAGTTACTTTTGTCAAATGCCTAGAATTCCCCCCCCCTCCGCAGCACCATGCATTCTGGGTGTTGTAATCCAAAAAAAAGTAACTTTCCCCTGTTCTAATCCTCCTTCCAGTGCCAGAATCTCTTGCTGTGCTCAGGCTTGCAGACAAGACCACAGGTGGCAGCAAACTGATGAATATCAAACAACCTGTTGCTGCAGAAGGAGATAATTTTTTTTTCTTGCCAGGACTGAGAGGAATCTGGAGAAGGGATATTTGTGCAGATCAGGGAAGGGGATGTCCTTGACCTCCTCTTTAGGACACAGCAGGGTGCTTTATTTCCTGTTTTATCACCTTTCATAATCAAGAACCAATTCCCATCAGCTGGTCAGACCATAATCTATCCAGCCCAGTTTTTTGCTTCCAGTTGTGTTTGAGCAGCCCGGTGCCTTCCCAGCTTAGAGGGACACAGCAGGACACATACAAAACAGGGCTTGGCTTGGCTGTAACAAAAGTGACAAGAATCTATGAAAGAGGTAATTTCAGTGTGCAGGTTATTTTCCCCCAGTGCAGTGTCCTTCAGATATTTCTCGGTTACGGTTTCCCAGTATTTATCAAATTCAACATTATTTAATTCTGCTTTGATTTATGTGCTCTCTCATTCTTGGTGACTTTTGAAATAAGAAATCTCCAGGAAGCATTCAAAACATTTCTACTATAATATCTGGAGGGGATGGGATAACAGAGAGATGGCGCTTGGGGTTAGAAAGATGCAAAAGGCATTGAGTTTCAATGCGAAAGACTCATTTAAACCTGGTGAGGATAAACGAGAAGTTGGCAAAACAAGCACACAGCTCTCGTGTGCTCCCTGTGATATTCTAATCGATGCAGTGAGATGGGTACAAACAGCAGCTCTTTCTATTATGCTGCTAACCTGTTACATGTAGACTACCTGTTACATAAAGTATGCCAGTTCATCTGCTTCAGCTCAGAATCTTGCCTCTGCACTGGAGCCATTTGAGGACAATGAAATCTAACAACCCCAGCTTGGGAAAGTTATTTTTCAAGGGTATAATTCCCAGAATTCCCAGGTTGGGAAAGTTACTTTTCAAGGGGATAATTCCCAGAATTCCTCAACCAGCATCATCAGCCAGGCTAGCCAATGGGGGTTGCCAGAGCACCTGAGAGGACTGGCTAGCCGCCAACCGCTGGGTCACCTGACCTCACAGTAAAGCCCTATGTAAAGGGCCAGCAACGAGGTCAGCGTTCTGGTCACTTTCCCGCCCACCCTCCCCTTGAAGAGAATGAGACCTAACAGGTCACGTATGGGCCGGATGGGAATTTTTGGCCACTGCTCTGATTGGCCTTGAGCGGTGGCACGTTTTTGCCCATCCCATTCTCTTCATCATGGGGTTTCCACCTTCTGTCTCTGGTCACAATTGTTGGTAAGAGCAAGTGGCAAAAAGCCCCTCAGGGTAGGAGTAGGATATAGTACCTTGTACAAGGGCAGCCCTTAAAATCCCAAATTAGGTGCAGAAGTAGATATGACAGAACAGAGTGATTTATGACCCTAGCCGTTAAGGGCTGGGGGAGGGCTGCTCACAAATTTTCCATTGCTGGGGGATGCTACCTCTCTAGTAAACGCCCCCTTTTATGTCATTTGTAAATACCAGAGAACCACTTGCTCTTTCTGGTCCCCCTTCTGTGATAACAACAGAAGATACAGTCTGATACAATTTTAATAAATTGTGACCCAGTATTAATCCCAGAAATGTGTCTCATCTCTTTATTTCAGGCTGGGTGGACAAAGAACAGCTCTTTCTATTATGTTACATGTAGACTACCTGTTACATAAAGTGTGCCAGTTTATATGCCTGCAGCTCAGACTGTTGCCTCTCCACGGAAGCCATTTGAGGACAGTGAAATCTAATTACCCCAGATTGGGAAAGTTACTTTTCAAGGGTATAATTCCCAGAATTCCTCAACCAATATCATCAGCCAGGCTGGCCAATGGGGGTTTGCCAGAACACCTGGGAGGATTGGCCAAACTACACCCATTCCTGGAAAGGTCTCATCTGGCCACAGCAGCCCATGCCTTAGTTACCATCCAGCTGGATCACTGTGAGACTCTTTACATGAGGCTGTCTATGGCAAGTGTCAGAAACATTCAGTAGGTCTAAAATACGGCATCCAGATGGGTAACTGAGCCTGGCCATAGGGATCACATAGCTCCCCTGTTAAAACACATCCAAAGACTACCAACCTAATTCTGTGCAGAATGCGACAGTTTTAGCACCATCTTAATCCGTTTTTAAGTAGTGTTTTAAATTTTGTAAGCAATTTTAAGAGTTTTTAATATTTTATATGGTGTTTTATGTGTTTTGTAATGTTTAGAGTGTGTAGTGGAACAGCACTCTAATTTCGCTGTGCATATCTTGCATATGCATAATGACAATAAAACTCTATTCTATTTTATTCTATTTAAAGTGCCAGTTCCAACCTACAGGATAAAGCCCTAAATGACTTTATATCTGAAAATACATTTCCTACTAATGTCTAACATTAGCTATATGGTTTAGGGGAGATAGGAGTAGGTCTCCCAACATAACAGAAGGGCAGCAGTTTGGAGAAGACTGCTTATATGCAAGTGATGCAACTGTTACCATATTCATGTATAAAATAGGACAGGCCTGCCCAACAGGTAGACCGGGGGCTACCAGTAGCCCGTGAAGAGTTCAAAAGTAGCCCGCCAGCCATCAATAAAAAAATGTGAGGGGATAAGTTCTCCACCTCTACCTCCCCTAACCCAAGGACTACCACTGACCCAGCAAAGCTCTGGGTCTGCCAGCCCACTGTCTCAGCCGAGCAGGGCAGTTCAAGGGCCATGGCACAGTCCCCTGCTCTCCCTACTGGCCAGATGATCGCCGCACCACTGTCTCGTGTGACCAATTGAGTTGTTGGTGCAGAGAGGAGGAAGGGGATTGGAGGGGACGGCGAAAGGCAGGATCATGGGCATGCCCACCTCCTTTGTGTGGTGATGCCCCCTTTTCTCCCCCCCCCCGGATAATTCCTTCCTCCTCCTCCTCCTCCCCCCACCCCCACAGCTACCTCACCTGCCGTTCCTCCTGCTTCCCTTCTGAGCCGCCATGGGGATGTGATTGCCCTGCTGCTGGCTTGGTCCATCCCAGCTGCATAGCGAACATGGCAGAGGTGAGTGAGAGCTATTGGGTGGCAGCAGCAGTGGCAGCGAGGGGACTGGAAGGGAGAAGGGGGAAAGCAGGAGGAGAAGTAAAGTCAAGTCAGGCCCCGAGCAGGTTGAGAGGGAAAGTGCATCTTTTAAAAAAAGTTTTCCAGCAGCCTGGGCAAGCGGAAGGGGCAGTCTGTGCAAGCATGCATGCGCCTCCCTTGCACCCGTCCACACCAGCTCAAGCAGGTGCAAGAGAAGCGTGTGCATGGTCAGCCTTACCATAGGAATACATTGAAATATGTTCCCTCCAGAAAGGATTAATTGATTTTCAATGCATTCCTATGGGAAACTGCTGTTCTACTTACAATTTTTTTTTTACTTCTGGGCATGTGCTTGGAACAGATAAAATTCATAAGTAGAGGTTTTAGTGTAGAAGCCCTCAGGCACTTTCGTCCAGAAAAAGTAGACCTCGGACTGTTCAAAGTTGGACAGCCCTGAAATAGGATGTGATTTTTAAAATAAATTCTGTTCAACATTTTAATAGCATGTATGTATATTTGTGGGGCATGGTGGCTCAGTGGACTAAGGTGCCGAAACAGTCAGCTGCAAAGTCAGCAGCTTGGCGGTTCGAATCCCGGGTGCCACGCAGCAGAGTGAGCTCCTGCTGATAACCCCAGCTCCTGCCAACCTTGCAGTTCTAAAGCATGTCAAATGCAAGTAGATGAATAGGTGGTACCACTGTAAAAAGCAGAAAGGTAAATCAGTGTTTCCGTGCAGCCATGCTGGCCACATGGCCATGAACTTGCACAACACTGGCTTTTCGACTTGAATACAGAGATGAGCAGTGCCCCTAGAGTTGGACATGACTAGCAACCACGTGCCGGAGAAACCTTTACCTTTTTATGTATATATGTGTGGCTATATTTGCGCATGGAGGGTCAAACACATGTATATGTATATACACTGATGTATTAGAGTTAGGGATGTAAATCCTTGCTTGTCAAAACCACAGAATTCTTCCATCTTGACAAATGCCAATACTGACATTTGTGCTGATTATGCAATTGCAACAGTTGCCATTGAGTTGTTACATTGGTGTGTGTGTGTTTTTTAAAACAATTGTAGCTTTGGATGGGTTATTTGCATCTTTTTGATGAATCAGGCAGTCTCTGCATGCTCTATGTATGCTGCCCTTCATACATGGGAGGAAAGATCCTATTTTTGTACAAAGACAATTTGCGCAAATTGCAGAAACCTCAGTGGAAAAGAAATCTTTGTTTTTTATTCCTGCATGGGAAATTGGAAATATAATTGAAAATAAGGATAACATTAGGTTCTCTTGAAGTGTTCAAGTGTCTTAAGTTATGAACAATCAGTGACTCGGTGAAAATTGATTGCATCTCTAGTTGGAGTGGACAATTCTGCTAGCTTTACAGAGCAGCATGGGTTATTATTATTATTATTTTACCAAATGATGATTGCAGAAAGAAACAGGATCTGAGTACTAGTTTTCCCTGGTTATTATGAAGAAAGGAACATATCATAGATAGATCCTGGAGTAGACACATGTAATGAAAATAAAGAGATTTAGGTTTTGGCTCAGTTGTGAGGCCTAGTAGATGACTCTGGGTGAATCATAGGCAGTTACTTCACGTCCTACCTTGTTCCGCAATTACGTTTGTACCGTGACAGCATTGTTCGTGGTCACGTGGTTTTGTCCCTGTTCAGTCCCTGTTTCCGTTTACTCACGGGCATGATTACTTGTCTCGTGACAACTCTTACTTCACGGTCTTGTTCCATGACAAATTCTGAATTTGTCTTGCTTTCTTAACCCTTTTTTAAATATCGTAAATAAAACTTTTTTGATATTTCGATTTACTGGTCTTCCGGGATTTACACGTCAATGCTACAGGATTTTCAGTACTTTCTTTCATAAACATTTGCACTGCATGGTGTTTCCCATAGGGAAACTAATGTTGAATGCCATTTCAGCCGCTGACCACTAGGTGGACACTGGTTGTTGCATGACAGTTGTCTCGGAACAGGAACCGGGAACCAACCGGGACAAGAGAATTCCCCAGTCCAGGGGCAGGTACGGCTTGTCATGCTCTGTCCCCGGTTCCGGGAGCATGGTCGAGACAGCTTTTTGCTGTCACGCTATGGACATGGCGTAAGATTTTTTTTGTACCAGCCCCAAGCAGGACAGCAAGGAGGGATGAACAGGACGTGAAGTAACCGCCATAGTCTCTCAACCTGAGAAAGAACTCTACAGCAATTTACATCTTGGTGCAGTATCTCCAGTCTGGAAGGAATTGCAAGGTTTAGAAAGCCCCCTAGAAAGTACTGCCAAACAAGAGTAAATCTTGCCAGGAGAGATGGATCAGTAGCCTACCTCAATATTAGGGCCACCCTGCCAGCTGATAAGGTGGCATACAAACTTTTCTACTCAGTGCACAAAACTCAAAAAGGATTGGATTAGCAGTTGAATGTTTCTTCTAGGCCGGTGATGATCCCTACATTACAATTGACGGTACAGTAGCTTTGGGGCAAGCTTTCCATCCTTTTAAGGCAGCAGGGCATAACTCAGTGCTTTACACATTGAGGGTCCCATGTTCAATCCCCAACATTCCTTGAGATGAGATTCCCCCCCCCCCCACACACACACACACATGGAAAACAAGCATGCCACTTTGGTACTGCACCTGCACAGGTGTTGTCCAGGCCCCATGGACTTTAGCCTCCTATCTCCTTTGGGTGCTCCCCCACATGTCTCCCCACTCACTGTTTGCAGCCATACCTCTTCTATCTCCTCCAGCAGCTACTTATTCAGACCAGGATGTGGGGCAATCGGGGTTGGGTGGATACTGGTAGTTTAAATAGATTAAAGGAAGTGAGTGAGCAGGTCAGGTTATGTTTCACCTTTATTAGAAACAGCCAGAGCTTGGGAATTCTGTATTACTTTACTGTAAACCCCAGAACCCCTAGCCAGCCAAAAGAACCCAACTTTCCAAGTTCTGTGCGTTAAACACAGCGGTACCTTGTATAAGGGAATTAATTTGTTCCAAATGAAATTCTGTTAAGCAAATTTTCCCTTATACAAATTTCCCACAGGAATGCATTGAAAACAGAGTAATCCCATTTTTATGTTTTACGGATTCGCCCCATAGGCGATTCTGTTAAGCAAATTTCCCCTATCTCCAGAATTTGTTATGTTGTACAGATTTTATGTTATACAAACCATTTGTTATACAAGGGTCCGCTGTACATGATTAGTGATAATTCAAATGTTAATTCTCCTTGTACTACATCACCCCATGGGAAATCTTTCAAAAACAGCACGTTAGTGTATCTTTCAGTGGCAAAGTGACTTCTAATTATCCTCAAGGGGATGGGAATCTATGTTTATTTGCATACATGTACTTCCCCCACTTCAAAACAGATCTGTAAGATGATTGCCTACTGTGTGTTTATGCTCAGAGCCAAATCCTAGGAATTAAAAACAGCTTCTCGGATAAAATTAAGCACTAAAATTACACAAGATATGGAACACAACTGCAAAGCCTTGAGGAGATATCACTGTCGAAAAGCATTTATAAATCCCAAATACTTAGACAGCAGTAGACATCCTCACCGCAGCTGACTAATGTGTACAAAACTGGAGTAATTATAGTGCTTAGCCAGAAATAAGTTCTGCTTAACACCAAAGTACATTGCTTTTCTCATCTTAAAAGCCAGAAAACATTTACACTTCTCTTGTCTTGATGATTGCATGGCTCCCTTCCAAGTTCAAGAGCCTACCTTTCAAAAGAACTAAGAACCAGGAGACCTCAAAATATTCAGCAGAAGTAAGAGTATGTTAAGGCATTAACACCGTTCTCCATGTTGTTTTAGCAATACTAAACCAGAATGTTCAAACTGGTGGAATTTCTGCTTGAACCCACCTGTTAAGTTTCTTACATAATTTTCATCTCAGTGGCTCAAGGATTATCCGGTCTGTGACTGGACTGGTAGGCTAATCACCCCCCGCCCCCAAATACTAACAATGGAAATATAGAAGTGGTTGTTACAGTGCTTGGAGAAGAGAGTTTCACAAAATATGTAGTATTTGAATAATTCCCATTATCCATACTGTGGTATAATCCTCTTACACCATTCAAACCCAATACTTTTCTTTGATGGAAATAATAATCCCATGAAATAAATGGGCAACATATTCAAAATGGGCAAAGGAAAAGCCAGACCATGTGGTGCTTATGTTGTTCGAGTGGGACGTAGCCCTCACTGAACCATAACACTCAGTGGTTTGGGACTGTTTTGATCCACCCCTCCAGTCAGCTTCTATCAGCTTGGGCAATGGGCAGGAATACGTGTAGTCATTATTCCAGACAATTGGAAGGCAACAGCTTGGAAAAGGAATGCCTATTGGCAGGGGGTCTTCTATGATTAAGTCAGAGAATGGTGTTTTGTCACTTGCTACCCAATTCATTTTCTCAATGAGAGACAAAATAGGGCTGCTCTGCCTGCAGGATATATACTTTGCTGCTGAGCTATGCCAGCCATCTGAAAGGAGAGCTTGTTTTAGATTACAATTTCCAGAATTCCCTTGCCAGTATGCGTTCAGAGTAGGCATAGGCCTTTTTTCCTGGCAAGGGTCCAGTTCCGAAAAGAATCACAGCAGCACAGTTGCTGTTCAGAACTTGGACCCACCCCCCAAAATGAAATTACCCATTGACTGATCTTGGTCTACCTCGCATGGAGTGATACTCCAACCAGGAAGTAGCCTCCAACGCATCATCATTCCTTCTCCCTGGTGCTGGCCAATCAGACAGAGAGGCGGGATGATGCATATCTGGTGCTGGCCAGGTCCTGATTGGCCAGCACCAGAAAGAAGGAATGATGACGCATCAGAGGCAACTTCCTGACTAGAGTATTGCCCTGTGCGAGGTCAACCAAGGTAAGTCAATGGCTGATTTCATTTCGAAGGGTGGGTCCAAGTTCTGAACAGTAACTGTGCTGCCGTGATTTGTTTCGGAACCGGACCCATTCCAAAACAAAAGGCCCATGCCTAGTTCAGAGGGCAGGGTTATTGAGACTTGGATTGTGTACACCACACCAAATGTAAGGGGCACAAAAAGTGTGTGTTGAAGACTGTAAACCTATCCTCTCTAAGTGCATCTACTGCCTCTAGCCACTTCTTTTTGAACCAAAGAAAAGACAATACAGGCAGGCTCAACACAGAGCTAAAATAGCCACTACACATTCAGTTGAGACATTCCTTCCATCATCTCATCCTCTCCATAGAACTAATCTCACATGAGCCAGGATTAACCAACAGGCTAATGAAGAACCATGAAAGGAAGGTCATGAACCTAAGCCATGAAGCCTCTCATTGAAGCCTTTATCCAGGTCAGCCATATGTAGGTGTCTTCAGTGGGAGGGCAATCAAGTGGAAGAAACAAAATGGAAAATTCTAAGAACTAGTAATGAGTTTACAGTACGGTTTGGGAGCAGGCGCACCCTAATCCCACTTTCCAGTCTCTTAGCAACTATAATGCACAAAATGTCAGCGATGGTGTGTGGACATGTTGAGCCAAATCTATCAAAATACCTGCTTTTTGCTCACATAATCTTTCTGTCTACAAGAGGCAATTCCTAGAGCTTCATCATTTAATATCTCAAGAGCTCCCTGATGGTCTTAGAAATGGATTTGGCACAATCTTCCCTCTGCACTGGCTTCTCTAGATCTTTTTTTTTTCCTATCTGAAAAGCAGTATTCTCCATTTGACTTGCTCTCAGATTCCAGGAATTGGAAAGGAGGTGGATCTATTGGGGGTGGGGGTGGTCCAAAAGTGAATCTTGCTCAAGAACCTCCAACAAACTAGAGAAGAAAGTACTGTAGGTTGACATTGTCGTCACTTTAAACACCTTGTACTTAACAGCAGTATAATCAAGAGCAGCCCTTGAAGATAGCTGGTACAGTAGGACCCCCGTATCCACTGATTCATTATCCACTGATTCAGTTATCCACAGTTGGCAGAGGAAAAATTAAATAAATAATTCAGCAGCTGCAAAGCAAGCTACTGTCATAAAACAGCAGGGTTTTTTTGGGGGGGGAGGGGGTGGTAGCATTCTCTCTTTCAATTATCCATGGGAATGCCTAAAATCAATCCCCAGTGGATACCGGCGTCCTACTGTACTACTAGTAATGTAGATATAATGAGGGACGGACTCTTAATGATCACCAATATAGGCCATGCCAAACAGACAGCATACAAAACATATTTCTTCTTTTAAGGACATGTGCCTAGGTCAGGGGTCCTCAACCTAAGGCCCCAGGGCCAGATGCGCCCCCCCCCCAAGGTCCTGAATCCGGCCCCTGGGACAAATTGCGACCCCCCACCTACCCCCTGTTTTGTGAGCAAGCCAACCTCTGCAGCTGCTTTTGGACTGTGATCCGGCCCCCAGTGGTGTCTGGGTGGTGGTGGACCGGCCCGCTGGTTGAAAACTTTGAGGACCCCTGGCCTAGGTGGTTAGACAGCTGCAACCTTCACAAATGGTAACGGTTATGTGGGATGTGCTCCTAAACATCTGTGCCATAGTAGTGTGATTGAAAAGGGAATAGCTGGCTTCCTTATTTACCACAGAGCAAGTCTCAGAATATGCTGAAATTGGTCCATCTTTTTGTAACAAAAAGAAAAAGGCCGCCGTACACAGCTTGAGCCAGTATTGCGAAAGCTGCCACGCAGCGGCCCAGCAAAACTCTACAAAGAATTATGACTTGTAAAGCATTACTTTTCTAGTGTGTTAGGTGGTGCATAAAGCAGTGTGAAAAAGAACAACCTGACCCAGTCTGGTGGCGGCTGTTGTTAATTCGTCTTATTTGTAGTTTATGAGATTCAAGGACAAAAATACTTTAAATGGAAAAGCAAGAAACAAGTGCAACTTGATGTCTGCGGTAGAGGAGGGCACATAGATGTTCACTCTAATGCACCCAAGACAGATTTTGCAAATACCCTCAGGGAGTGTGACCACTCCAAGTGGTTGTGAATATTTTGATGATGAGATCATCAAAGAAAGTATTCATGATGTAAGCATCTCTGGCACAGACCAGTGCTTGCAGGTAGCTTGCATCTTAATTATAGGGTTATTTTGTTAACAAAAGTAATGCTATGCTTTCTCATTATTTGAAAGTAACCACAAGAGTTACTGATATAAGCATCTAAATGATACACCCTACTAATCTACAGTCTAAATTGATAACAATCAGTAGTTTTCCATTCCCTGAGAGT
>JAHTLZ010003526.1:13578408-13599168 GCA_023846285.1 Phrynocephalus versicolor | reverse complement strand
CATCATCATCATCATCATCATCATCATCATCATCATCATCATGACACATTATTGGAGGCCAAACATTAGGAAACAATCCTAAATAGTAAAAGGTAAAAAGTAGAAGTACAGTAAACCCCCGCCGATCGCGGGGGTTAGGGACCCACCCCACCCGCGATCCATGAAAATCCGTGATATGTGGAAGCGGGGGGGGGGCTGGGGCGGGTGGCGGACCTGGGGGGCTCGTGAAAGCCTTGGAGGAGCATGGGGTGGTGGCGCGGAGCGACCCGATCGCCCCCTGCCACCCCCCACACAGCTCCAAAGCCCTCCAGAGGTAGCCGGGGCAGCTGCGGAGGGGGATGCCATCCCTCTGCGCACCCGCCCCACGCGCTTGGAGGCCCTCTGGAGGCGCCAGGGGCGGCTGCGGAAGGGGACGACGTCCCTCCGCGCACCTGCCCCACGCGGCTCGGAGACACCTGGGGCGGCTGCGGAGGGGGATGCTGTCCCTCCGCGCACCCGCCCTGCGCAGATCTGAGGCACTCCGAATAGTGAAGTTGGAAGGGGTTATAAGGCCATCAGGTCCAACCCCCTGATCCATGCAGGAATACATATCAATGGATATCTGCCAAGTGGTTGTTCTAATTCCTCTTGAATACCTTAGGTAATTGGTTCCATTGCCATACTGCTCTAACAGTTATGAAGTTGTCTATGATATTCAGCCGAAAGCTGGGTTCTCTTAACTGTTGCATACCCTGCACTCTCGGATAATTCATATTCCACTCCCCTCTTCTGCATGGGGATCTTCCCTTCCTCTCCTCTGTATGACAGCCCTTCAAATATTTGAAGCGTGCTGTCATGCCATATTATGTCTTCTTTTCTCTAGGCTAAATATCCCAAGTTCTTTCAATATTTCCTCACAGGGCTTGGTTTCCAGACCCCACCCCCTCCAATCATTCTTATCAATTTTTAACAAATCATCCAACTTAATTAATTAACAATTCTTTGGACACATAAAAACCACAGATAATACAATAAAATTATAAAAATTAGACTGTAAATAATTTATTATGTGAGCTGCCTAGATGCCCTAAGCACATCCAATTTTGCCTGATTTCAGAAGCTAAGCAAGGTCGGCCCTGGTTAGGACCTGGATGGGAGACCACCAGGGAATACCAGGTGCTGTGGGAACCTGGAGTAGGAACTGGCAAACCACTCCAGTATTCCTGCCAAGAAAACTCCATGGACATGGGGTCGCGAAGAGCCGGTCACGACTGTAATGACACAAGACAACTTATTATGTGAAAAACCTACAAATACAATGGTACAGTGTCTGCCTGATAAATATTTATGTACTATTGAGCAAATTCTTCTTACATAACTTTGCACTGGTATAAACTGGATTGGGGAACCAGAAATAATTAATTGAAATCCTGCTTCCCCTATTTCAGCTTCCAAGGCTCCATTTTGCTTTGGAAACTTTGAGAAATGGTGAGGGTGTAAAAAAAAATCAGTACCAGATCATGTCTGAAAGTTTCTGTCCAAGTGAGACCAGGAGATAGATGTTGGGATAAACAGATATAACTACATGGATGATAGATACGGATATAACTTGAGAGCTCACACTTCAGCCTGGCTTTCAAAAAAAAAAAAAAAAAAAAAAAGGATGGCTACTTGAACTTTTTCCATTTGGCAGATTTTCTAGGTGCAGATAGTATTTTTCATGAAATAAAGCAACAAGAATTTCCACATGGACAATTTGTGTTCCCAATATAATCACTACTGCTGCAGCTGGGTCCTGAATCTATTTCAGCACACTTTAAACTAGAAGCGTTGTGGTGCTGTGTACATGCCCAGCTGCCTTTCATAAGCATTTCAAACCACAGACCCTCCACACAAATATTCTGTCTTCTGATGGAACCATATTGTACGTATAAAATGCATCAATGAGGTGGTAAAAGCATTTAAAAAAATGTGGAGAAATGGTAAATTCAGCAATGGGAGATTGGGGAGATACACAAAGAGCTAGGAAACTAGGCAAAAACCAAAACGTGTTGCTTATATGCTGCTTAAAGTACTCTCTGGGTGGTTTAAAAGTTAATTATGTAGGCTGCATATTGAGCTGAGCATTCGTTTTACCAACCTCAGAAAGATGGAAGGCTGAGTGAACCCTTGGGCTGGCTATCTGGAAGAGAACCCCAGGCCATGGTCAGAGTTTGGCTGCAGTACAGCCGCTTAACCACTGTGCCAGGTGTCTCTGTGTCTCTGAAGATCATGTACAGAAATGCGTATGTCATTGCAAACACAGATTAAAAATTAAAATTAGCCTTGAGAGAAGAGGAACTGAGTGGGGAGAGGGGGAAGACAGGATCTGTTCTCATTCATCCCAGAGTGCAGGACACATAATACAGTGGTCCCCCGCCCTTTCACTGTTCATATACTGCAGTCCCAGTATATCGCGGGTCTGCAGTATATGAGAAAAAGGCCCCCTGGGGTGAGGAGGAAAGGCCTTCCAAGGCCCGTCGGAGGCCCAAAAAGTGCTTCCCTGCAAACCGGAAGTGACTTCTGGTAAACCAGAAGTGACCCCCAGATCACTAGAAAGCACTTTTGGGGCCTCTGGGGGGACTGGAAAACCCCTTGC
Source organism: Phrynocephalus versicolor (assembly GCA_023846285.1). Taxonomy (NCBI): domain Eukaryota; kingdom Metazoa; phylum Chordata; class Lepidosauria; order Squamata; family Agamidae; genus Phrynocephalus; species Phrynocephalus versicolor. Next base: position 13,596,551 of record JAHTLZ010003526.1, on the reverse strand, counting down.
AGACCCATTTGGGGCAGTGCCAGGCCTGGGGTAAGTACAAGAGCCCCCAGAGAGCCTAGCAAGTCCCGACCTGACCCAGCATCTGCATATTGCAGATTTTCAATTATTGCGGGTCGGTTTGGGTCCCTAAACCCCTGCGATAGGTGGGGGTTTACTGTAATGGGCATGGGCTACAGAACACCAGATTTAGGCTGAATATCAGGGAAAAACCTTCTTAACTGTTACGAGTACAGTTCACCCTTGTATAACAAACAGTTTGTATAACAATCTGTACAACATAAAAAATTCCAGAGATAGGGGAAATTTGCTTAACATAATCACCTATGGGGCAGATCCGTACAACATAAAAATGGGATTACTCCATTTTCAGTGCATTCCTATGGGAAATTTGTATAAAGGAAAATTTGCTTAACATAAATTCATTTGGAATGAATTAATTTCTTTATACAAGGTATCACTGTACTATGACAATTGAACTAATTACCTGAGGCAGTGGTAAGCGCTTCCATGCTGGAGGCATTCAAGAGAAAATTGGGCAACCACCTGTCAGATTTGTTTTCATTTGGATTCCTACATTGAGCAGGGAGTCAGACTCAGTGGTATAACAGCCCCCTTCCACCTCAATTATTCTATGATTCTATAAATTTCCCATCAGTCTGTGGGTTAAACCTAAAAACTTCCTTCTGCCTATCTACAGCAAGCCTTGCCTTTTTAATTCTTTATGAGTTTTGTAGCTCTCCTCTGAATTTTGCTGTCCCCTTGAAAACTGTCAACAATTTTCTTGAACTGAATTACTGAACAATCTTCTTAGATTACCCACTATTGTTGATAATTGTTCTCTCAGGAGGGTTATGTGAGCTGTTGATTTACTCCTTTCATTTTTAGCAATGTAAACACTATTTGCTTTCCCTTTGAGATAATCAAAGTTAATTCTGTATCTTTGCCCATGCAGGCACAATTCTTTCAAGAGGCATTTGCCAAGACAAATGCAGGTGTCCAGCGTTGATTTTAACATGGGGACAGATCCAGTTTTGCAAAGAGGGGAGACAACGACCAGCATCGGAAGGATAAAACCCGAGCTTTACAAACAGAAATCTGTGGATTCTGAAGGCAAGAAAGAAGATGTGAAAACCTGTGGAAAACTTAACTTTACCCTCAAGTATGATTATGAAAATGAACTACTCTTGGTGACTATTGTAAAAGCTTTGGAGTTGCCAGCTAAGGACTTCACTGGTACATCAGATCCCTATGTGAAAATCTACCTTCTTCCAGACAGAAAAAAGAAATTTCAGACACGGGTTCATCGCAAGACTTTAAACCCTGTCTTTGATGAAACTTTTCAGTTTCCTGTAGCCTATGATCAACTTTGCAACCGGAAACTACATTTCAGTGTGTATGATTTTGACAGGTTTTCTAGGCATGATATGATTGGGGAAGTTATTCTTGATAACTTCTTTGAAGTTTCTGATCTGTCTAGGGAGGCCACGGTATGGAAAGACATCCATTGTGCCACTTCAGTAAGTACCACATCTCAAAACATGTTCTCTTAAGTGTATTGGTTAATGATATATTTCTACATCAGCATACTCAGGAGCACTTCAGGGGCACTTTTCTCCCTCACCAATTGTCATGTAAAACATTGATCTGTATATCTAGTAAGTCAAGTATCTGGGCCCAGAGCTCGAGGTTGGGAATTCAACTTCCCACTGTGACTTCAGGGAGAAGAGCCAACATGCATAGCCTTGAGCAAGTGTCTCAATCCCAGATAAAAGGAGTGGTAAACTACTACTGAGTACTCAATACCATGGAAGGGGTTGCCATAAATCAGAAATTACTTGACAGCACATAATTATTATCTGTATTATAATGAACATATATGTTTTTAATCACAACCTGCCTCAGATCTTCCTTTTCGGAATACTATTTTATTTCCTACCATATTTTCCATCTTATAGGATGCCTCCCATGTATAAGACCCCCCACACACACACACACACTTTTCCAACCCTAAATTACAGTTTTGAATCCATGCGGTTCTCTCCTGAGCTTACTTCGATATATAAGGCAAGCCTCAATTTTAGTTTAACAATTTTAGAGAAAAGTATAGTCTTATACACTGAAAAATAGTGTATATTTATATCCAACCTTTTCTCCAATGACTTCACGGCTCCTGTCCTCCAAATTTATTCTATTATATAGATCACCCTGGGACTGTAGGACAACCTAGTGCCCTCAAGGCCCAGGCCAACATTATAACAATTGCATTACACTATAAGGAAAAGGACAATAAGAACTACTGATGCCCATAAAAACTCAACCTCATACCCAGTATAAAGGCAGAGTGGCAATTTTTAAACTTTATTTACCACCATTCCATCCATTACCATTCTTAAAAATAACTTGATATCCCTTGGTGTCCCAACAGCAAATCATCAAAAAAGCTGGACAGCTATAAAAGACAAAAGTCCTGAGGTTGTTGAAAAGTAGGAAATTCACGTATCCAGGTGCTGGGAGGTTATAGTACACAGATAATCTCTTGCTGAGATTGTTAGAAGGACTAGCATCTAAAACAGTGTGATTAATTCTTCAGCTTTCTCTTATAAAATGGCCAATGAAATGAAACATGACAAAAGTAACAACACAATGGCCTTGAAGGCCATAAAATAAACTGTCAAAAATCCACTGATGAAAAGAAAAGAAAGTGACACAGATTTATTCAAGTGTTTATTTACTTAAAGTAATTTGAATATCAGAAGTGAGAAACAAACCACAAATAAGATATAACGATAGAGATACCCACATATTATTTAGAATCATAGAATCATATGGAGCTCTTTTACTGACATATGGAACCTGTCAGACAGCCTTGAATAGCAAGGTCTTCATGACCTACCTGAAAACCAAAGTTGAAGGAACATCTGTGTTTATTGACTGGTAGAGAGTTCTAGTAGCTTGGGGCCACTGGTGAGAAGGCACCGTGTCCGATGCATGCTAACCTCACTGGTCTTAACTGAGGATCCTGAAGGAGGACTGATCTTGATATATAGGCAGCACTTCCGGAAAGATAGTCACAAGCCATCAAAGAATTGCAATGGCTGAGGAATTTTAGTTTTACATATAATGGGTGCAACCCCATGTAATAGTATGGGGGGCAATGTGTAGCCTGCATACTGTAATTAAACTGTAAACTGCCCAGAGACTACTTGAAGTGGTACGGGGCAGTATATAAGCAGAACACTTTGCTTGTTTGCTTTGATGCCAATGAAATGGTGAATGAGGACTTTTTCTTAATGCTACTGATGGTGAAATATTCCCTTCTCTACATCTGAATTTTGGCAGTTTTATCGAGCTTTGAGCTTTATCTGTATTAGTGAACTGGATTGAAAACTTGCCATTTCCATTGCAGCCATTAATACCTGATCATTCCAGGATCAGCAGCTGCAGAAGCAAACTATCAACCAAACAACGAGAAAAGCTGTTGGGATAACACATGAATGTGTGAATCTGTTTAGGAGAATGAGGCAGTAATCACAAGAGTTGCAGTTAGGCATATGTATGTAACTTTTGTTAAGATGCACACAGAGACAAAGGCTAGCATTTGTTAAGTAGGGGACACTAGTCACTCATATTTATGTCCATGCTCATAAGATGGTGAATCCCAAAACAGCATATAGATGAAGGAAAGATGAATAGCTGACCAGTGGATCAACTTTTTTCAAGGCTGCCCTTGATTTTCCAGAGAACAACAAAAGGAATTGGTACATCCACTGAAACATTAGGTCAAACAAGGAGGAAACAGTAGTCTCAGGATGTAGAAAATATATGCTCAGCATTTTATCCCAAAATATAATGTATTTATATTGCTCCTTTTTTTTTTGATCTAATATTGGAATCTTCCCACCTCTGAAGACTGTGCATGTTCTTATCATGGCAAGAAAAATGGCCTTAACAGGGTCTTCTATGGGTTTCCCACTACCCTTCAACTCAGTTCCAGGCAGCCTTTAATCCCATTTGACATTCTTATGGATCTTGACCATGGGCTGCACTTCACCTAATGTGATTTCTGTCACATCCTTTATCATGCTCACTCCTCTAACTACAGTTTAAGAAGACATTTGGCTCTTGTGCAGAGCTATGGGTGCTTTGAAGTGCATGCCAAGGAACCTAGCAGGTCTCCCAGCTAGGCAGCTACATACAAACAGGCACATGAAAGCACTTCACATTTTAAAGGGCTCATGCTTTCAAAGAAACCATAATTTAATACGTTTGAGGGATATATGCAGTATGTATTGCAAGGGCAACATGAAGGCCAAATAGGATTGGATCATCTACATATCCCAAACAAGTCTAAGGAAAGCCAATGTTAATTTAGGATTATTTCTGATGGGGGTGGGAAGATATTGTTGTTCTTATGTGCTCCCAAATTCTTCCAACTATTATTAAACCTATGGATTAATAACCTTCAAAATGTCCTGTCATTGGCAGCCTGCTCAAGTATTACAGACTGAAGGCTGTTGCTTCCTCAGTCAATCTCATGTTAAGTCAATCCCATGTTAAGTCATTCCTTTTTTTCCTAGTTTTCCCAGCATCATTTCCTCTTCCAATGAATCTTTTCTAATGAAATGTCCAAAGTATACTATTTTGTGTTCAGTCATTTTTGCTTATAGTAGAGTCCAGTCTTGATTTAACGTAGAACCCTATTCTCTTTCTAGTCGTCTCTGGTATCCCTAAGGGTGTTCACCAATATTACATTTCAAATGAATTGGGGGGTTTGGTAGTTTTCTTCATTGTCCATATTTAGTAATCAAGAATACATGATGGTGTGAATGATATTGGCCTTGGACTCCAGCGATATATTCTTACACTTAAGGATCTTTCCAATTCCTTCATAGCTATCCTTTTATATCTCATTCTTCTTCTGATGTTTGGCTCCAGTCTTCGGATATGTTCATGGAAATACACTGCTAAAACTAGTACGGAACTTTAAGCACAATTTGAGACACTGTGGCCAAGATCCTATATGTTACACACACCAAGGTAACATCATTGGCATAACTCTGAATGGCTGGAAGTTAAGTTAGCATAGGTGTTGCCTATCATATACAAGTTACATTCCTAACATTTTGGCCGGTGCTGAACTGCCATGAATATTCATCACCTAAAAGAAACTCTAGAAATAAACAGACAACTTTCATTGTAAATTGACTCCTGACTATGTGGACATCAGAAGCTTAGAGTCATTAGTAGCAGAGCCAACGTGTTGCTGGTTCTTATACTAAAAATGATAGCTTGCAAGCCCAGTCTACTCTCATAATAATTTTATCTCGACCTCAGTTGACCTACAAAATGATGATCTAGGTAAACATATTTACCTACAGCTTTTGTCATTAGACTGAAAAATAAATATTTGAAAGTTATAATATAGTTCTCCTTTAGATTGTATAGATGCTGTACTAGAATGCAAAACTTACATTGTTGTTACTTTTATCAAGGATCCCCATGGCACAGTGGTTAAATGACTGTACTGCAGGTAAAACTGTGCTCACAACCTGGGGTTCAATTCCAGGTAGCAGGCTCATGGTTGACTCAGCCTTATGTTCTTATGGAAGGGGACTATAAGGCCATTTAGTCCAAACCCCTGCTCTGTGCAGGAATACAAATCAAAGGATATCTGCCAGGTGGTTATCCACATTTCCCTAGAATGCCTCCAGTGTTGGAGCACTCGCAATTTCTTGAGGTAACTGGTTCCAGTGGCATACTGCTCTTACAGTCAGGAAGTTTTCCCTGATATTCAGCTGAAAGCTAAGTCCTTATAACTTGAGCCCCTTGTTCTGCATCCTGCACTTTGGAATGATCAAGAACAGATCCTTCCCCTCCTCTGTATGACAGCCCTTCAAATATTTGAAAATGCTAGCATATCGCTCCTCAGTCTTCTTTTCTCTAAGCTGGTATGCTCAGGGCCACTCAAGATGCTACTTTTTAATTCAATAATTTAGAAGACAGTATATACTGCTCTCTATACTGAAGGGAGCTGGTTGGCAGCTCAGGGGTTGAAATAGGGTTGGGAGTTCAATTTTCCGCTATGCTTCCTCAGAGAAGAGCCAGCCTGTGTAGCCTTGGGCAAGCTTCACCATCCAAAAGTGCCCCCAGAAGAAAGGAATGGTAAAACAGTTCTGAGTACTTTCTGCTTAGAAAACCCTAGAAAGGGTTGCCATGTCAGAATTATTTATTATTACAGTGAGGGGAAAATTCTCATTTCTACCTCAACCCCCCAAATCTTTTAGGGATTCTATATTTTTATTTAATTGGTTGAATGAGTTCATGCCAGTCCTGGTACTCTGATGATGAGCACTTGAATGATCTGTACAGTATGTTTCAAGCCAGGTGTATCTTACATTCATTTGCAACTAGAAGCAGAGCCTGGAGAAGTTATTTTTAAACTAGAGCTTCTAAAATTCACCCGCTGGCCCTGTTGACTGGAAAGGACTCTCATACTGGCTCCCATGGCTTTTGTTTTTGCTGGTGTCTCTGGGTATCTGTGTATGAACCATCTGGTTTTTCATACTGCTTACCAGAATGTAAATGCCACCATCACTTCCAAATTCTCCGGTGCTCCATTTGAAGTATGTTTCTTCTCCAGTTCTCAGCAGCTTTTCTCCTGGCAGGTTGTTTTACAACCATTTTCGGGATACAATCCTGCCCCCCCCCCTTTTATGAGCAACTGCTGTTTTGCCTTTTTGTGAATCTAACACAACAAAACAAACAAAGCTACCCTGAAAACTCTCTGTGAAACGCAGCCAGACTAGCAGTGATCTAACCCCTTGTGCAAAATATCACAACATTAAACTTTAGGCGTAATATTTTTCCATGTTATTTTTATGAGAACAACTTATTTTCCAAGCTAGAATGTAGATGCTAAGTGGTTTAAGGCTGATGAGTATCCTTAATGGCCTCATACTTATCTACAGTATATAATTGCCAATTTGCCATCTTGTAGGCCTGCTCTTTTCTTAACCTCTGAACTGGAATGGCTAAACTTAGTAGAACTGTGCTATTCAAAAACAAATGAGTAATATCTATGCACTTGAAACCATTCAGAGACATACAAAATTGCATTGATTTAAATCTGGGGGGGGGGGGGAATCACACCCAACAGAAATGTAGCTGGCTATTAGTTCGTGTAAGATTCTAGGGTACAGTGGTGTAGCGGATAGAGTGATGGAGTAGGACTCTGGAGAACAGGGTTCAATTAGCCATTTGGTCACGGAAAATAACTGGAAAGTGGAACTAGTAAAACCAATGCTTACATACTATGAATCAGAATCATAAAACCATTATAGGGTTGAAAGGGAGCTTTGAGGTCCAACCCCCTGACCAAGGCAGGAGACCTCATACCTTCCCAGACAGATGGCTGTCCAATCTTTTCTTGAAAACCTCCAGCGATGGGGCACCCAGAACATTTGGAGGCAAGCTGTTACACTGTTGAATGGCTCTCACCATCAGGAAATTTCTCCTTATTTCCAGGTTGGCTCTCCCTCTGATGAGTTTCCACCCAATGGTTCTTGTCATACCTTGAAAGCCCTGTCATGGTCATTATAAGTTGGTTTTATGACTTGATAAAACATGAAAACCCCTTTCTTTCTTTTGAAGACTGAGGATACATTATAAAGATAAAAATATTAGAGCATTTTTTTTCATTGTCTTGAGAGATCCTGTTGGCTACCATGTCTTCTGGCTATTATCAGATGCTGAAAGACCTGCTGCTTTCTGCTCACAAATGTTCTAAAATCTTGGCTTTCTCCATTAGTTTCAGTGGGAAGCAGCCGTAGCAGCAAAGAGAGAATGAACAAACAGACCTTACAGGGATGTACAGTACATGGGTGTGTGAATCAGTGGTTTTCTCTTGGTGCCTCTGTCCACTCTGTCCCTTTGATACATGCCCTGAAAAGGTCTGAAGGGCTAACATAGCTTGATCTAATGTAGAACCAGGCAAAGTGCAACTCTGAGGCTACAAGTGGCCCTCCATTTTTATTTTCCTCCACAAAAATAAAAATGCAAATTGCCCTTCCTTTGCAGGGCACCCCTGCAAAGCTTGCAACAGACTTCCAGGTCTTTATTCATTTGGGTTTAGCTTTTGTTGCACAGTTTTGGGGTTTTGACAGTCCATGTGCCCGCTGGGGTGGGGGTCCTTGGACACTGCCCATCAAAGTAACCTGTCAAGGAGACTGTAGCCCTGTTGACAACTTACTTACATCAAGGGCCTTACCAACGGAATGAGACACGAAGCTGTTTTTTTCAGCCACTAATATAGTAGGTGCAATCATATGCCAGGGCTGTAGTATGATCTAGATACTTGATTGTGGCAGTAAATCCTAAAATTATGAGTAGCGATTGACATTAATTCTGTTTTGCAAGCAGCCCACAGATAAAAAAGGAGAGACTCCTCGTGCCGTTGAGAAGCCTAGAATTAGTTTCTTTGAATTGGATTATTAAAAGAAACTAATTCTGGATTATTCAGTAGTTGGGAGTTCAATATTCCCGTATGCCTCTTGCACAGGGGCTGGACTTCCACCTCTACAGTTCTAAGGTGATGGTGCCATTGATGATAATTAAGTCCTTCACACGATGTGCCTTTGAATGAGGCTCATCAGCACCTAGCACTTAAGTTGTAGCTTAGCAACAGAATGTTGAGGACATGCAAGAAGAAGGTGAAAGGAGAAAATGAAGCCTAGAACTGACATCTTTGACTTCCTTTCACCCAGAGCTTGGCACTGAGCACACAAAGCCCAGGAGGATGTGTGTCATGGCCAGAAACGTTCCTCATTCTATACCATCTCACTTCCATCAAAATGAGACTTTGCACTATGTAATATAATGGGAGGGGGGGGAGTTTCCAGAGCATTGGAAAGAGAAAAGGTATCTTCCATGAGCCCCAAATAACATGACAGTCTGGAGCCCTCAACAGAAGCATTCATACTAGAGTCCCAGAATATGAGACAATTTTTTTCTTCACAACCCTATTAATATTGTTTCATGTGCCAATATTGACTGATCTGCTCAGTCTTGTACTCAAGGTGGAGACTAATTTCATTTTGATAGGGCTGATAGAGGAAGCAACCACTTCTGATTTTTTTTAAAACCACGCGGCTGTGCTTTGTGAACTCTTTGGCTGCTCCCTTCCAGAGGACAAAGGTGTACATGCCATGCGATATCACTTAATCCTCTAAACTTAGCTACCTGCCCCAGGTATGTTGGGAGAACATTGTTGAGCTGTCTTTGGTGAAGCAACCTTGTCAGCTTATGCATGTAGAGTGGACGTGCTCTTTGCTAGTCTTGGTTTTTCACAATATGTTTCTCCCCGTGCTTGTATATCAGAGGCTGGCATCCAGTTCTGCATTTCTAAAATTCAGCAAGGCAAGGCAAACATTTTCCTTTTTGTTCTTAAACATGGCATTGTGTTCTGAAGTCAAGACAAATATAGAAGTACAGAGGAAGAGAACACATCACAAGAAGACCATTAATTAAAGGGAAAAGGAAGTCGTTGATTATAGTCCTCGACACATCATATGTTAGTTTGTGGGACAATTAGTCCAAACCAGCCAAAGTAGGAGCATACTTTGAAAAGAGTTTGGTTGTATATGCATCATGTAGCTGAATCAATTTTAGAAAAACTTATATTTGTATATGAACATAAGACATAGGAATCCTCTTCTCTTTGGTACGAGATGAATTCAGAGCAATTCAACAGCTTCAGTCAAAATCCAGACCTCAGTTTGGAAATCCAGATCTTTTGGAATTCAATCCACTATCATGAGAAATTAACAGATGACTGTGTGTAGTTGCTGCTGTTTATTAGATGATATTTTCAGGCACTGTATTCTTCAGAGGCAGGTTCTTCTTATTATTACTCCTGTCCTACAGGAACCTGGATGTCACCATGATTATGTTGATGCCAAACACGGCAAATGTGAACAATGATCTTGCATTGTGTTCAAACCAATCCCCAAGTTTTTTAGCCAAGAGGCTGTTATTCTTTCAGCAATTCTTCTCCCATTTATTTTTCCTTGAACAATCAGCTCTAGTAGACTGTTGCCTCTCGCTCTCGTTATATGACCAAAGTATATTTGCTTCCTGCGTGTCATTGTTCTCTGAGATACTAGTCTATTTTTATGAATTTCAATGCTTCTCACTTCCAAGTCAGTCAGTTGGTATTTCTTCATTAGTCACCCTCTCAGTCCAGGAAATGCTTAGCTTCCTGCAATAAAACTATATTTCAAATACCTTTAACTTCTTTTTATCAAAGAGCTCAATTACATGAGATAGCATGGAAGAATGCAAAGAATGTACTGCACCATGCAATGTATCTTCTCAAAGCCAGTCTTAAGGTTTTGTTATGTGACATTCTTCATCTTAAGGAACCTACTCCAGATCATACCTAAAGGAATTTCCAGTAACATTTGTATTTCATGGTAGAAGTGAATGAAATCTGGAGAGATCACTATGCCTTCTGATGGGTTCAGTCCTGCCAAAGATACATTGACTCTTAGTTGGACTATTGGGCACTGGAGTTCAATAACATCTGGAGGGCTATGAACTTCCCATTCTCACCTCGAAACCACGCTGTTAGGTAGGATTCTGGAAGCAAGGATGGTGACAAATCTGTTGTGTGATTTTGGAAACGTGGTGATATTTCAGACAAGTGTGTTTTTCTGTTTTAAAAGATTGGTTTCTAGTACTGGACCAATTTCTTTTCCTTTCGTTGTCCAGGAAAGCGTTGATCTGGGGGAGATCATGTTTTCCCTTTGTTATTTGCCCACGGCAGGAAGAATGACCCTCACAGTCATCAAATGCAGAAATCTCAAAGCTATGGACATCACTGGCTCATCAGGTGAGTATCTACTTTTCCACTTAACTTGGGTCTTTTGAATATATGGGAAAACATGCAGAGCCTATACTTTTCCAAGACATTTGGAGGGAAAATAGTTTTCAGAGTGTAATTCTGGGATGGAAAAGGAGCAAATCATAAAAGACAAAGCAAAAACATGAATCATCTTTATGCAAAATGTCTGTGAAGATTCTCAGTCATCCAGGTGAGTTTATCTGGAAGTTGAGTCACCAGGGTGACAAGAAGTCAAGGCTGACTATAAGATGGAGGACTCACACTAGTTGTATTCAGACTGATGAAGCTGTTCGGATGAGCAGCGAAATGTTTCAGTTTCTCAAGAAAAAGAAGTCCAGCAGCCATGACTCAACTTCCAGATCTTTATGCAAAAGCAACTTAATGAATAAAATCCAATTTAAAATAATGCAGCACATATGAGTAAACACACACACACACGTGCAATGTTGTTGATGATCATGTTGTAAGCAAAGGCTTTAAGCTACAAATCCATGCATACTTTGAAATACATTCTGTTCAGTACAGCGGGACCTAGTCTGCAAGTGAGCACACCTGAACTGGGAGAAGGATACTTGCACTGTAAAAGGAAAAGGAAAGAGGATCCAAAAACATTGTCTGGGGATTGTGATAGGAAAACATGCAGTCTCATAGCTCATTCAGAACGAATTTTCTAATATCTCAGTCGTCTCTCACAACTGAACTACATACAGAATAAGGGATGTAGCAGTGAACTATTTCTTGGAGGTTCTCCATCACAATTGGAGCTTTTCAAGTATTTCAGGCAATTCACACCCTGGTGTGTGTCTGTTGTTAGGACTTTCTGTGGTAATGTGAAGCATTTTCACACTTGACTACATTGAACTTCATCTGCTGTTTGGTGCATGTGCAACCATCTTTAGTATTGTTAGTAAGGCCCTTGGGTTTTCATTGCTCCCATAATTTGGTGCCCTGTGTAAAGATGGTCCCTTTTTTAACCATTAAATGGTCCTGGTTCCTATATATGTCATATTGGCAAATCTAACTGCTTATTGCTCTCTACCAGATCTTGAAATGTTACTTTGCAGGATAAATAGTATGTGGACACAGTGGAAGCTATCCATAACATTAGCAGTAGGGTCATGCACCCAAAGCATCCTCCTACCACTGCTGAGTTACAGATGGCTTCCACATGTTATTCCACCAGTTACTCTTGGCTGTTACTTTTCCAAGTTCTGCATCATTGTGAAAACTGTCTGCCTGCCTGCCCTTTACTTCCTGTTCTTAAGCCCTTTCTGTAATCTTAGATCCATACGTTAAGGTTTCTTTGATGTGTGAAGGCCGCAGATTGAAGAAGAGGAAAACAAGTATAAAAAAGAACACCCTCAATCCAGTATATAGTGAGGCCATTGTGTTTGACATCCCACCAGAGAATGTGGACCAAGTCAGCCTCTCCATCGCTGTGATGGACTATGATCGGTATGTTCTCATTCTATAAACAGAGGCTTCTTTTTTTAAAAAATCTTGTAAAATTTTGCTCTATTTGTAAAACTTAAATTAGCTCAGACCTCCTCTTGATAAAAGAAGACCCACTGATATCAACAGGACATAATTCTTAATTCCTATGAAATTGCATCCAATTTATGGTGACCCTATTAGGGTTTTTCAAACTATGTGAGATCAGGCCAGGTTTCACCATTATTATAAAATCAATATGTTACCCTTTAATGGTACATAGTACATGCCATCAGGTAAGTTCTGATATATGGCAATCCTTTCCAGGACTTCCAAAGTAGAGAATAGGCATGGGTGTTTCATTTCGGAAGGGGTAGGTTCTGAAACGAAACAGGCCAGCACAGCTGCAACTCAGAACCAGTCCCATTAAATGCTTCCTTAAACAGTTTTTTCTCTTTTTCACTATAATTTAACAACATGCATTCAGATTTGTTCCAATTTACCTTTAATCCTGTTGCTTCCTCAAACACCTTTAAATGCTTCTGTAATTGATAAATATTAATCAATGGGTTTTTAATTATTAATAATGTATCATCAGCAAATAAGTTAATTTTATTTGACTACCCCTCTTCCACTGCTTCTAGTTCTTTATCCTCTCTTATTGCATTAGCCAACATTTCCATTATGAGTATAAACAAAACTGGAGATAATGGACAACCTTGTCTAGTTCCTCGGCCCAGGGTAACAATTTCTGTTATTTCATCATTCACTAAAATTCTAGCCTTATTATAAGAATACAACTGATTTATTCTATCAAGCACTGTCTTACCTTGCTTTACCTCATGCTGGGCAAAATGCCAACCAGGAAGCAGCCTCCGATGCATCATCTTTCCCTCTCCCCGATGCTGGCCAATCCGGAGCTATGCAAGGACATGCATCATCCCGCTTCCCTGTCTGATTGACCAGCGCCAGAGAGAGGGAAAGATTATGCACCAGAGGCTGCTTCCTGGTTGGAATTTTTCCCGGCACATGGTAAAGCAAGGTAAGATAGTGGCTGATTTTGTTCCAGAGGGTGGGACTGGATTCTGAGCACCAGCTGTGCTGGTGTGTTTCGTTTCAAAACCAATCCCCTTCCAAAACAAAATGCCCATCTCTAGTAGAATATATATAGAAGATTTGAACTCACAACCTCTGCCTCTGTAGTCAGATATCTGAACCACTGAGCTATAAGAACATAAGAACATAAGAAGAGCCATGCTGGATCAGGCCAAAGGCCCATCTAGTCCAGCTTCCTGTATCTCACAGCGGCCCCACCAGGTGCGTTTGGGAGTGCATGAGACTAGATATCTGTCTCCTGATACCACTCCCCTGCATCTGGCCCTTGAAGTAACCCGGTTTAAAGCCTGGAGACTCCACATCTCCATCATGGTTTGTAACCTGTGATGGACTTTTCCTCCAGGAATCTGTCCAATCCCCTTTTGAAGGCATCCAGGCCAGATGCCATCACCACATCCTGTGGCAGGGAGTTCCACAGACTCACAACGCGCTGGGTGAAAAAATATTTTCTTTTGTCTGTTCTTACTCTCCCAGCCCTCAATTTGAGTGTATGTCCCCTAGTTCTGATATTTTGGGAGAGAGAGAAGAGCTTCCCTCTATCCACTTTACTCATACCCTGCATTATTTTGTACGTCTCAATCATATCCCCCCTCAAGCGCCTTTTTTCCAGACTAAAGAGGCCCAAATGTTTTAGCCTTTCTTCATAAGGGAGGTGCTCCAGCCCGGTAATCATTTTAGTCGCTCTCTTCTGCACCTTTTCCAGTTCCACTATGTCTTTCTTGAGATGCGGTGACCAGAATTGTACACAATACTCCAGGTGGGGCCTTACTATTGTTTTGTATAATGGCATTATAATGTTGGCTGTTTTATTTTCAATCCCCTTTTTGATAATCCCTAGCATGGAATTGGCCTTCTTCACGGCTGCCACACATTGGGGAGACACCTTCATGGAGCTGTCCACCAACACACCAAGATCTCTTTCCTGATCCGTCACGGATAACTCAGAGCCCATGAGTTGATAAACGAAGTTTGGGGTTTTTGCCCCAATATGCATTACTTTACATTTGGTTACATTAAAACGCATTTGCCATTTCTCAGCCCACTCCCCAAGTTTGGAGAGATCCTTCTGGAGCTCTTCACAATCTTCTCTGGTATTTACCACACGAAAAAGTTTTGTGTCATCTGCAAACTTGGCCACCTCACTGTTTATCCCTGTCTCCAGGTCATTTATGAACAGATTGAAAAGCACCGGTCCCAGGACAGAGCCCTGGGGCACACCGCTTTTCACTTCTCTCCATTGCGAAAATTTCCCATTGACACCTACTCTTTGTTTCCGGGATTTCAACCAGTTCTCAATCCATAAGAGGACCTGCCCTCTTATCCCCTGACTGTGCAATTTTCTCAGCAGCCTTTGGTGAGGGACTGTGTCAAAAGCTTTTTGAAAATCCAGATAGACTATATCAACCGGTTCACCCAAATCCACGTGCCTGTTGACCTTTTCAAAAAATTCTAAGAGGTTTGTCAGACAAGATTTACCCTTACAGAAGCCATGCTGATTCTCTCTCAGCAAGGTTTGTTCTTTTATGTGTTTTAAGATTTTCTCTTGGATGAGGCTTTCCACCATCTTCCCTGGGACAGATGTAAGGCTAACCGGCCTGTAGTTTCCCGGGTCCCCCCTCCTTCCTTTTTTAAAAATTGGTGTGACATCTGCTATCCTCCAGTCCCCCGGCACTGTGGCCGTTTTAAGAGACAAGTTGCATATAACCGTTAAGAGATCTGCAATTTCATTTCTCAGTTCCCTAATAACCCTTGGGTGGATGCCATCTGGGCCCGGTGACTTGTTAATCCTCAATTTATCAATTAGTCCTAAAACCTCCTCTCTTTTAACCTGTATTTGATTTAATTCTTTAGTCAAGAGGGGCGGCTGAGGCAGCGGAATCCGCTCAAGGTCCTCTGTCGTGAAGACAGACGCAAAGAACTCATTCAATTTCTCTGCAATGTCCAAGTCTTCCTTAACCTCCCCTTTTCCTCCCTCACCATCCAGAGGGCCAACTGGTTCTCTGGCAGGTTTTTTACTTCTAACATATTTAAAGAAGCTTTTATTATTACCCTTTATATTGCTAGCCATTCGTTCCTCAAAGTCTTTCTTTGCCTCCCTTATCATCTTCTTACATTTCTTTTGCCAGAGTTTGTGTTCCTTTTTATTATCCTCATTTGGGGAGGATTTCCATTTACAGAAGGACCTCTCCTTGTGCTTTAGAGCCTCTCTAACTCCACTCGTTAACCATGCCGGTGCCCTCTTGGACTTAAATGAGCTCTTCTTTCTTTGTGGTATGCACTTGTGCTGGGCCTCTATTATTGTTGTTTTAAACAGGCTCCATGCACTCTGAAGAGATTGGATTCTTTTAACCTTCCCCTTCAGTTTCTCTCTAACTATTTTCCTCATCTGAGGGAAGTTTGCCCTTCGAAAATCAAGGGTTTTTATGTCTGATTTGGTTGACACTCTTCCTCCGACATGCATGGCAAAGGTAATTGCAGCATGGTCACTGTTCCCCAGAGGCTCAGTGACATTCACACCCCTGACCAGGTCCTGAGTATCACACAATATTAGATCCAGAGTTGCCTGTTCTCGGGTGGGCTCCGTGACAAGTTGCTCTAAGGCACAGTCATTCAGCAAGTCGAGAAACCCAATTTCTCTTTCTTGCCCGGAGCTCGCATTGGCCCAGTCAATGTGGGGATAATTGAAGTCCCCCATGATTACTATCCTATCCCTCTTAGCCACCTCCATGATTTCTCTCCTCATTTCAAGGTCCCCCTCAAGGTTTTGATCTGGTGGACGATAGAATACTCCAACGATCACATCACTCCTTGGACCTGGTAGTTTAACCCACAGTGATTCTATGGTGGAGTCAGACCCTCTGTCCATCTCCATTCTGCTGGATTTTACCCCTTCTTTGACATAGATGGCCACTCCTCCTCCAACCCGCCCCTCTCTATCCCTTCTATAGAGTTTATAGCCTGGGATTGCTGTATCCCACTGGTTCTCCACATTCCACCAGGTTTCTGTTATGGCTATTATATCTATGTTATCCCTAGCTGCTAAATGTTCAAGTTCTCCCATCTTTGCTCGGAGGCTTCGAGCATTGGCGTAGAAGCACCTGTACAGTGGGTCCCGCAACAACAGCTGCTGCCTTGTTCTTTCTCCCGCACAGCTTTTATTATCAGTAGACAAACTGTCATATTCCGTTATTCTCCCAGTGCTAATACCTGCTACGCCATCTCTATGTGATTCTCTACCTTCTTCAACCTCATTCCCCGAGGATGATGTGTTCCGAACCGGATGCCACTCAGCTCCTGTCGGCTTTCCCCCAGTTATTAGTTTAAAAGCTGCTCTGCTGCCCTTTTGAGGTTGAGTGCCAGCAATCTGGTCCCATCCTGATTCAAGTGCAACCCATCCCTCCTGAACAGGTTTGGCTTGTCCCAAAATGTTCTCCAGTTCCTGACAAATCTAAAGCCCTCCTCTCGACACCATCGCCTCATCCACGCATTGAGGCTTCTGAGTTCTGCCTGCCTGGCGGGTCCTGCCCGAGGAACAGGTAGCACCTCTGAAAATGCTACCTTGGAAGCCCGGGACTTCAATCTTCTACCTAACAACCTGAATTTGGCTTCCAAGACTGACCGCTTTGCCTTCCCAACGTCATTGGTACCAACATGTACCATGACCACTGGCTCCTTCCCAGTTCTCTCTAACAAGCTATCTATATTTCTGGTGATGTCTGCAACCTTTGCACCTGGCAGGCAAGTGACCATCCGGTTATCATGCTCGTCACAAATCCATCCCTCTGTATTTCTAATTATAGAATCCCCTAGTACAATAAGCTTCTCTCCTGCAGCCTGTTCATCTACATGTACCTGATCTTGTGTCTCATCAATAGTGATGAGGGAGAGATCCTCCGGTGGAACCAATTCTTCCTCTATGTGTGCCTCATGAGGTGTGCTGAGGGAAAGAGCCTCAAATTGATTGTGCAATATGAGACTCTCTGAGTGATCCCTTGGCCTTCTACTCCTTTGAGTCACATTCCTCCACCCATCTACCTCCTGAGTTGGGGCAGTGACTTCCTCCTCAGAAGTGTGCCCTGTCTCTTCTTTGACCTGGATAGTCTGTTCTGCTCTGTCCAGGAATCTCTCAAGCTCCTCAATGTGTTGCTGGTCCGATATGCGAGCTTCTAGCTGCTGGACCTTCTCTTCCAAAAGCGCAACCAGTTTGCACTTGCAGCAAATGTAGTTCTGTACACGCTCTGTCAAAATGACAAACATGGCACAAGTACTACAGGAAACTACAGCTGCTCCCTCCAACTCCATTTTAACGAGTGCAATAAAATGTATTGAAGGTCTCAAAAATGTAAACTTACACTATATTTTTTAAATCTAGTAAGACTAATGTGTGTAGGAACTCCTTAGGAGTAGCTTGGCTTGGGGACTCAAATATCCTTTTTGTATTTTTTTTTCTTTTTCTTTTTCTTTTTTTTTTTTTTTTTAGTTTGCACGCGCCGTCAGGCGCGTGCTGCTGGGAGCAAGTATTTAAAGATAAAGCTCCTCCCCCTACTTACTCTGTGCTCTCAGGCCGTGTGCTTCCTCTCTGCTTTGTCTGCAAGAAAAGGGACTGGGAGATTGCTGGGAGCAAGTATTTAAAGATAAAGCTCCTCCCCCTACTTACTCTGTGCTCTCAGGCCGTGTGCTTCCTCTCTGCTTTGTC
>JAHTLZ010003526.1:13556621-13575303 GCA_023846285.1 Phrynocephalus versicolor | reverse complement strand
CGCTTGACTAAGGGCACTCACTCAGTAGGGCACCTACCGGAGGGGGGGTTTCTGGTCTGGAGGGGGGTGTCCCGGCTTCCCCCGTCCTGGGCAGCCGGACTCGAGTCGCCTCGTCGCCATGCCATGCGGTGCGGGCGGGGGATCGAAAATGGGGCGGCGAATGCAATATATTGTTTTTGAAATCGTGGTCCAAAAACACACAAGCACAACAGAAACACGCGGAAATGTATGAACTGCCATTTTTCACAGTAGCAGTGGGTTTTTTCTTGCAACAAAATGTCTCTCCTCTCCTCCTGTGTCCTCCATTGATTTTATTTTATTTTATTTTATTTTACACCTGCGCAGTGTGCAATGATGGGCTGGCCCAGTGGCCTGGCCAGCCATGTGGGAGGGGACGACCATGCAAATTTTTGGAGCCATCTCACCAATCGCATGGCCACTTGGCCACTGAGACTTCTGGGATGTGCCAAAAAGCCCCCTAAAACTTGCCCTAGCCCCCTAACCCGCTAACCCTAATCCTTGACTCCTTACCCATACGTCACAGACTGTCTTCTTAGTGGGTCAGAGAGGCACCCAGAGGTGCAACCCACTAGCCCACCATAACCTTACCCGTCATTAGCCTAACCCTAGCCCTAACCCTAATCCACCTTAGCCCATAGCCAGATCGACTTGCATTGCACTACACACGCAAGTACGATTCCCTTCTGTGGGACGTGATGGCAGGTGCGACCCACTCATGGGACCAGGTGCTTGAGCAGGTGCAGTGGCACTGCCTGGCCTGGCGACACGCAGGTCTCGCTCTGCCTGCAAATGGCATGCATAACCATATGGTTGTGCATGCCATTTTGCAGCAGCAGCAGGTGAGGATGGGAGACCCCCATGTTGAGGGGTCTCTTGGAGCCTGCTGCTGCTGTCCCTTCCTTTATAGCGGGCCAGCGGAGGCACCCACCCCACAGAGGTGCCTCCAGGAGCCCGCTACCCCCCCCAAAAAAACCAGTATAACGATAACGAAAAAAACGAAAAACGAAACGACTAATTTTTTCCGATTTTTCGCGAAAACGGAAACGAAACGACTCGGACCCTAGCCGAAAAAGAAAACGAAAACGAAGTTTTTTTCCTGAGTCGTGCCCATCTCTAACCAGAATTGGGGAACAGTGGAGGAGGAAAGAACTTGTGGGCTTCCTACTTGCATCTGGTCAGCCATGATAGGAGAAAGACAGTACAGTGGACCCTCATATAACAAACAGTTTGTATAACATAAAATCTGAACAACATAAAAAATTCCAGAGATAGGGGAAATTTGCTTAACAGAATTGCCTACGGGGCGAATCCGTAAACATAAAAATGGTTACGATTAGGGATCACTCTGTTTTCAATGCATTCCTACGGGAAATTTGTACAAAGGAAAATTTGCTTAACAGAATTTCATTGGGAATGAATTAATTCCTTTATACAAGGTACCACTGTATAGAAATGAAACAAACAACCAAGCAACTAATGGTGAAAACAGGTTATTGGACCTGATAGAACACTGGACCCACCAAGGTCCTTCTTGACGTTCTTATCATTTGTTGCAGCTGCCAGGCCGAGCCACCAGTTTTGATAGTCAAGGATCCTGTTCATCACCAAAACCACCTCTTACTCCATAGAATGAAGAAGTTTCCAATGACCAGGATGAAAAGATTCCCCATACCTGAAGGTTTGGGCCTACTGATGATCTGCATCCACATGTTTGCATTATAATCTTATGGAATCATATCATTCTTTCCAATTCATAGGGTTCTGTGGTTTTTCACTTCAGTTATGGACACAAAAGCTATGAAAAATGATCATTATTTCTCACTTCTTTCTTTCTATGAACAAAGCGTTTTAAAGAACAAATATATGTGTCTGAAAGGTCTTGGTAACAAATGCACCTTTGCGATATCATGGACTGCATGACATTTTCTTTTTGTATATTCCTTTTCTGACAATCTGCCTCTAAATTATCATAGTTTTACATAGCACATGGTTGTGGGAATCAGATGTTTACTGGGTGAATATTTTACCATCAGTTGCAGCCCCCAAATGTGGCATTTTGGCCAATAGAGCAGTGGTTCCCAACCTGGGGGTCATATCCTCAAGGGGGTCACAAAGTGTTTTCTGGGAGGGGGGTTCCACAGGTTGCCTTATATGTATTGTAGTCCTTGTTAAATATTTTCTTCCTTGACCATTTGGAGTGGGTTATTAAAGTCAATGGGCATGAGAAACAGGCTATTAGAGGAGAGGAAGAAGCTTCTGCTTTCTGAGAAGGGTTTTTTTACCCTTTTTATGCAAACATGGTAGTGAGGGGGATCACAGGTTGTTTGGCTATTAAAAAAGAGGGTGCTTAACTCAAAAAACAGTTGGGAAGCAATTGGAATTACCCTTCAGCACCATTTCATTTCTTTGAATCCTCGGTGGCATAAAAGCCTAAGTCAGTGGCTCTCAACCTGTGGGTCCCCAGATGTTATTGGACTATAACTCCCAGAAGTCTTCATCACTAGCTGAGCTGGCCAAGAACATCTGGAGACCCACAGGTTGAGAACCACTGGCCTAAGTGAATTGAAAGAGGAGATGGG
Source organism: Phrynocephalus versicolor (assembly GCA_023846285.1). Classification (NCBI taxonomy): domain Eukaryota; kingdom Metazoa; phylum Chordata; class Lepidosauria; order Squamata; family Agamidae; genus Phrynocephalus; species Phrynocephalus versicolor. The sequence goes on along the minus strand of JAHTLZ010003526.1, from coordinate 13,572,703 downwards.
AGGTTATAAAAGATATGGCATGGTGCCTGTTAATCTTGCCTCTGTCTCTTTTGTCTGTTTGGTGAGAACTGGGTTTCATACCACTGGGCTATGTACCCCCAAAAAGGGATTCCCCAGAAAAGTAACCCCAAGCACGTATAGAAACCAAATTTGCAAAGAGGCTTCTTCCAACTCACTTCTACAGTCCCTCCAAGTAAGTGAAGATTGGGTTTCAGGCATCTGAGTTACACACCCAAAAACAGACCCCCCCCTAGGAAATTTCCCTGTTCCAACTGGGTTGGGGAGCCCAATCTTCACCAAACTTCAAAGGGTTTAGCAATCAAAAATTGCTAAAATTCATCAATTTGTATTCGTTGGCAGTCTTTATGAAAAACATGGAATTAACAAATTTTGATGAATCAGCCAAATTCATCAGAAAATGTTATTCATTTTACAATGCATCTCTAGTAATGATACCAATTGCTGTTGCATTCCCTAGTGCATATACCTTCCCTGTTAGCAGTAGTACCTGCCATGGTTTAATCTTCTATATTCTGTCCTGAAAAATTTTCATCTGTCTTTGTTTTTTGCTAGATAGCATTCATAAGCAGTATATGGATCTGTGTTTCCCCCACCACCCACCACTGACTCAGAATTAACCCAGTGTAAGCTGTCTGTATCACCTTCCAGAGAACTAGCAAAAAGTATTTTTGACCTTACTTACAGGACTTGATTGTTACAGAGAGTATCTCTAATACAAGGCATCCTCAGTGAATTCCTGTAATACACTTTTTGCATCTACTTTTCTTGCTAGCTGTGCAAGCAGTTTTTGCTTTCACAAGGTCTGTACATATATGTGCATCCTGTCCAGTGATTTCAAAGTTATTCTGACTTTTTGGTCTTTAGCCTAAAGGACTTTGTGCTTTTGATGCTACATTTTTGTAGTGATATACTGTAAGATTTAAAATAAATATACTTTGCACTGTTTTTCACCTACGATTCCCCTCAAACCCTGATCAAGTTTGCCAACAAATGTAGCATTAGTGTTCTGTAAAGAACATGTGATTTTTTTATTGTTTCATAGGTTTTTATTAATAATCATAGCTTTTATTGTAAGTAGGAAATATTTTAACTGTTGTGGTTTTATTTGAACTATTACCCAACACCAAAGGAATAATCAGATTTTGGAAATGTTACTTCTAGACTGCAGTGCCCAGAATCTTACAGCCAGCATGGCCAGAAGCTTAGTTGGCTGGAGGATTCTCTGTGTTGTAGTCCTTTAAAAGTAATTTTTACACACTCTGTGAATAATATTTCAGTTTGTGCCCTTCTTCTCAGTGTGGTGCATTTGCTATTGCAATCCTATCCACACATTTTTTTGGTGTAGCTCTCATGGAATTTAGTAACACACAGCAGTGAAGGCTGGGCTTTTCTTATGATGAAAGAGCACCGTCCACAGAAAGCACTTTGTGAGGAAGACGTCCCATAGAGAATATGGGATGTAGGTAGAATGGCCTAAAATGCATCATCCTTGTGGCATGTGATGGGTGTAAAATCACACACCTCTTTTCCAACCAGGCACAGAGACCATCACATAGTTCAGATGTGAATCTATGAAGGATCCACTACAGGGCTATAGTCAAACACATTATGCATGAGCTACACTACAGCCCATTATCTTAAGCATGTAGAGCAGGCATGTCCAAACTTCGGCCCTCCAGATGTTTTGGACCGCACTTCCCACAGTCCTTTGCCATTGGCAATCTAAGCTTAGAATTCTGGGAGTTGTGGTCCAAAACATCAGGAGGGCCAAAGTTTGGATATGCCTGATGTAGAGACAGAAATACAGTTGGAAGCCATTATTCATTGGTTCAAATACACATCAGAGGACAACAGTGGATACAGAAAAACTTGCAGGAGCAAGAGTTTATCCATTCTGTGAATGGAACTGAACTGAACATATGCATAGAACTTTCCCATGACATTTCATAAGCACAGCTGGTCTTAGATCAAGATAGAAGGGTATAATCCCCTGCATGGCTGCATGTGATGGAATGGAGCTGAAGGCAAGGGTTACACAGAGCTCCTGTTAACCATTTGTTGCAGTATGGATCAACATCTGGGCTTAATGCCTGACGAGCTGAGCCTGTGTATGACAATGCAGACAAGCACCTTCCAGGTGATGTGCACACTGTACAAGGTCAAGCAACTGGTTTACAAGATGAACAAACACCCTGTGAACTGGCACATACAGTACATACCAATAATACATGTGTATGGGATTGAAACCTGTATTATTAATGGCCTGCATTATTTTCTAACAGCTGTAAATTGCCTTCAGATCTAAAGCAATGATGCTGTTGTGTACATAGTATCAACATAGGCTGGATAACTTTTTTTTAACAAGCTGAGGGCAGTTTGAAAGAAGAGATTGTTGTACATTTCATCACACTTTCCTTTATGGTAAACAGGTTCTGCAGGGTTTTATCCTGTATTAAAAAAAAACCTTGAAAGCTTGTTTGACCAGAGTTTGTAGTGGAACAAGAGAGAGATGTCAACACTACATGAATGAATACCTCCCACAAACTATCTGTAATTTTCTTCAGAATGAGTCTTTACCTTCAGTTTTAAAAAAATGAATCCCTTTCTTTTCCCATCTAAAATGCCAGCTGTAAATTAATTGCTCTTCCTTTCTCAGTGTTGTGTTTCAGTATAATGTGACTGTGGGTATTTTTCAAAAGTCAACCTGTGAGCCCAGTCCTGCAAAGATTTATGCAATGCATCTGCAAAAACTTACTCATGTGAGCAAGTCCAGCGATATCAGTCAAACTGCTCACTAGATGTGCACTGAATCTTTGCTGAACTCATCCCAAGCTTAAATGAGATCATGTTTTTCATTCTCTTGAAATAATCATCATGAATATTCTTACAACATATAGGTGCAAACAAATCAAACAGAATTCCTCATTCCTGTTTTTGCAATTTTTTTTCAGTGCTGTAAAAGCAATGTTTTAAGTAGATTGTGGACAAGATATTAGAGAATATTTTTCAATCAGATTGCTTCAGGGAACCGTCATGGTGTGAAAAATGCATGTTATATTCAAAAAGCAAATTACTCCAGGATATCAGTGAAAGGAACTGGATTCTATGTGCCAAATTTACATTTATTTTTGTATAGAAGAAGTGCTATTCAGAGGTACATCACAGAATACCAAGAAATTATTCATACCATAGGAAGCAGGAGATCTGTGCAATATGATGTTGCTTCTCTCCGCCACCCCCATATCTCCCCAATTAGATGGAAACATTTCTTCCATAAATTCAACATAATTTGTAATAACTAGGGAGAGCTATTTTATATTATCCTATTCAGGCGTCCAGAAAATCTGTACTCATGGTTATGCCACATGTGCAGATAACACTTCCTTGATTAAATTATTTTATATTTATTTGTTTCTTTCATGCATTTATTTCAAATTCATCATGATTTTCCCCAATTCAGGGCAATACACACACACACACACACACACACACAAACTTCACTTTGGAAAAACATTAATTTACTGATTTTCAAGAACTCTTTGGCTGACATCCTGTTGGGCTGATATGTAAAAGGCATAACTTTGGGAGGCTAAGTTGCCACCTCTTAAGAAAGCTTCATAGACATGATCCATTGCATAGCAAGCCATGCAATGTAAGATGCAACAGGGGATGTCTACAGAGATTTCTTCCCTTGGGGAAATTCACCTCTTAAAGTTATACCGGTTGAGCAACTGCACGGCAGGATTTGGGCCATGGAATCCTTCCTACTTGGTTTGCTCTCAGTTGTGATTATAATTCATTGGTTGCTGATATAGATCAAGAAGGTGTTGTCTTCTCTATGTGGCAAAGCAAGAGTTCTCAATGAGACAGGCTTCAAACACCCCACCCAGTAGATGACACATCGGTTGGTGCTTACCCACTCACACAAAAAAGGGTTCCATTCATGCATTCAGAGATGAACAGCTATTATACACACCATTCATTCCTATCCTGCTTCTGCAGGAGACCCTGTGGATGTCAACCTTCTCAGTCCAAGGGCTGCATTCCCATAAGGCTACCTGTCTGGTCCAAGCCCGAATATGGACAAAGCAAAAAGTGGCAGAACTGCCCCACACTCTTGTGTCTTGCACACATGCACATACATACCTGCACACACCCATACATTCATATCTCCACTTGACATACCCACCAAGCTGTATTCACCTGTGTGAATTGTCTATTTGGGAGGAGGCTGGGAATACACCAGCCTACATTTGTTTCTCACTAGTCCTCCTTTATCGACTTGTACTGTTTCTGTAATGGGCAGGAGCCCCATAGAAAACTTTTGGCAACATCTTTATTAGATAAGAAAGGTGGAAGGATCTTGGAAGCCTTCCTACAAATACAAAGATAACAAATAGCATCTGGTTTTTACTAACAAACCCCCCACTACCACTTCTCCCAGTAAAATAACAGAACACATGCACACCACCCCTGCAATTTGCACGACAATTCAAACATAGCACAAAATGCTTATTCTATTTTAGTTTTGAAAAAAAAATACACTATACTTTTGAAAGACAGCACACACATTTTTAAATATTTTGCATTGGTACAGAACTGTTACAATCCTGACAGTATTTCTAATATGTCAAAACTGTAATAACTGTACTGCTTTTTAAACAAGGACTTTTCAAGTCCCTTTGCCACTGTGCTTTCTCTATTTGCAGTAACTGTTCTTGTGTAAAATTAAAATGAGTCTTTTTTTTACATATATAGATAATAGATTACTTGATGTATCTTTGTATGCAGCAAAAATGAATGTGTGCTGAATGGCGAAGTATAATGGGCTTTTAAAGTATGTGGTCTATTGTGTTAACATGTGTTCAAACAGCACAGTGTGTTTGATCATCGCAAGAGTTTGATATGAAATAGATTAAGTGGAAACACAGTGGTAAAATTTAGTAGCATTGTATCTGTGTTCTCCAGAGATTAAGCATAAGAAAGCATGGACCAGACAATGTTTCTAATTAATGTGCTTAATATTGACCATTCAGATTATAGGCATTGACCCTATAAAGTATTCACTGAGGTCATGGAGGTTCAGATAATTCTTACATTTAGGCATTGTTGGAATGAGAGGGGCTTGGTTAAGAGAAAGTCATCATAGCTGATTATGGCCACAGAGCTTCCTAACATGATGAAGGTAACCATTCGTTTAAATGGTGAGAGCTCTTTTGTGTGCACGGAATGTTTGTGGAATCGACTACCTCCAGGTGAATGAATGGAGAAGCTGATACAAGCTCTGCAGTAGAACTACACTAGTGGCACCCGATATGGATCTGGGAATTCTGGATGCATCTTCTCCACTGCAAAATGGCAGTTCTAGGAGCACACAATTCGAACTGAAACCACTGGAGATCTTTAGTCCTCATCCTGTTGGAAATGTGGGAGGAAGAATCTCAGAACAGAAGCAAGGATAACTGAGTTTCACTTTTGTTCTCCCGATCCTAAATTTAAAGACATTTGCAAAGTTCTTCGAAAACAACCTAAACCAAAATTGTCTGCCATTTGCAATGACCAAATTCACTGAATAACGTATTATTATTCCCACTACTGGTAGAATGCTTAATAGCCATTGTAGATGGGGAGACAAATTGGCAACCCTAATTCAATACTAACATGATTGTATTCACTAAGATATTGCTGCTATCTGACATCATGTCATATCTGATTTAAAATGACTTTATGAATTAGTGACCTCAAAAAGGTCCCATCATTTAAAGATCTATTCAGGTTTTGCAAGTAAAAGAGGCTGCCGTTTTCTATCACTGAGATACAAATACAGATTCTTACATTTCAAAGCAGTCAAAGCCCTGGCCTCAAATCAATACATCCATCCATTTATCTTTCTCCCACATTCAATACTTTAAATTAGAATTTCTTCCACCCTGAATATGAAGAAACCCGAAAATTCTAGCAATTTAAAGATAATAATAAACTTCTCACTCAAGCCACCTGTTCTGGGGGACTTAAGAAACCAGCTTACATCCAATAAGGCTGGTGGTTACAGGAGAGGAACTTTTCCAATTGTATGTCAAGATATCTCAGATTGGACCCATGCTCTTTGGCACTGAAAGCTGGGCAGTGTGTTCTTCTGCTGAACTTTGCCCTCTTTCCAAAGAATATGAGAAGGCTACAACGTCAGAACATTTCTCTATCTAGGTCAGTTTGACTATTCATCCTGACAGCAGCTCTTCAAGATCTCAGAAAGAAAATCTTTCTAATCAGCTCCCGTATGCTCCTGAATCAGGGACTGAATCTCAGACCTTTTGCATGCGATGTCACCTTCCCTTTCCATGATCTACAGTCCTTCCCAGATAGGTCGGAGGAAGGTTGCTAACAACCACTCAAGCATTCTGCAGTGAAGAAGACATAACTAAAGCTTCCCAGCTATATAATCCATATCGGAGATGGGTCAACCTGTTGGTCCAGCTTGCCTGTGTGGCGGCATGGCTGCCTCGTGTTCCTTTTCCCCACCCTCCTCAGGGTGCCAGCCATATCATCCTGCAGGGCCAGCTGCCCAGTCCAGGAAGGAGCCTAGGCTTCAGCACCCTGCCACTGAATGGCCTCACAGGCAACTTCCCTGTCCCTCTTCGTCCTCTGAGCTACCAACAGCCAGAGCGCACAGGCAGGTAAGCAGAGGTGCCGGTGAGTGGGGTAGGAGAAAGGAACATATGCCAGCTTAGCAGTCCATGCCCATCTCTAGCAGATAACTCCACCTTGCCCATGCCTTGGCATTCAAGCAGCCAAAATAGTTTGTTGGATCAGATATGTGCCTGTAGTCTCCAGCGCGTGCAATATTTATTCATTGTAACTCATGAGGCATGTGCAAGCCATCAAACCAAGAAGCATTCAATTCGGTTGCCTAAGATGGAAACAAAAATTATCAGACTGCTGTAGCACAGCAAGATTTGGAATTCAAATGTGATGCATTAATGACCCTTTTTGTTTTCTTCCCTGTGCACTGTAGTCATCAATACAGGACCGTGTTTGAATTAAAGATTGTAGGAATGTCTGTCTTCACCACAAGCACTTATATTGCCCCTTGCACATGAAACATCTATATATTTATATGAGAAATGAAGAAACAAAGTTTACTTTTGATAATGATACGAAGAATAAAATTATTTCTCAGTTTTAGAAATATAAATATATATATTTCAGTAGCATATAAATTACACTATTTTCTTCTTCAAAATTGCTGGTTGTACTTTGTCCACTTCAGATTTCCATGCAAGTAGAAGCAGCTATGGGCCGCATCATTTAACATTGGGACCCTGGTTGTAGGAGGAAGGTTTCCCATTTTCATCTCTGGAAGTGATTAAACTGGTTGAATCAAAGGGCTCTGCATGTTTACAGTGGTCTTTCTTTCATGGATGACAATGGGAGCCTCTTGGAAGCACTGAGAATCTTGGTCCAAGCCATCGCACATCAATAAAATCCACAAATCTTTTCTTCTCAAACCCAGTCAACACCTTCCACTAACTCTATTGTCTTTCTTGATGTTCTTCTAGTCTTCAAATACACATGCTGTGCATCAAATATAAAGGGGTACATAGTTATATTGCCACACTCCTATTTTAAATTCATGTGCTTGGTATCAGACAATACATTGAAAGTAAGAGGTTCCTGTCTAAACATATCTTCTATATATATAACTATAGTATATAGCACACACAAAACTACCTAGAGGTTCTTTATATCTGATGAGCACCATGTGTATTTAGTACTCAAAATCCTAGAAGTGATCGTCCTTACTCATGAACTGCCAATGGCTACCCAACATATGTGGCATCTTTATGTTCTGCCCATTTCCCAGTTCCTTGGATCTTCATTCCCTTCTGTTCATCTTGACAATTCATTTTACTTAAGCATAGCAGTCTCACTGTTCTTTCTCACTGCAATGACAGAGTGTTCAACTCATCTTCAAAGTCCATACACAGGTTCATATACTCATCACATCATGAATCACCTAAGACAGTTGTTCCCAAACTTTGATCCTCAGATGTTCTTGGACTTATTTTTGTCTCTTTAAAAAAATTCAAGGGGCTGTTGCAGCCCCAGTGGTTCCTGAGGGTGAAACATTGGTCTCTGAACTTTCCAAAGTTGCCCAGTACAATATAAAGCAAAGAATTAGTAGAATCCAGATGAGTTTCTAGACATGTAAGAGGAATCTCAGAAGCCACAGATCTAATGGATGAGATTCCAGTCTTACGCTGGTTACATGCCTGACCATGTGCAGAATTTAATGGGTAGCATGATAATTAACTGTATTTAGTTGTAGCAACTTCAGTGAGTCCTTTTGCACACAAATTTTTAAAAAGTCCCATAAGATTCTGCCCTAAATATCCTTTAGGGCAGGTCTTTCAAGTCACATTCACTCTGGGGTAATTTGCCAGGAGGCTCATGACATTACCATTCTTCTCACCCTCTCTTGTCATGTCTTGCTCGTCCTTAGCCTTTATCTCCTTCCTTCTCTTTTCCCATATTTACTTCATACCCAGCAGGCAACTGTGAGAAAGACTTATCACTTTTGATAGAGGCCTGAGCAAATCATAGAGCAGAAAGCATCGGAAAATAGGACAAGGGTTGACTGGAGCTCTGGAGGCAACTAGTTGCTCACCCTTGCTTTAGGGAGAACTGTAACCATCTGAGATCTCTTTAAAGGCCAGACACAAAGACTGAATTTACGGTCTTGATGCAATTTCATTGCCCCTGGCAACTCAGCAGAGGACTATAAAATTTCTTTTGTATATCTCCCTTTTGTAAAGTATGGTAGAAAAATGTGTGTACTGGTTATGGGGGAGCAAAGCCAATTTTTGTCATGCAAGCTCATCTATACAGGATAATGAGTGGAGCTCACAACCCAAGGCCTGTTGATTCTTCAGTATACATATCTACTCAGTGTCATTTATTTCTAATATTGTATTCAGGGAATCTACTGCATGGGCATCCAGTGGACAGAGTCTGGCTTTTGATATTCTATTTTATTCACTAGATACTCTGAGGGTTTTGCATACACAGAGATAGAATATATGTGTGTGTTTGTGTGTGTGTAGTTTTTTAAAGAGCGATTTTATGGTTAACTTTATAAAAAGGAAATGTTCAAGCAAAGCAGGGATTAGCTAGCTGTTGGAAATCTTGAAGCGTAACCATTCTAATAATGCACTTTTCCAATAGTATTTTAAAATGTATGCTAAAGGTGACCCCATTACAAATTAGAGCCGTAAGAAATGTGTATACCTTCCTACTTTCTTGATAATAGTAAATTTCCTTCCCACTGGTTGAGTACATATGTTCCTACTGCCACTAAAGTCAACAGTCACAAATTGTATGGGAATCCATGGATCTATTCATATATTCTCTAGACTAATGGAAATTCCTAGGAAGAATCAAGTACCTCTATAACGTGGATGCACATGCACTGAAATACTATCCAAACAATTTTGCTAGAAAATTATTCCTTCCATTCTAGAGGACAACAATTTTTCGTATTACTGTTTGGCTCATTTCTAGAAGGGATGATCCCTCAGGGAGTGAAAAAGTGTAGTTAGACACACCATGTGCTTTTCTTCACTGAATGTGCAGGATTTTAGGTGTAGAATTCAAGTCTGAATTCTAAGGTGTATACATTAGGACCCCAGTATCCACTGGGGATTGGTTCCAGGCCTACCCATGGATAATGAAATCTGTGGATAAGAGAGAACGCCCCCCCCAAAAAAACCCTCTGTTTGTGACAGTAGCTTGCTTTCTGGCCGCAGTTTTGAGACAGTAGCTTGCTTTCTGCCTGCTGTTTGTGACAGTAGCATGCTTTACACTGCTGTTTTATGAGAGCAGTTCACTTTACAGCTGCTGTCTGTGACAGTAGCTTGCTTTGTGGTTGCTGAATTATTTTTTTCTGCAAACCGTGGATAACTGATTCAGTGGATAATGAATTAGTGGATATGGGGGTCCTACTGTATCTCTGAAGAAATCCTATTGGGGAGAGAAGCAGATAGATCATAGGGAATAGCATTCCCCTTAATTTCTGATTTGACCTTTGGGCACATTCCTTAAATCACCTTATTTCCAAAGGCTGTTGACTTTAGTGGCCACATCTTATACCCAACAGCCCAAACGTGACTAAACTGCCTAATCTATGGAATAAAACAAGTCACAAAGTCAAATCAATGTAATCTAAGAAGAACAAGGGTTTTGTTTGAACCATCTGCCTAGCCTTTAATCTTTGATGTCAGCTCAATGGGATTTTGTAGGGTACCCTTTATGCAGTGTTACCTGTGTGACTTTTTCAAGGCAGTTTGTAGTTCGGCACTTAGCAATTGTTCACGTCGGTATTGTTGGCTTCTGCATTTGAACAGCAGAACTTTTTAGGAGCATCTTCCCAATCTCTCCACCCCTCCCATCCTATCCTGCGCAACACATGTCCCTGGCTTTTGGTATGCGCTAAACAGCCATTTGTGGAAACTTGAAAAATATATAATTGTCTTACTGAGATAGTAACTGTTCTTTGCACTAGCCTTCAAAAGATGTACAACATGTTTCTGTATTTTTACAATGTATCCTCTAGAAAGTGTGAAAAATCTATTTGGCCGTTGAAAGAAAAATCAACATATGTTATGACAGCACCTCAGAGATATGTCATAAAAGTGTACAGTTTGTGATAATTTTATAACTAAAAGAAATAAAAACAAGAGACATTTGATATCATTTTAATCTATTTGTTTCATATGTATTTTGAACAAGAAATAAAGTGATCTAAAATTATTTACCTTGTAGTTGTTCAAGTCCTTTAGGATTTTTTAGTTATTTCAAATGGCTCTCATTCCGATGACAGAATAGTTTGGATATTTCCAAATCTGGAAATTAAAGAAGATTCAGGTATTACTGAGAATTAGAGATGGGCACAACTCAAAAAAAATGGTTTTTCGTTTTTCGTTGAGGGGTCCGTTTCGGTTCGTTTTCGTTTTCGTTGGGATTTTTTGCAAATTTTTCATTTTTGTTTTTGTTGCGTGATGAAATGAAAAACGAAAATGAAAATGAAAAATTTCTGTTTCGTTAGCATTCTTTTCAGTTCAATGCATTTGCCGCAACAAAAACGAAAAACACAGCAAAGTTTTTCGTTTCGTTTCCGTTTCCGTTTTGTTTTTTGGAAAATTTTTGTTTTCATTTTCGTTGCGTAACGAAATGAAAAAACGAAAACGAAAACAAAAATTTCGCTGAGTCGTGCCCATGTCTACTGCGAATTGTCAAGGAAGTGAAATATCTCAACAATCAAGAAGCAGAAGATATTATGAAAAGAGCATGCATGCAATACAGATATCCATGGCATCTGTAGCTAACTGCTGCTCCAACAAGATATACAAAGACTTGACCTTGCCTTTTGGAAAGGTGACCTTGTATTTGTTCCTTATTAGTTCACATGATCTGGGACAACATGGTGCTGTTGAAAGAGATTCAAGGACATATACTGTATGTTCCAACACAGTACAAGGAGACATTTCCCTGGAAGATGCCCAGAGATGGAGAATATGGTAGAATCTTTTTAACACAATGCCCTATGTACACACATTTGAGGGATCCAGATTTAAACCCTTAACAAGTGAGATCATACATAACTCTCCTTTGTGTATAGTGTATTTCTGCTAGCTGGCATGGACTACTATATATCCTATAGGGTTGTTAAATTCATTCTACAAGCCTTGGAATGATGGAACTTATTGCCTGTTCCACAAGTTCTTCAATGTCATCATACATGCCACCACAGGAGCTTTCATAACTAGTTCTGGGCCTAATCCAGACATGTTGGGATTACCCCAGTAAATGTTGAATGGATGGATAAGCACTATAGTTCTTCCAAGACGTCCTCAAGGGAGCATCAACCTAGGTAAGATTTCCCAGAAAGCTACCAGTACCTTTTTCCACCTTCTGACCCCTGCAAACACTATGGCCTGTGAATCCAGCCCTAAGACCAAATCCAGTTCTGAAATAGTCCTACCACTGAAGTGTAGCTTGGCCCAAAGACACATGAGAAATAAGTAGAGAGAAAAATAAGTAAATATTCACACCAGAGGGGCAAGGTAGAATTGTAACCAGTAAAGGCTGTTCTGACTGGGAAGAGGCCAGATTCCAACTGATCCCGCCAAGGAAACAAAGGTCATAACTAATCTTTGTTTTCCACACAGCCAACTGAAAAGGCTGCTGATTTACAGCAATTATCTTTGTGCTAGCAAGCCAGGACACTGAAAACTGAAAACATGCATAATTTGTGTGTGATTTGTCCTAAACATACCATAAATTGCTCCATGCTGGGCTCATTAGATGCCTAAATAGAAAGGACTGATAGGTTGCTTTGGATTTCTATGCTAATTGTGTTTCTGATCCCCAGTGACACCAAAATTAATCAGCTCCTACCAAAGTGTCTACTTAAGAAACAAAATACAATTTACTTCAGAGGTCTATTGTGGGACATCATGCTACACTGACGGAAAAACTGATGGTTGAGTTTACTGTGAAAAATATATTGGTGCAACAGCTGTTTTGTCTGATCCTAGGAGAAAGAGAAGATCACATCAATTGAGACTGGTACCCAAAGACAAGTGAAATAATCTAGTTTTACCATTCATGCATTATGTAACAGAGATATTCTGCTCATCTCAATTATAGACATGTGTAATACATGGTATGGGTTGAAAAAAGACAGAAATTGTCATCTCCACACACTGCAAACTAGACTATAAGAGCAGGACTAATCTGAGCTCATCATAATTTCCAGCATTCACTGACAGTTACTGCATTTACTTATATGTATTTATTTATTTATATTTATATTTATATTGACAACATTTAAGTTGTAACACTTACCCATAATGACTACAAGAAGCCTACAGCATTAAAAAAATCTTATTGTGACCTTGAGAGACCATTTTCTGTTCCACCTGCTGTTATTAATGCACACCTCAATTACTTCAAGAGGAGTGAGTTCATTGTTCACTGACTCATTAATACAAGGGATGGCTTCTATGTGGAAATGAATCATTACAGGTGAATTAGAATTTAGCAATGTCAGCTCACATAGTACTAATTACCAATGGTGGCAGTTCTCACTTGGGAAAAACTGATCTTAGACTGAAAGGTATAGTGATGAGAGATTAATGAAACAAATATATAGCTTATTGTTGATATGATGTGTAGACAAGGACAATGCTATTAATTGTTATAATCTACTATTGCTCATCAAAGGGGAAAATTGTTGCTGTTGTTGATGATGATGATGATGGTGGTGGTGGTGGTGATGATTATGATGACTACAGTTCCCAGAAGCTCACAGTAACCACGGGCATTGGATGACTGTGGGATTCTATGAGTTGTAGCTCTCTTTTATCTTATTTTAAATTATTTTTACATTTAATATCTGATTTCATCTCAATATAGAGCTCCAACATAGTTAGTAGAAAATTTTAAAGCAAATATAAATAAACCACATTGGGTTATAATAGAAAACTCAATTAAAACATATTATACTGAAAAGGGACCATGTTAAAATGTACTGCTGCTGTGACCAGATCATCCTCTTTAATCAGCTTAGGTTAATTGCCTAGTTCCTTCTCTGTCTAGCACAGGACTCCCTCAGGACTTTGATGCAGGCCCTGACCGTCTCCTGGCTCACCTCCACTGGTTGCCCATTCCTGTCCAAGTGTTTGACACTTACATACAAAGCCCTCCACAGTATGAGCCCATGTTTCTTGTTGGGGTGTTTTCTATGTTGTTGTTTTATGTTGAGATTTTATGTGGTAAACCACCCAGAGTAGCCTTAGGGCTAGAGGTCCAGTGTAAAAATCTACTAAATAAATAAATAAATAAATAAATAAATAAATAAATAAATAAATAAATAAATAAAAGAAGTAGGGCCTACTTTGTGGAGGCTCCAACCAACTCACTCTCCACTCTCCACCAAACAGATCCACAGCTGGTGAGACACAACAATGTAATAGCTTCCCATGGTTCCCAAACCATTGTGGTGCCCCAAACCTGCACCCAAATGTAAACACCACTCTTTCACAACAGGATGTAAAAAATCTCTCTTAATAGTTATACATTTTCTCTTAGGAAATCCACCTGTCTGGTGTCAGACAATACAGAGCCTTCAAAATACCACCGGTGGTTTCATTATATAAATATTTCGGTAATGGTCACAGATGTTCTGTATGTATCTGGCTTTGGCTATCCTATTGAGTAACTTTTGTCACAGAAGAAAGAGTAAGTGATTGAGTGACAAGCTACCGAAATAGTTCAAAAAAGGTGAGGGGTTGGGTTGAGAAGAGAGACAGGCCTGAGACATGACTGAAGGAGATTGATTCCCTATCGGGCAGAGGTGTAACTTATTTCTTGATTTTCCCTCAGCCCCTCAAAGATCAACAAGTGTTTCCATGAACAGCATCCTCAAAGTGTACTGAGGTGAGAAAAGAAAGCAGTATCTATCTAGGGAAAGCTATAACTAGCCATATTGTTACTGAGGAAATAAAGCTTATGGCTTTATCAATGCAAAAGCTATCAAAGGGCAGCTGATAGCCAGTTAGATAACGTCTGACTAAGCACCAGTCGCAGCCAATAAGGGCTAAAATAATGGCTTTTGCTCTGCACTGCCTGCTGTTTCAGAATTCAATTAGTCACCGGTAGTACGTGATTCCCCTTGTGGTTCACTTGAGAAGGCCAGAATATAAATCAAAAAGCCCCAGGGTAGAAGCGGGAAAGTGCAGATACATTTTCCACAGCTGCCTCAAGTGGGAAGCAGGAAATGTGATGAGTTTTATCATCCATCTTCTGTTTCAATGCTTGGTAACAGCATCACTCAAAATAATTTCCTTCACTATTTTGTGTCACTTCACATTATTTAAATTTTGTAAAACAACATACCTTTACGAATATGGCCTTTTCGCCCTCATGCCAACCCTAGAACCTAGTGAGATACTAAAACTGTATGAATATTTTGAAATGTGATTTGAGGAAGGGGTCCTTTTAAAAAAAAATTACAGAAGCTAATCTCCTCAGGAAATACAAGTTACATTTTTTTCATTTCTATTTGGAGTTCATTCTGAAACAAAACAAAGGCTGTGAAGCTTCATGGGTGATAACAGTTGGGTTTGTTCCTAGTTTTCTCCCATTTGCTGAGGAGGGAGGAGACTGAGGTTGAAAACAGGACTGAAGAAAACACATCATTAAGCCATTAAGCGAATGGAACTGATGGATGGGCCACCTTCAACCAGCAGAAGGTCTAGCCAAGGTTCAACTTAACCTATTTAAAATAAGAGATGTAGGTAGAGCCTGGGAGGTTGTATTTGTTTGTTTGTTTTGTTTTGTTTTGTTTTGGACCATAACTTCTAAAAGTCCCTGAGCAGCTATTGCAATTGGCTTATTGTTTAGGCTAGCTCTTGGCTCTGGATCCAATAGGAACAAACACAGAAATATAACCCTCAAAAAATTCCCATGCAGCAAAACCATGGATTGCCTCCCAAACAAAATGCATTAATACAGTATTTTGTGACCTACAAGATGGTCTGGTTGAGATGCCCCAATAGGAAGCATTCTCACACATGCTGACAGAACTAGAGAAACAGGAGCAGCAGCAGCAGCAACAAAAAAGATGTGATTAAGTCAAATCATATCTGACTTAAGGTCACCCTTCTGAGGGTTTTTCCCCTCCTTCTCCTAGGCCTAGGGGCACCTTGGGGCTGTATAGTTTGCCCAAGGCCACATAGGCTGGCTCTACTTACTGGAGGCACAGTGAGCTCAAACTCGTCCTAACCCTATCCAGCCAGCTCACACAAGATAAACCTACACCTAGACCAGCGATGGCGAACCTTTTAGAGACCAAGTGCCCAAACTGCAATTCAAAACCCACTAATTTTTCACAAGGTGCCAATACAGCAATTTAATCTGAATGCAGGTGGCTGTGAAGGGGTGATTTCGGGTGCCCACAGAAAGGGCTCCGAGTGCTACCTTTGGCACCCATGCCATAGGTT
>JAHTLZ010003526.1:13527236-13556611 GCA_023846285.1 Phrynocephalus versicolor | reverse complement strand
TATATATATATATATATATATATATATATGCAAATACAATGACATTTTTGCCAAGTGCTTTATCTTGTGCATGTCAGTTCACATTTATATCCATGTGTCCGTTTGTGTTTTAAGCTATTATTACCCAGAACTGTTTGGGAGCAAGAGGGGACACATTCTCATGTTGAAATTACTGATTTTCTAATCCAAACTGTGGTTGACTCATAGTTAACAAACTTAATTTATATCCTCTGAGGATGCTTCCAGAATCCCCGATTACACATTGACACAGCATTCAGACAAGAAATCAACAGAAGAGAAGGAGATTTCATAGAAGTCTGCTTTATCCCTCAGAAGCTGTTCTCACAGTCCTAGGAAGAATAAGCAGTAAAAGCAACTATAAAAAGTTTAATTGCTTTCCGAAACATTTTACTGCTATTGTCTTTCTTCCTGTGTATATATTTGAACACTATAGCTGGAAAAAAATTCCATCCTTTCAAAAAAAAAAGCCTCGTTTTTAGAAGTCTATATTATGAATGGGCCTCTTGAGAATCCTTTTTTAGAATTGACTCCTGGCCTTCTGTTTAGATCAAAAAAATCCAAATGGGTGGGGGGGCAGTCCATCTCATTTTTCAATATAAATAACATCTTTGCCATGGAATAGACTTCCTAACAACCGTCTGCTAGAAGAAAAGAAAGCATGTGAAACATGAAAGCAATGTTCAGTCTGAACAAATCTTTGGAATACCTAAATGCATATTTTTCAGTTTCGATGTACTTTTGGGTTCTCTCTCTCCTCTCTCTCTCTCTCTCTCTCTCTCTCTCTCTCTCTCTCTCTCTCTCTCTCTCCCCAGCCTTGGAAGCAAAATAAAAATACACATGCATAAAAATTTCTCCCTAATTCCTCACATTCATTTTGAGCTATCCCTCTGAAGAGCAACATGCTCAACATGCATTGGTGGAAATTCTAGAATTGACTGAATAAATCTTTATATATATATTATATGAATATGCTGCTAGCTCAGGCTAGAGAGAGGAGGGAGGAAGACATCAAGTCACAGGGGAAGAAGTAGGGGAACCGCATGAAGCAGAAGAAGTGAAAAGAGGAGGGAAGAATCAGAAGACAGAATTCTGCTGTTCCATAGGAGGGGGGGAAAAATCTCCAACAGATATTTGAGAAACATTGATGGGGTGCCGAAGAGATTATTTCTCCTTTTGAAAACCTACACAATCAAATTAAAATGCTCTGTCAAATCTCTTTCATTCCAGGGTAGTTTCTCCCTCACATGTACAATTTTTCACATTTGGTGTTATCTGTCTGTCAGTCTATCTGTCAAACAACAACAACAACAACAACAACAACAACCCCCAGTCATTGAAGCATAGCTTGCCTGAAGAGAAAGATCTTTGCCTGCTTGCCGAAGAACAACAAAGATGGGGACAACCTAGCCTCCTGTGACAGGGAGTTTTCAAGACTGGAAGCAGCAAGAGAGAAGGCCCTCTCCCCTGTCCCCACCAAAAGCACCTGTGAGGGTTGTGGGACAAAGAGAAGAGAGTCTCCTGGCAATCTTAACAACACAATAGGCTCATAACAAGGGTTTTCATAAGAACATAACAATAGCCTTGCTGGAACAGGCCACAGCCCATCCAGTCCAGCATACTGTATCACACAGTGGCTAACCATCTGCCTCAGGGAATTCCCAAGCAGATGTCTTCACCTGCTTATGATTCCCAGCAAGTTGTATTGAGAGATCTCCTGCCTATCTCTCCAACCTGGAGGTTGTCCTCCATCTATTCTATATCATCTATAATGATAGCCATTGATACCCTTGTTCTCCATGAATTTGACTAATCATTTCTTAAAGCTGTCAAGGCTGACAGCTGTCACCACGTCTTCTGGCAGGAAGTTTCATAGACCAGTGATCCTCTGGGGAAAAAGTACTTTCTCTTATTTGTTTTACATCTAGCACCCAAAAGTTTCATGGAGTGCCCCCTAGTCCTAGTGTTGTGTGATAGAGAAAACAGATTTTCCTTATCTAGTTTGTCCACACTATGTATGATTTTATAAACTTAAATCAGTTCATCCCTTAGATGCCGTCGTTCAGCAGTGAAGAGGCCAAGCCGTTGCAGCCTCAGATGGTAAGTAAGGTGTTCCAGTCCCCTAATCATTCTGGTTGCCCTCCTCTGCACTTTTTCCATTTCCATAATATCTTTCTGGAAGTATGGTGACCAGAACTGTACACAATACTCCAGATGGGGCCTCACCATAGATTCATAAAGAGGAAAATGACACTTACTGATTTATTTTCTATACCCTTCCTAAATGATCCCTAGCATTGAGTTTGCTTTTTTCACTGTTGCAGCACACTGGGTTGACACCTTCATTGAGCTGTCCATTGAGTTCAGACCCCATCAGTTTATAAATGTAATTGGAAGGGGGGGTTGCCCCAACATGCATCACACTGCACTTACTAATGTTAAAACTCATTTGCTACTGGTTTACCCACTCCTCCAATGTCAAGCGATCCTTCTGGAGCTCCTCACAATCTCTCTCAGTTTTTACTACTTGTATAATTTACTGTCATCAGCAAATTTGGCTATCTTGCTATTTACTTCCACTTTTAGATCATTTATGAAGAGGTTGAAAACTAAATAGAATGAATTCTGGTTACTCTAAGATATGTTGGAAATGTGAAAAAGAGCTTGGCACATACTTGCATCTTTGGTGGGAATGCGAAATAGTCCAAAGGTTCTGGAAAAAAGTGTTTTTAGAGCTAAGTAATACGATTAAGATTGATATAGATTGTAATCCAGAGATAGCATTATTATCATTGTTAACAAGCAAAGATTATGATGTTACAACAAAGGAACTAATAGCAAATTTTATGACAGCTGCTAGATTAATCATAGCAAAAAATTGGAAGTCAAAATTAGAACTCAAGATGGAAAACTGGTATAATGAACTTTGGGATATAGCTATAAACGATAAATTGTCCTGCAGTTTAAAGGTCAAACGAGGAGAAATGAAAAAAGACATTTTCTACGATATCTGGGGTAAATTTATAGATTATGTATTAGTTGAAGGAAAAGGGAAAGAGTCCACGAATATCTCACAACAATTCTGGAGAAGAGAACTTTAAGAAGATTACTAGAAGAATAGAAGATGGAGCAACGAATAAGAATGCATGGATGGACCCGTGGGATGGGGGTGCACTTATATTGTTTGTTGTAATTTTTTACTTTTATTTTCTTATGTTGTTTGTATGTAGTTTAAAATTTAATAAAAATATTAAAAAATGAAGAGGTTGAAAAGCAGGTTTTCCAGTACTGAACCTTGGGGGACCCCACTCTTTACCTCCCTCCACTTGGAGAAGTGGGGTCTGAACTCTCTGCAACAAGAGGAAATAGTGCTACCCTCTATTTCCTTTTGCTTAGCCAGTTGCTGATCCAGTACAAGACCTCTCCCTTTATGCCATGCCTGGCAAGTTTATTCAAGAGCTTTTGGTGGGGGACCTTGTAGTAGTACCAATACTACTCATATTCAGCACTAGTTGTGATCTAGCAACATTTGGAGAGCCACAGATTCCCCAACATTACTTCATCCCTCCCCATCTGGAAGGTAGATGTCCTCATCATTATTCTGACCCTTTCCCTGTGTAGAACAGTAACAAACTGCTTTCAAAACACAAGTTTAGATTAAATTTATGAGCTTTGCAGAAGAGGGGAGAAAGAGAGAAGGCAATGTAAATCCTTTTTCAAAGGAGAGTTCCCGTCTCATATTAGAGGTCCTTCCATATTTGTTCTCACTTTATGGTTATGAAATCAATATTTCCATTGTTTCCCATGAGAAAAGTTGTGTCTGAAGAGAATATAGGCCAGAATATCTTTCCACATAGCCCAATGAGTCAGAAGGACAGGTTTATTATGTCTGAACAATTGAACATAAGTAATATAGAAAATCCAGGTCAGCTAGTAGTTATTTGAGTCAGAGATGTCTTGTGCATGCCTTGAGTTCTAAAGTGAGCCATTCAGATAAAGCTAAGAAACTCCATATAACTATGTTCTGTTTAGAGATGGGCATGAACTGCACTTCAGTGGTTTAGCCCAGTTTGGTTCAGTGCCCACACTCTGCTCCACCACCTCCTCTGAACTCCTGCCAGTTTCTCGAGGGAAGCACACGTCCCTTCCCAGCTCCTTAACTCAACTGCCTAATCACCAATCACAGCACACTTCATTCCTTAGCGTCCCCACAACTGCCCACTCAGATGAGGGTGAGGCAGAGGAGCCTCCTCCCCCATCATAGGTGGGGGAGGAGGGAAGCATGTGTTGCAACTGGTGAATAGCCAGTTGTGCTGAGGAGGTGCCGAGGGAAGGAGGCTTCACCCAGAGAATGGGCAAGTGTGCAGAGAAAGTACGAGTGTGCAGTGTTCACAGAACACCTCTGTGGATGCAGCATAGAACTGCTGAACTTTAGATCTTAGAACTGCACTGCTGGAAGGATCATCAAGCCCAGACCCTGTCAAGGAGTCACAGTGGGGAATCTACCTCCCAACCTCTGGCCCTACAGCCAGATGTCTAAACGACTATCCACTGTTTTCAGTCCATCTCTTAGTTGTGCTGCCTCTAAACCAATTTTGAAGGTTCTTCAAACATACAGTACATTTGAAGAACCTCCATTTTTTCCCTTGTCAGCTGTAACAATCTGTCCCTTTTGGTTTGTTACTTTTTTCATCCTTCTGTTCCATGGATATGATCACACTGTTCATTCATGCAAGTTCCAAGGGAATGAGATTTGTCAACTCATGGAATACCTTCATTTTGGGGTGGTGCTTGTCTATTGTTGATTGTCATGAAAAGGACCTGTTAAAAGAGCCCAATTTTCTACTTTCTTTGCCTTCACTTGACCACACTAAAATTTTCAATATGACACATTCTTCCTGGTATGTGTTTTTTCCAATGTTTATATGCTACTTTGCCTTGAAGTTACTCCTTTGTTCTTTCACATCTGCTGTAATGAACTTTAGAAGTAGAGAAGCCTTTTTCTGAAGCCAAATGTAAAAAATGCCAATATTAAGGTGCAAGCTAGACTTGTTGTATTTCTGCTGTCTCAAGTGTCTGTGTAAACAATGAGCAAGGCATATTCCAGCTAGGAAGCAAGTCAATTCTGATTGGCCAAGGAGGTGACATGTGACATTTTTCTCAGGCTGTGAACATTCTGGGAGGAGAGAGAAACGGGGGCTTTTTCCCAAATGGATTCTGCAAGATGGACTAATGGACTAATACTTAGCAATGTACTTCTGAAGTAGACATAGGGGCTTCTTGCCTCTTAAGCCTCATTTAAGTTAGGTAGGGAAATCATGTTATTATTTTCTAGTAAGAGAATATTCTTGCATAATTCTTATTAGTAAATAAATGTTTTTATATTCTTATTCAAATGAAGGTGTCTGTTGAATAATTATTCTGCTAAGTGAAATAGCTGTCACAGCCAGGCTGGAAGACATAGGCCGTCACTTCACGAGGCTCTTCGCTTCGCAGCGTGATTGCCTTCGCTTTGAATGCGAAGGCGATCACGTGGTCTCCCTTCGCCCCCACCCCTTTTTCCCTGTACTCACGCGGGGCGCTTTTCCGTTCGAATCGAGAATGACCTCACGAGCTCCATTCGCATTAAAACACTGATGTTCTTCCCCCGTTTCCCGCGTTCTTTGATTTTTTTAAAAAAAAAGGGACCGGTGTATCGATGCATCAATGCTTGGCTGTCATTCATGACAGAGAGTGGTTACTGTACGATCCTGTGTTTTGTTTCCTGGCATCATTGGCAGCCCCCCGCCGCCGCCGCCGCCGCTACTCGGGGGGGAGCCCCGCATGGCACAGCCGCCCGCCCTCCGCCGCTTGCACGCTGCCTGCTCCGGGTGCCCTGCTCTGGCCGGGCGAGGCAGCAGCGGCTCCTCCTGCGCCCGCCGCCGCCGCCACCGCCGCCGCCACCGCTGCTGCTACTTGAGCGAGGAAGTAACAGCGCAAAGCGATGAAACAATATAGCGATGCATCGATATCCCTGTTTGAATATTTTTTTAAAAAACTTGAAATAAAAGCCAAAAACTGAGACCACACGTGGCGCTGGGTGCGAAGCGAGATGCGAAGCGAAGAGATTCCCGTCCTCCGCCAGGGGCATCACTTGCCCCGGTTGGAGCACGCTAAAGGGGGCATGGTCGGGGTGACGTCGCAGCCAAAAGGGAGGAGCGTGCGGACTGAAGCAGTCGGTTCGCACTGAAATGACGGCTTACCGCGAAGCGAGCGGCTCGTGAAGTAACGGCCAAAAAGAATCCACGTGGGCTTGTGTTCTCCAGATTCCTTCTTTCAGCAGCTAAGGTTGATTGATTGCAAATGGGATCTGGGTAGAGGAGCAGCCCATATTCCGGTGCATCTGCCACATTGTAAAATCTGCATGGATACATTTGTCTGACATTGTAAATAATACCCACAAGCTTCAGACATTCTTCTTCTATCCATTCTGCGTGAATCTTGATCACTTTGCAGATCAATGCTTTCCATGCCTTTCTATCTATTGAAGCTTCTTTTAGTTCCATCAAAGTCATTCCAGTGTCTCTTTTGATGGTGCTAAGCCAGTGTGTCCTTGGGCAGCCCCTTCCTCTTTTAGTACCACTAATCCCAGCATAATTGTCTTTTCATGTGAGCTGGTTCACATAACATGACCAAAGTATGATAGGCATTACTATTCTGCATTTAAGGATTAGTTAATCTTTCCACGAAATATTAATTTTCAAAATTGTTGAGCTTCTCATTATTTCTTCTAATATTCTCTCTCTCACTCTCACACTCTCACACGAACAAACAGACAGACAGACAGACAATCCCTCTAAGCCATCTGCTCAGCAGAACTGCAGTTGCCCGACAAATTGCCTGACAAGCAGTTGTCGGAAGAAACATGACCACAATAAGAATACCAATAACTGGAAAACATCAATCAGGCGGATGCAATATTGACTTTTCAGAATGAAAACAGAATTAGATGGGTGCATGAGACAAATGTCTTAACCGGCAACGTACAAGATAAGAGAGCACACAAAAGAACATGCAGACACAGATTCCAAAAGCACACCAGAACTACAAAAGACACATCTTAATTGGAAACAAAAGAGCTAAACTACATGATATGTTAAATAGCGAATGATGTAGAATCACTTTCTTTTTTACTTTCAAGTAAGCATGTACAGAACCAAGATGGACAGGAACATCCCATGTGGTTAGAGGAGATAAAACATTTCCTTTCCAGGAAAGGAATATACACCTAAACAACAGAGCTACCTATGAACTGTTCTGATTGATAGTAAATATTGTAGCACATTTTCACATGCGCTGATAGAAACCAGAGGGGAAAAAACAAACAAAAAAAGAACAATGATGTGCTGTCAAATCACTTCTGACTTACAATGACCCTTCTGAGGGTTTTCCAGGTAGAGAATACTCAGAAATGGAATCCTGTTCCCTTCCTCTGGGAGCACCTTGAGACTGTACAGTTTGCCCAAGGCCACACAGGCTGGCTCTGCTCATAGGAGACAGACACAAGGAGGAATCAAACTCCCAACCTCTGGCCTGCAGCCAGATAACTAACTCACTGAGCTCTCCAGCCAGTTTAAACAAGATAAACCTACACCTAAACTATTCATAAGGATTATTGCGAAGATTCTTCATCATCCAGGTCAGATTATCCAGAAGTTGAGTCATGGTAACTGAGATTAAACTGTTTCGCTACTCTTCCATGTATGTACTGAAAAATCCCTCTTTCAACAGGGGTGGGGAATTAGGCACAATCTTTCTGCCACTTATCATGTTGCCCTTTCATCGATTTCCAGACAAATCAGAAACACTTCACACCTCCACCAGGAAGGCCACTGCTAATGACCCATATTTAATATGTGTTGGAAAGGGTTGCATGGTATGACTTTCACACAACCCAAGCCACTGTCTGTCTAACGAGTCTATTCAGACCAGGGTCAGTGCCCACACTCTCCTCCTAGTGATTTCACAGTGGTGTGAAATCAAGGTGAACTATAAATTTGGAAGCCTTGCACCAACTTTCCTCAGACTGAATAAGCTACTTGAATGAGCAGTGGGACATTTTGATCTCAAAAGAAAAGAAGTCCAGTTGCAATGACTCAACTTCCAGGCATTCATAAGCTTGCATAAGCTTATATATAAGCTAGGGAATTGTCAGCTAGCTAGCTGGCACTGTGGTTTAGATATCTGGTTACACAACTGGAGGCTGGAGTTCAAATCCCCAGTGTTCCTCCAGAAAGAAGATCTAGGTTGTGTGTCCTTGGACAACCTTCACAATCCAAAGGCAACCCCCCAAAATGTTGTTGTTGTTCAGTGATTAAGTTGTGTACGACTCTTCGTGACCCCATGGACCAGAGTACGCCAGGCCCTCCTGTCTTCCACTGCGTCCTGGAGTTTAGTCAAAGCTAAGAACTGACATTGGATGGAATAGCCATCCCCTTTGTTTCTTCATCACATCTAGCACTCAAGGCCCATCTGCATTTCTCAAAAAAAAAAATAGCATTTTAATTTTAGCCAACTCAACCTTTTGAGTGATTTCCTGTATTCCTACTGAGTAATTAAAATGTGTATCTTCTTCTATTAAGGTACCAGTTTGGAAGGCTGGCTATATTTTTAGCTTATGTTCTTAAACTGGGTACACATGGAGAGGCTCCCTTTTAAAACTGGCTGTTAGGTTCACAATCTAAGTTGATTAAGGAAACAACCTGCTAAAATAAGCAGCCATCTGGTGGCATTGTAACTCATAACAAAACAAAACGAACCAGGGCAAAATAAATATGCATTTTGAAATCCATTGAAACTTGGCACAATTTTTAACATTGGTCAAATTTGGGGGGGGGGGGGGCTGTGTGACCAGGTCTTCAGTTTCAGCATCAACATAATTATTCTGCTTCTATATTGATGAATCTGGCTACTCTAAAGTCTACTCCATCTTGTGGCAATGGATTCCATGGATTCATTAATATGCTGTGCCCATTTCATGGGTGTTTGCAGTAAAAAGAGATGCTGCGGTAGGCCATACAGAGAGATTACTCTGGCCACACTGATGGCACAGCAGCAGTTGACAGTGATCAGCCAAGATGTTTGGACAGAGGATCATTTGCTTTCAAATCCTATAGTTATCGAAGCACTGAGTCAAAAGGCTGTCCTTAGCCTTCAACTCTACATTAGAAATGAAGGTGACAGAAAAGGAAAAGGGAGCATAGCCCATGAATGGGCTGATAAAATAACTCTGCAGGAACTGGTGGATAATTGCATACTGATTTGTATCTAAATTTATCTGCCTAATGAATACTGTTCTGGATAAGTAAGGCAACCTAAGGTCTTTGCTATCCTGAGTCATTGCTACATGTCTGTACAATCCAATGACTTCAGATAAGGTTAGAACACTGCAAAGACCAAGAACTGTTACCTCCTCGTTTGCATCTATTTAAATGCCAGATCTGAAGGCCCTCTCACTATGCAACATTTAGAACTGACTCAAAAACGTTTAAACATTGTGGAACTGGGTTATTTTTAAAGGGTTGATCTAACTGTGGACAAATCTAACTTAGTCCTTTTATGAATCACAGAGGCAAGCACAGAAGCAAAGGTGTCTGTGTGTTTTACTACTGATTTGCAATGGCCAACCAGATGTAGCAACTAGCAACAGAAATGTTGAAAGTCTTTTCTCCATCATGTCCGTCAGCAACTGCCTATGGCTTCTGATGCTGCTTTGGCTAATTTCAGGCAGAACACCCAAATCCAAGCAGAAGTAAAACCAAAATGACAAGCGGAAATGTGGAGAAAAGAGAAAAGGGAAGAGGGAGAAATAAACTCTATGATTCTGCCCACTGTCACCAGGAGGGATTAGAGATCGGCATGAAATACCAGTTGAGCAGTTTGTGTCAGTTCATCTTTTGGACAAATAGGTGTTTGGAGTCTCCCAGCCCCACCTCCTTGGAGCCTTGATTTCTCTGATCTACCGTCTCCCGGTGCTGACTCTGAGTGGATGCCTTCAAAGAGAGGCTGGGCTTTGAAGCCAAACTCCTATCCGGTCAATAAACAAACTGGCATGAACTGCCAAATAGCAGTGCATGCCCACTTCTAGTAGAGATGTAAACCTTCATTGATCTCATCCATCCAGGCGATGATGAAGAACCACCAAATTATTCTCCTCATTCTGTAATAGATTGGGGTTATTATATGTCAATAAAAGAAGAACATGAATTGTTGGGCACATTTTATACAGTTGCAGAAGTGAAACCAATTGGGCAAAACAACAATGGCTGCTCCTTTTTGAATTCGCTTTTAAGAATCAGAATTATTGTTTGCAACTTTTCTGTTAAGAAAAATCCACCAGTTGTTCTGAATTAGCTTGAATATGTGTTTTGACTCTCGTGGGGAAAGGTTTTGCACTAGCATTGCAAGAGGAAAAATAGTGTTCCATTCCCTTGGTTTTACCATGCGGTGAGGAGGAATATCATCAGGTTTGAAAATCCTTCATCAAGGCAGCCGAAATGAATGAGAATAAACAATACTGCAAGCATTCTTTATACTCCTCTTTACCGGACTTTCCTAATCCGTGGGAGAAACAGCATTTGGGTAATTTGTTTATCCAAAAGAGTGAGGGAGATCTGGAACTGGTCAATGAATAAGGGTACGACATGTAAAGCTGAAGGACAGAAAAGAAAAAGAAGGTAAGCAAAAAGGTGGATCACAATGAAGAAACAGAAAAGCTAGCTGAGTTTGAAAGCATTAGGATAGGAAAGAGGGAGATAAAAATGGCCAACAGACAAGAGAGAAGAAAATGAGAAGTACCCAGAATTTCAGCTTTTCCTTTGTCCCCCTTGTTTCACATATGCTCACATTTGTGTTGTATTTTTAAGTCAAAGTTTATATATATATTTAAATCTATTTCATGTATTTAGTTTAACTGGATGATTTTGACTATTGTTTTGTTTGTGCTGTAAACCACCCAAGATGGCCTTGGTAGCCAGATGGGTGGTATATAAATCAAATAAATATATAAATATATCCCCACACTCTAACGTTTATTCCCTCCTATCCTATCTTCTACTGAGCCAAGAAGTTTCTGATGACTGAATCTAGTGGCAATGGCCATCAATGGCCTCAAGAAAGCAACTTGGCTCTGGACAATATTACCAGGAATTGGCAAGAGAGGTGGGGAAACAGAACAGGATGCAGAGATGTTTGGGGAGGGGGGGAAGAGATAACATAGGCCTGAGGTAATTCAAGATAAACAAATAACAGAGCAATGCTTGTTTGGCACACAGCAATTTCCAGAATCCCTGAGGCAACATGGCCACTGAAAAAACAAGGGTTCCCAATCTCAGGAATAATAATAAGTAGAGATGGGCATTTTTTGTTATTTGTTTCGTTACAGAATGAAATGAAAAACAAAGTGACCTTTTAAAAAAACAAAATGAATCAGTCAGCTAGCTGGTCAGCGCTAGGCTAAAAAAAAGTGCCAATCAGCGGGGCTGGTCGGCTTTTAAACAAAACATTAAAAATGCAACAAAATTAAAAACAAAATGATTTTTAAAAAAATATCATTTTGTTCCAAACGAAACAAAAAATGAAATGAAACGCCATTTTGGCATTTCGTGCCCATCTCTAATAACAAGAGTAGAAATGAGAGAAGAAAGACAAGCTGTTACAGGAGGATAATGTAACCAAAGAAGGAGAGTGAGTGCTGAAAAATTGCCATTTTGTGACTGCTGTTTAGGGACCTGACCCACGATAATGGAAATATATTGATATATATTTCTCTTCTGTGAGTCCTGGAGGTGGAAAGTCTGAGAGCCCATGTACTGGAGTAACCTCCGTCACTGCTGAGCAGCATAACCCACCATACAGGAACAAACAAATGTGCAGAGATGTTCCAAGAGCGACTCCAATAAAACATTCAGTGTATGTAACCATTTGCTTTTATTATCTGTCACTAATGCAACTTCCCAGGGAGACAGGTCATTATTATATGTGTTAAATAAAGTGGAGATTCATGGAGGAAAAGGGCAAGCAAATGCATAACTCAACAAGGACATGACCCTGGAAATAAGAGAATGTAAGATCTCTCCTAGAAAATCTACTGGTATTCTGCTGGGAATGAAAAAAGGATGCCAAGGTAAGTCACAGTATTTCTGAGGCTAAATGTATTTGACCAGAAGCTCACCTCACCATCCTAAGGCAATGAGCTGCACAGAGATGTACGACTCTGTCTCTGTGTGGATCCAGATGGAGGGTGGCCCAACACATACCAGCCTGAGGTGCACCACCATATCCCCCCCCCCACACACATACCACAGATGTTTATAACAGACGGGGTTGGCGGCTATTCCAGTAAGGTGAAACCATAATTCCATTATGGCACAGTGAACCAGGTTCTGCTCATGACGCAGGTCCCACCTCAGGTAGCCATCTCATGGTTTCTCTCAATCTTCTGAAGTTGGTAAATTGAGTACCATTTTTGTTGGTGGAGGGACAATGTATAGCCTGCATAATTAAATTGTAACCCCCCCCAAGGGTGCATTAAGCACCATAGGGTGGTTTAAGCAGCACACTTTTTATCTACATATAGAGTGAAATCTACACTTGCACACTTTGAATGCAAATCCTCACCTGTGCCATCCTCACATGCAAGGAAGAGGAGACACAAATCTGTTCTCTGTTTTGAAAGAAACCATGTTATTCTGTGGTGCTTTTAATAAGAGAATGATTCATGACACGTGGACTCTGAAAGATTAGGAACACCAGAAGTTTCGAGTCTTGCTAGTGCTCTCTTTCTCTCTCTCTCTCTCTCTCTCTCTCTCTCTCTCTCTGTGTGTGTGTGTGTGCAAACATTCCTTCTCAAAGAGGAAGGACATTAGTTTTTGCGCAGAGACAGAATAAATTACAGAGACTTCAACAATAGGGCTCTGAGGAATTTTAATGGGCTTGAAAATTCCTCCCCGAGCTTAATTCAAGCAAGATATATGCTTGATGCTCCTTCCTTCTAACATAGGTCTGTCTGCCCTTCACTGCAGGCACAATAATGATCTTCACCATAGGTTTAGATCTTTTGAACATTCAAAGCTCTTCACATGCATGATCCAATAAAGTCGCCACTGCTACCCCCTATATTGTGGGGGCAGGAAGAAGACCGAGGTTCTGTTCTTCGGGGCACCCTCCTCTGGGTATAATGGCCCCCTTCCTAGTCTGGGGGGGAGTTTCCCTCCAGCCTACAGACAGGGCCTGGAATCTGGGTGTGGTCTTCACCTCAGCCCTCTCCCTGGAAGCTCAGGTGATGGCTGTTTCCAAGACCGCTTTCTTCCATCTCCGCAGGATCGCCCAGATCCGCCCGTACCTTGATGAGTCCTCCCTGAGGACAGTTGTGCAGGTCCTCGTGATCTCGAGGATCGACTATTGCAATGCCCTCTACGTGGGGTTGCCCTTGACCCTTGTCTGGAGGCTTCAACGGGTGCAGAATGTGGTGGCCAGACTGGTGGTGGGTGCTCACAGATTCTACCACATCACCCCAGTTCTGGCACACCTGCATTGGCTGCCCGTGGCCCTCCGGATAAGGTTCAAGGTCCTGGTTTTGATTTACAAAACCCTCCATGGCTTGGGACTTGAATACCTGTCGGAGCGTATCTCCCAGAGGTCAACTGAGTCCAGGCCCACTAGAATGTTGCAGGGGTGCTCACTCAGGGTGGCCACACCCAGGGAGGTTCAGAAATCGCTCATGTGCAACCGTGCCTTCTCTGTGGTGGGCCCCATGCTGTGGAACCATCTTCTGAGTGAGCTGCGCCTAGCACAGTCCCTGCCCGCCTTCAAAAAAGTGCTCAAGACCCTGCTTTTTAGGGAGGCATTTGGTGACCTTTAATTTATTTCAGTGTTTTTTTTCTGCCCCTTGACGCCTCTTGCTGACGGTTTTCCCTCTCTTCTTGTTTAGTATTGTTGATCTGTTTTGTATTGTTCATTTTAACCTTGTTGTAAACCGCCCAGAGTTCCTGTTGGAAAATGGGCGATATAGAAATAAAACAAACAAATAAATAATAAATAAAGAGACAGGAGGCATTCAAGAGAAATTTAGACAACCACCTGGCAGAAATCCTTTTATTTGTATTCCTATTAGAGATGGGCATGAAACGCACATTTTTTCGTTTTCGTTACCGTTTGTCGTTTCCGTTACGTAACGAAATGACAAACGAAAATTGTGATGAAAATGAAACGAAATGAACAGAACTACGAAGATTTTGTTTGTACATTTCGTTTCCATTACTGGCGGCGTGCAATGAAATTGAGCTGTTTTAAATGTTAAAAAACGCCCTGGACATCCATAAAAATGCAGTGACAATTATTTATACTGCCTGATAATACCTACAAGGGGGGGTGGGGGCCTTAAAACATGCATTTATGTCTTTTCTCAGATTGCTGTATTTTTTCCTTTAAGGGGAGTTAGGGGACATCAATCCAAAATGGCTCCCAGATGCTTAATATTGATTTCTTGGGTATTAAAACGCCCTGGACATCCATAAAAATGCAGTGATAATGTGATAATTATTTGAAATTATTACCTACCAGGGGTAGGGGTCCTTAAAACGTTTGTTTTTGTCTTCTCCCATCGTGATGTATTTTTCTTTTCCCTTTAAGGATGACAAAATGGATGTCGCCACTCTAGCCACAACATGGAGGCAAGCCATGTGATGGGATCGTGTAAATTACTGGACAACTTCAACCAATAGCATGCCCAGGTTGCAGACTGGGCAGGTCTGGCAGCCACAGAGGGCATAAAAAGCTCTGGCAGCCCCCGGAAATGCTTTAAAAATCGTGCAAAAAGCGGGTAGAAATGACAAACGAAAAACAAAAAATGGAAATGAAATTTTTTTCAAAAAAATTCGCGAAAAACGAAAACGAACCAAAACAGACCTCTTAACGACAAACAACAAACGAAATGCCATTTTTTTATTCGTGCCCATCTCTAATTCTTATGTCAAGCAAGAGATTTATTTGATGGCCGTCTAAGCCCCTTCCAATTTCTCTTTTCTGTGATTCTATGAAAGGGAGCAATCTCTCAATGCAATTTGGAGGGAATCATAAGCAGGTGAAGACATCTGCTTGGGAATACCCTGAAGCAAATGGTGAGCTGCTGGGTGAGACAGAATGCTGGATTGGATGGGCTGTGGCCTGTTCCAGCAAGGCTGTTCTTATGTTCTTAACTTTGATTTTTCTAAAATTCCTTGGAATAAAACTATATTGAGGGTGATTTGGCAATTTTAAATGTCTGCTGGCCACCAGGTACAGAAACCCTCAGAAAGTACCAATAGGCCCTATAATGGTGTTGAAACTTTGGCTTACCAATGCTGAGTCTGCTTGACTGGGAATGTTAAGGGGCAACCAAAATCAAGGCCTTTTCTTTGGTTGCTGAAGAACTGCCCCCTCCCTCTGTCCTACATCTTTGTTGTTATCCTTCAGGAGGAAGGGAATGTCTATTCGAACATAAAATTCTTCACTGCCAATGACACACCATTCCATGGATGCATAGCATGAGGCCCAGAAAGCATGCTGCATGCTAAAGACACAGCTAGAGGTTCATTTGATGCTCCCTTCACATGGCGAGGCGTGTTGTGAGGCAATCATATCTGTATTCATACCCAGCCATTTGTAAGTGTTCGCCCACACAGAGATGAGCTCCAACAAGGAAGCAGCCTCTGATGTCATAATTCGTTCTCCCTGGCGCTGGCCAATCAGACATGGAGGTGGGATAATGCATTTCCCTGCACAGCTCCTGATTGGCCAGCGCCAGGGAGAATGGACGATGACATCAGAGGCTGCTTCCTCATTCCAAGGTAAGGCATTGGCTGATTGTGTTTCAGAGGCTTTCAAACACCACCTGGGCTCACGTGGTCATTTTGGAACCAGTAACTTCTGAAATGAATAGCCCATCCCTAATAATAACCTTTGAACTGCAGAGCTGGAAGGGACCATATGGCTCCTCCGGTCCAGCCCTTCTCAAGTAGGCACAGTGGGGAGCTGAACTCAACCACATACGGAGTACATACTAGACATGGGCACAACCAGAACAAATGATGTTTCAAGTTTCCGTTTGTCGGAACGGGTCCGTTTCGGGTCGTTTCCGTTTGTCGTGAAATTTTTCAAAAATTTGTCATTTCGTCATTTCATTTGTCGTTTGACTTCCCAGAGCATAGGGGCGTCCCACAATCAGGGCCGGCGCTAGGTGTTTTTGCACCCTAGGCGGGGGGTGGGGCGGGGGTGGGGGGAGGTGTGGGTGGGCGGCGGTGGCAGGGGGCCATGGGCGGGCGGTGACAGTGGCAGGGGGAGGCGTGGGCGGGTGAGGGGGCAGGCGGCGGCCGCGGGCCACAGGCGGGTGGCGGCGCGGGCAGGCGGGCCAGTGG
The DNA here is from genome assembly GCA_023846285.1 of Phrynocephalus versicolor. Taxonomy (NCBI): domain Eukaryota; kingdom Metazoa; phylum Chordata; class Lepidosauria; order Squamata; family Agamidae; genus Phrynocephalus; species Phrynocephalus versicolor. The sequence goes on along the minus strand of JAHTLZ010003526.1, from coordinate 13,540,160 downwards.
GCAGTTAGGATATCACTTAGATAGAGGTTCTGTTCTTGGCTTGCACCCCAAATGTGTGTGTGTGCAAGCAAATTGAAGTTTGGAAAATAGAAAATAAATGGTAGTATATAATATATATTTAAAATAAATCCACACCTCCCACTCCGAGTCGAACCTCCCACTTTATCCAATATCAGAAAAAAATCCTCACAAACTGCCAGAGAAGAAATAAAGAATAAACTGCTGTTCCCTTCAGCAGACAAAGCTGTAGGGAATCAAAGAAATTATTTTCTAAATTCAATTCCCTCCCTGCCTGCCTAACTTAAATCCTAAAGCCTCCAGCCTCCCTCCTCAATCTCGATCGGATCACACCAGCACCAGCAGCCAGCCCTCCTCCCTCAACCACATCCATACACCCGACTGCGATTTCTGGAAGGTGCCTCGGCTTTTTATGCCCTCCGAGACATCCAGAAGTGTCAGTCAAAAACCTAGCGACACCATTGGTGGAATGGTTCAAAAAAATTGCATGGTCCCATCCCATGCCCAGCCCAAATGGGCAGGTCTAAAAAAATAAAAAATAAAATAAAATAAAATAAAATCAATAGGACGTTTTATTGCTATTAAAAAACCCACTCCTGCTACTATTAATATTCAGGCATTTAAAATAAATAAATTTCACATGTTTCTGTGGTGATTTTGTGTGTTTTTGACCACAATTTCAAAAGAAAAATTGTCGTCACCATTTTGGATACCCCCCACCGCATGGCATGGCGAGACGACGAGGATGACCCCCCCCCCAGCCTGGTGCAAGCAGCCCAGGACAGGAGAAGGGGGGAAAGGCCTGGGACCCCCCAGAAACCACCCCTCTGGTAGATGGCAAAGCCTCAGGCAGGCATATTTTCGCCTGCTTTTTTGGCCGGGAGTCGGGTTTTTTAAAAAAAACTTTTAAAAACTTTTTCTGTGCTTCGCATTGCATGATCGCCGCGATGCCACAAACGAAAACGAAAAACCCGACCAAATTTTTCTTTTTTCGGTTCGAATTCGAGTTCGAGTTCTGACGGCTTAAATATCGTTACCGTTTCCGTTACGTAACGGAAATGAAAAACGAAAACGAAAATGAAAATTTCGCCTAGTCGTGCCCAAGTCTAGTACATACACTTAATATTCCTGTTTAGAAATATACTCTAAATGAGCATGAACCACCACTTTGGTCATTCATGTAAGTTCATTTACAGGCCTCACAGGTGTTCTGCGGTTTAGCACCCCAAACACTCTGGCAAGCACCCTCTCAGAGGCTGTGTCCAGAGGAGGTGGGGCAGGGAAGCCAGGTCACTGCCTCCAAGTGGGCACCTGCAGAAGGGATAGGGTGCCAAACCATGGAACACCTGTGGGGCTGTTTTAGACCTGAAATTCCCATATTGAGCTGGAAGGTGTAGAGAAGGCTTTTAAGTGCATTCAGGTGAACAAATGTAGAGTCCATTCCAGATCAACTCAGGGAGGTAGGGGCTGGAAACGAGTGAGCTGTCAAAGACCACTAGGCCCAAAGCCAACATCTGTATTATTGTGCTTCTACTCATCGAAACTTTTACATGCAGGGTTGTAAAGTATATCCACTCTGTTCCTTGTAATGGAAATAAACCCTTCCAAAATAAATGGGGAAAATGTGCTGCTTTATTTTTTGTTGACAGTAATTTTCTAAGAAGAAAATGGCATCTTTCTTTAGATTTTGATTTTTCTAAGAACTTCCCAAAACTGACTAAACTGAGTTGCAGTTCCTTAGTCAGGAGTTCAGTCTCTCTCTTTCTGTGCTTCTCAGGAGAACAGGCAGCCTCTACAGTCCCAGAAATTATGAATTTATAGTATCACATAGACTTTGTGTCTATAACCACTTATTACCTTGTGTGATTACATTGACACTATGTTTTCAATGTTAGTTTCCATCACTCATAACTTTACATGGAATTTTACTCTCCTTTTAACTGCTTGCGTTCTCTTGTGGTTTTAATGTAATGATGTATTTTAATGCTGTAAAATGTTCCTCAATTTCCTGTTCTCTATACTTAAACATGTCTTAATTGTACTGAACTGTATATTATCCCTCATTGCTGTAAGCCACCTTGGGTCCTTTTCCAAGGAGAAAGGCAAGGCAAAAATACTCTAAAATAAATAAATAAAATAAATAAATGCTCCTGGAGGAAGGGAATGGTAAGCCATTTCACCATTGTCATAATCATGTACTGTCACACCGATTCTGACTTATGGTGACCCTTTTCAGGGGTTTCCTGATAGAGAATACTCAGGAGTGGTTTACCATTACCCTCTGCTGGGGGTGCCCTGGGACTGTGCAGCTTTCCCTAGGTCACACAGGCTGGCTCTTCTCACAGAAGACATAGTAGGGAGTTGAACTCCAGCCTTGAGTTCTGTATCCAAATACTTAACTCACCGAGCTATCCAGTCAGCTCACAAACTGTGAATACTTTATTCCCATAAACCCTGGGAAGGGTCCCCCATGTCAGCCTGTCAGCACATCATTATTAAATAAAGGCTCCTCAATCAGGACTACATCTCAAAAGAAATACCACACTTTTCAATGCTTTTCATCATCATACTGGAAGAGAATTAACTCCTGATGACAACAATAGGTTGCGAACCACATAACATGGCCTTGAGAACAATTTAAAGACTTGGGAAAAGTTCCTAATGGTGTCTTAAACTCCCCAAGACTCCATACTCACTTGGCCCGTTGGCTTGGAGGGCCCAGAAACCCTAGTCTAAAAATGTAACTTTTCCAAACTCAGAAAAATCACAGCCACTAGATCTGCAGCTCCAACCTCGTGTTCCAAGATGATATTGAGCTTTACCTCCCAACAACCCTGACTTGAGTCATGCTGGCAGGGGATGGTGGGTGTTGGTGTACAATAATGCCTAATAATAGCCTAAGTTTGGGGCAGGCTGTTCCGTGTGATGAGATACAACTGAAATTAGTCATGTCATGAAAACAAAGTCACATTATTTGCAACAAAGTAGTTTGATCCCTTTCAGGAAATTAGCCAAGAATACTTTCTGAGTTGAGTTGGTCTTGGTGAGTCCTTTTTATCATACAATTGGCTAGGCCTTCTAAATGATTGCTTGCTTTTTTGCTTTCCCGATGCTGTAATCAAACAGGCTCATGAATTGGGCAGTGCTTCCCAACCTTTGGTCCCCAAATGTTCTTGGACTGCAACTTCCATAAATCCTGGTCAGTACAGGTAGAGCTGAAAGCTTCTGGGAGTTTTAGTCCAAGAACATCTGGAGACTCAAGGTTGGGAACCACTGAAATACGGAATGGACAGGAGGTAAACATAAGATGGCTGCCATTATAAATCTTACACACATCTACTCAAACATTTATATTTGAATAGGTGTGCCTGGTAGGAGTTGTCTAATTCAGCTTTGCCATTTATCTTTTTGAACTGCAGTTTCCAGATCCTTCTAGCCAGCATAGCCACTGACTATGCTGACGAGGGGAATTCTGGGAATGTAAATTCAAAAATGTAAGTTTTTGGAACTCTTTGTGCCACTCAGGGCTGCCTTTCTGCACCACCTACCTGGCAGTAAACCCCAATGAAGTCTGCAATGCAGCTATCTGAATGGATGTGTACAGGAATGCATAACAAATGGAAGAGTTTTGAAATGAGCAAGGGAGCTTCCTGATACTGTCTCATTGTACACATTTACCCCCCATGCCATTCCTCCCCTTTCCCCCCCTCTCATCCTTTGAGTTCCCTCTTCCTAAGAATACCAAAGACTACCATTTCCCCACCTGAAGGCAAGGCTTCACAAACTACGCAGAAACCCCTTCAATAAAAGTGTGATTGCCCTTTAAAAATAATCAACAGCTTGATTGCAGCTTAAAAGCAAGCTGGGGAGAACCAGAATGCAGTTATAAGGTTACCAAAAGCCCTGTGTCTTTAAAGACAGGTGAATCAAATGGCTTTAATCAATCCAGCCACCCAAGCAACCAAAGAGGGGAAGGGCAGGGCTTACAAACCTATAAAAAGAGAAGGAAGGGATGGGAAGAATGATTTCACTGAGGGTGCTGTGGGAGGGCTAATTTTGGGTAGTTTGGGAGCTGTATTATAGGTTTCTTGATGTGATTTATGGAGGCAAACGACTTGAATGGCTTCATTTTTATTAGTTTTAATCTTCTGTGAGACCGGGCAAACGATTAGAGCCAGAAGTCTGTTTATAGGGCTGAGGATTTCTTAACCACTGAAGCAGGAATAGGTGAAACATTTGTGGGGGGGGGGGGGTTAGCTCCCTTGCAGTTAGAGAAAAATATTTGTTTATAGATTCTATAAGTAAACTTCCCCTGCTAGGCCTGCTTCTCTAGTTTTTCAGGAAAAGAGAGGGCAAGTAAAGCACTCTCTATAGTCTAAGAAACTTTTACAGCTATAAAGCATAGGGTTTGAGGGGTTTTTTAAAGCTTTTTCTTGAGGCTTAGCTTTCTTCCAAATCGTTGATAGCATTGGGAGGAAACAGTAATTAGTTGTCTAGGAAACAGCTGCATTTTTGCAGTTTTCAGAGCACACCCAGAAAAGTATATCTTTTCTTTGCAGAAACAATGGGGATGCTCAAAACTCTCGGCTTCTGTATATTGGCAATTTTTCAGATGCCATATACAGTACCTAAGTGGATATTATTGTTCCACCAAGCAAAGGCAAGTCTGGCAACTTCGAGGGTGGGGGTGGACTCTTTCCAGCGGATTGAATGTTGGGCCTTCAGGCATTCAGGCAGGATGTTGCTGAAGAAGACACAAAACAGTATTCAAACTGTGATGGAGATGCTGGCCACACTTAATTACCTGTTGGATGCTTGCTACTAAAGGAGAAAACCCAGTTCAGTGCTCAGGCATGTCTTCTGCAGGACTATCTTAAGTTGACAATGCAAGATCTCAGCATCTCCAGTTAGAGAACTACTACGAAAGGTTTCTCCTTGAGAGCCTGGAAGACTACTGGCAGACAGGATAGGTAGTCCTGAGCTAAAGTGTCTGTTCTTGGAGTCCTTTCAGCACAAATTAAAGACCTGCCTTTTGAAAAGTGTTTAAGTTAAATTCTCAGTTAACCTTTTAAGTTATTATATCTTAACTGTTCTTTTCACATTCCAATGTTAATCATTTTGAACTGGCTTGGGTACCCTCATTGGGAGAAAATTAGCCTAGAAATGAAACAAATGAACTAACCACTTTCAGGTGCTGCATCTTTCCTGCTTTCTCCAAATAGGCACAGGGACACTGCTTACTTGTCCTCCACTGGGAGGAGATCATTGGAAGGTTACTGTGTTTTCTAGCCATGAAGAGCAAACTGAGGTGGGAACAGATAAACTGAACAGCACTGAACAATACCCGGGCGATAGCTTGCAGGTGTAAATGCCCCTGGCTTGTTAGTTAAGAACATGGTGTGCTGCAAAAGCTGATGCAGAGAAAAGGAGACGTGTGTGTTGGAGCACAGCTGCAAGAATAGGACACTAGACTGTGTGCTTTTCTGGCACAGGAGAACAAGCTGTGCGGAACAGAAACATCTTTAAGGTTTAAAAACACTTACCTCTAGTGGAAGGAATGGCAATAATTCCCCCTTTCCCTGCTTGGTAGTCCGGAAGAGAGAGGGGGGGCATGATACATTTCATTGAAGATTTTTTTAAGGTGATCTAATACCTGTTCATATTAAAAACATTTGCCTACTATATAACTTTATAAGGATTACCACACACATTGACTGATTTCACAAGAACATCAGTGTTTTCCATGTTACTTTCCACCCCTCATAATGGATTTTTCTTTTCTTTTTGCCTGCTCTTTGTAGCTCTACTCTTACCTTCTAATGTTCTAAGATGCCTCTTTTAATTCCCTGTCCTTAACTTGAATATGTCTTAAATATTCCAGGCTGTATATTGCCCCTCATTATTGTAAGCCACCTTGGGTCATTTTCCAAGGAAAAAGCTGGGGTAAAAATATTCTAAATAAATAAATGTTTGATACAGCTGGAGGTAGCAAGAGTTATGAGGGACTAACAAACTCTCACAAGGAGGCACTCACTCCCAAATCCTGTGGGACTCTTCATCAGGTGGAGCATATTATAGAGCTGTGAGTAGAAGGATGAGGGGAATCATCACTGGATGAAGCAATGAGCCTCTTCCATTTTAAAGCACATCCTAAAATAGAAGTTGTAGCATTTTCAGTCAGTTTGGGGAGGCAGTTTTCACCCCAGGTGATTTTTTTTTAAAAAAAACTGGTTTTCCCAATCTTGGGCCACTCCGTGTCCTTATAGTGCCACACCACTTCTTTTTTGGCTAAGAAGAGGGCCATGGAAACATGAGAAACCCCATATCAGATACGTTTAGGATAAAATGTAGTTTTGTACATTTTCACATAAAGTGCTTATCTTCCCACCTCCCTAAGAAGTTACAAAACTTTGGGTTATAAAGCTTGTACTATAAGATGTGGCAAAACAAAATAGTGTGTGGGAAGCTTCTGCATATCTTAAGGACTGACTTTTTCATCAGTAACATCAAAGCTAAAATCTACATTTTTTTTTCTGCACAAGAGACCAGCAACAATCTTCTACTAGCAGAACAAATCTATATTTAATCCTTCCTAGAGGGGAGAATTCAGAAGATGGTGCTATGGTGCTGGGGGCTCCTCTTTGACACCTTAGCTTTGTGGTCCCTCAAAATTCTATTTTGTGGGGTTTGGTGTTATTAGTGTGCAGGTGATACCTACTCATTTCTGTCTAAATCTAAGGAAGCCATTTCTGCTCTGAAGCAGTGCCTGGTGTCAGTAATGTGCTGGATGAGTGTGTAGGAAACGTAGCAGTTCAGAGAGATTATACGACTTTTAACTTGAGAATTTCATGGCTACATTTGTCCACAACTGACCACCAATCTGTCATGAAAATGCTTGACAATGTCTATGGAACAGCAAAACCTTTTTGTCAGGTTGTGGTAGCAGTTTTGTCATAGAAAGAACTCCATGTATTTGAAACATGACCGTGGATGTGCTAAATGCCAAGTAATAGAATTATTAACTTGGATTCAATGAGTTAATGCCATACTCAGGATTTCTTCTATGTACAGGACATAGTCCTTTATCCAAATGTTGTATCCTGCATTAACATTGAGCCTGTTTTTTCAAGATAAGGACCTTGTGTAGATAGCTTATGGTGCTAGCTAAGCCTTGGAAGGATCTGCTATATAGAAGAGATGATTTGACTTTTTAATATAATCACACCAAAAGGGGGAGGAGTGTATCTAGATGATCAGATAATTCAATATAAGGCTGAAGAATGTTTTCCTCAGAGGATTTTTGAAATGTCAGTGGTACTTGTTTCTAGACTAGCTGGCTGCATCTTAGGAGTCATTTGAAAGAATCTCCACAGAGAGAGACTGAAAACAACAACAACTTTTATGTGGGACCTATTCATCCAATCAGAGTGGAGCAAAAAGGAATAAAACCTATTGGATTCCATGTTCAGTTTTATGTTAACAGTATTTCTATCCATATGGTATTTGTTTGGCTACAAATAACATCACTTCAAAAAAATCCAGACCAGAGCATTTCAGACGAGGTAGACTGTTAGAAACACATTTAACACATGTTAATGCATAATACAGATGTCCCCAATACTCTTACCCTTCAGTCTGAAAATATTCCTATAAGAACTTGCCCATTCAAAGGAGTCCAACACAAATCTATAATTAGGTGGTAACAATGTCATTTCATTAACGAGCAGCCTCTCCTAACATTTCTTTCCATAATGTGGTTCCATCTGATTCTTATTCTCCCTCCCCCATCCAGTTTTTAATCAACATTTGAAGAAGCTTTTTTGCTTAAAACCACAGGTTATCACACTATCACCACAACGCGTCACAAAAGTATATGACACTTTCAACACATTTCCATGTAAGTGTTGACTTAGCTTCCCTCCTTTTTTAAGACTTTTTATGCTTGACTTTGCTGCCAATCAACAACATTGTTCCATTTTGATTGGCTGCCAGTGAAGTGAAAGTTGGAAGATCTTCAGCATTTAATAGTCAATATTTGTAGCTGGGTGTGGCCTTTCAGATCAAGGTTGAAATCTTTGAAAGCCCCAAGCCATACCACTGCAGATGCAATACATGGTGGCAAAGCCAGTATTTTGTGGAGGAAGGCTATCTGGAGTTCTTAAAGTTTCTTCTTCAAGTGCCATGTCCTTTTAAAACATTGGCAATCAGTAGCCTGAGCTGGTTTCTATCTAAGGCTATTCTAAACCGAGCAGCTGGGCTCATTGCGGACCATTGACTTAAGGTCTTAAGCCACAATGTTCTTCTATGTCCCGGGCCACACTTCCCATTTATTTTTCCTTGAAGGATAATGGTATTTCTTATTGTGCATTATGTGTTCGAAATATTGCATTTTTCTTTTTACAGTATTGAGCGTTTCTAACTTTTTATTAATGCACTGTAATACAGCCATGATGTTCATTTGCACCCAAAAATGGGGTCTGGGAGCCCAAGAGCTTTGTATGCCTTGATGGACGCAAGGCTCCCTGAATATAAAACTTACTTAGGGCTAGCATGGCTAGTTCAGCTGTATGCTTAAGGTACTGAACGTACTTAGACTATGTTAGATTTGGTTGGATAATACTCCCTAGGCATTTAAATTCATTGACCTATTCTAATTAATACGGACCAGTTTTCCAGCTCGTTTGACCATCTTGCTGACCTTCTAAATACCATATTCTTTTTAGGGGGAGGAATTTGATTTATCTCCAGTAGTTCTTAACTACAATAGGCAATAAATGTTTTAGTTCCAATTTTCAGGCCAACCTGAGTTCTTGAGAGCATACACCAGCATATGGCAGGTCAGTCACTGGTTGATTTCTCAGACATGGAATATGAATAGAGTCAGTTTTGGCAATGGTGGAAGGTGCCACTTTGGGGACATGTTCCATGTCTTGGAACAAAGCCACTTGGGTACAATTTAAAGAGATGAGGTGCAAGAATTTTGCCCTACCTACCAGAATCCACTTGGTACAAGTATGAAATTTGTTATGGAGTCTTTATTGTTAAATCTAATGCATAGGGAGTTGCCAGAGCAGAGGATCGTTATTAATTTTAACATTCTTGTAGGAAGTTGTGCAGCATTTAACTTATTCCATAAATGTGCATGCAGAAGGCAGCTTTCAGGTCAATATTCATTGGCATCCTTCAGTCTCGAAACACTATGGTATCATGCCTGGAGTAGAGATCCTAAAAACAACACCTAGTGTGACTAAATAGGCCAATTCGGAAATGGCAGTCTCTACCACACTGGGGCAGATGTATTCTGTTTCTTCCCTGGTCCTCGAGTTTCGTTCTTTCCATGCCTGCCTCTTTTCCTCTGCCTGTTGGACAAATGCCTCTTCAAATTTATGTAGACCATGCTGTATCTCTTGCCTCCAGACAGGGCGATCGGAGGTCAGGGTTTCCCAACTGTTGAGGTCCATTCCCAAGGCCTTCAGGTCCCTCTTACAGATATCCTTATACCGCAGCTGTGGTCTCCCTCTGGGGCACTTTCCCTTCATTAGTTCTCCATATAGAAGATCTTTTGGGATCCGACCGTCATCCATTCTCACAACGTGTCCAAGCCAGCGTAGGCGTCGCTGTTTCAATAAAGTGTACATGCTAGGGATTCCAGCTCGATTCAGGACTATGCTATTTGGAACTTTGTCGTGCCAGGTAATGTTGAATATTTACCTAAGGCAGCGCATATGGAAGGTATTAAGCTTTCTTTCCTGTCGAGCATGGATGGTCCAAGACTTGCTGCAATACAAAAGTGTGCTCAGTACGCAAGCTTTATAGACCTGTATCTTTGTATGTTCTGTCAGCTTCTTATTGAGCCATACTCTCTTTGTTAGCCTGGAAAACATAGTTGCTGCTTTACCTATACGTTTATTCAGCTCAGACTCTAGTGAGAGTGTATCTGAGATAGTTGAGCCAAGATACACAAAGTCATGGACAACTTCCAGTTCTTTTGCAGAAATTGTAATGTGAGGAGGAGAGTCCACATTCTGGCCCATTATTTGTGTTTTTTTCAGGCTGATTTCTAGCCCAAAATCTTTGCAAGCTTTACTAAAATGGTCCATGAGTTGTTGGAGATCTTCAGCAGAGTGAGCAGTAATGGCGGCATCATCAGCGAAGAGGAGTTCCCACAAACACTTCACCTGTACCTTAGACTTTGCTCTCAATCTAGAGAGGTTGAAGAGTTTTCCATCTGATCTGGTCCAGAGATAGATACCCTCTGTTGAAGTTCCAAAAGCATACTTCAGCATGGTAGCAAAGAAGATCCCAAACAAGGTTGGTGCAAGGACACAGCCCTCCTTCGCGCCACTTCGGATGTTGAAGGGATCTGACACCAGGTGGGCATCCAACCCGGAGGAGTATTTTAAAGAGTCCATCCCTACTAACCATATCAAATGCCTTTGTAAGATCTATGAAGGCTACAAAAAGTGGCTGTCCTTGTTCCCTGCATTTCTCCTGCAACTGCCTGAGGGAAAATACCATATCAGTAGTGGACCTGTTGGTTCAAAAGCCACACTGTGATTCTGGATAGACTCTTTCTGCAAGTATCTGGAGCCTCTTCAGTATAACACGTGCAAACAGCTTCCCGACAACACTAAGAAGAGAGATACCACGATAGTTGTTACAGTCGCTCCTGTCACCTTTGTTCTTATAAGCGTAACAATATTAGCGTCCTTCATATCCTGTGGTACTCCCCCTTCCCTCCAGCAAAGGCAGAGGATTTCGTACAGTTCCAGTGGCAATGATCTCTTTGCAGCACTTCAGAACTTCAGCAGGGATGTTATCTTTTCCAGGTGCCTTGCCAGAGGCAAGTGAATCCAGAGCTACATTTAGTTCTTTTAGTGTTGGTTCATTGTCAAGCTCCTCCAAGACAGACAAGCACTCAATATTATTTAAGACTTCGTCGGTTATTGTGTTTTCTCTGGAATATAGTTCAGAGTAGTGCTGCACCCAGCGTGCCATCTGCTGCTCACGATCCTGGATGATCTCACCTGAAACAGTCTTTAAGGGCGCAGTTTTCTTATGTATTGGCCCTAAGGCCTGTTCAATTCCGTCATACATCCCCTTGATGTTACCCGTATAAGCTGCCATCTGAATCCGAGAACACAGTTGCAGCCAGTAATCGTTAGCACATTTCCTGGTAGTCTGCTGGACTTTGTTACGCACAGCTCGCAGGGCCTGTAGGTTGTGCTCACTGGGACAAGCTGTATATGCAGTCAAGGCTCTCCTCTTTTCCTCAATAGCTGGCATCAGCTCTTCTGAGTAGGCTTCAAACCAATCTGCTGTCTTTCAAGTCTCCTTGCCAAATACTGATAAAGCAGTGTTATAAACAACATTCTTAAAATGTTCCCAATGTTTAGATGCATTATCTTCAGCAGGGCCAGGAAGAGCTTCCTTGAGTGCATGGGAGAATTCCTCCACTTTTCCTTGGTTATAGGTGTTACTGGTATCAAATTTGATCTTCTTTCCTTCTTCAGGTGGTGCAATCTCTTTGTTTTCAGTTTTACTTTGCTGTACACCAGGGAGTGGTCTGTGTCACAGTTGGCACTCTGATAACTACGTGTGATTGTAACACTAGAAATGCTGGAGCGCCTGACGAGAATCAGGTCGAGCTGATGCCAGTGCTTCGATCTTGGATGTCTCCAAGAGACTTTGTGCTGGGGCTTTGTGTTAAAGAATGTATTGCTGACACAGAGACCATAATAGCAGCAAAACTCCAGCAGGCGTTGGCCATTTTCATTCATCTTTCCAATGCCGAACCGACCTAGGCAGGTGGGCCAGGAGTTATAATCAGCTCCAACACTGGCATTAAAGTCACAGAGGATAGCTATTGGTCTTTTCTCGGGGATTTTCTTGATAGTGGCAGCTAGATCATCATAGAATTTGTCTTTAAGTTCTGCTGGAGATGATAAGTGTAAGCAACCCTGCTGTAGAGTGTAGTTGCATGGACAGGATTCTCTCACTTCCTACAGCAGGTGGGATAATGAGACCTAGTAAAGTATTTCTAACAGCAAAGACAACCCCACATTCCCTGGTCTCATGTGCCCAACTTTAGGCTCGAGATTTTTTTATGTTTATTGCATGGTGCGGAGTCAACTATTTATTTACTGGTTTCCATCCTGATCTGCCTACACCCAGGTAGCTGCCGCTTCCTGTGTTGTTCCCCCACTATTTGCTGCAAGTGGTCCTCTCCAGGGCACAAGGCCTGGGTAATTCAATATGGAGATTAGGCTGTTACCCAGGCAGCGAAACCCCCCCTCTCCACATAGCTGGAGTGGTCCAATGGAATGGCAAAACCGATACGATTAGTTCCAGCTGCATCACAGGAGTTACCAGAACATGATTGTATACAGTCATGAACTGTCTCCGGGACTCCAGCTCCGTTTTTTTCCTCGAGGTTGACTCCTGAAGCCTTTTCTAATGATGGATATAGCCACAAGGCAGTGGAGGTTTGAGTTTCCTTCTCCTAAAGGTGGTTCTTCTGCTTTTTCTGCAATTGGGGCGATGAGAGCCCTCTTCCGCCTTCAAAACCATTGACCATCCTCTCCTGTAACCCCAGATGGGGGCCCTTACAAGGTACTACCAGCCGGGCCAGCTGGACCAAGGTTTTTTAAGGAGGTATTACTCCTCCAGTTTTCTTCTTGTTCCTTGGAATCCTGCCCCAGCTTGCCCATTCCCCTAAGAACATGTTCTACAAAGTCCCTGTAAGTGTAGAATATGCCCTCCTATTTGTTTTTCCTATTTTCCAAGTTCTGCTTCTTGGTATAAAAAGAGTAATATAAGATAAAATTAAATAGGAGATTTCGCACGCCGTTAGGCGCGCGCTCCTGGCAGCCCTCCTGTGCTGTTTCCCCTTGGACCCTGTGCTAA
>JAHTLZ010003526.1:13475558-13527226 GCA_023846285.1 Phrynocephalus versicolor | reverse complement strand
CAAAGCATGCAGCTCCCAAGAACAGAGAAAGGCAGAAGCAAACGATCAATTTAGGCATTCTTCTCAAAGATCCCTGCTTGTTTATTCCTTCTGTTCCCCCTGTAGGAAAAGCTCCTGGTAGCCCTCCTGTGCTGTTTCCCCTTGGACCCACTGCTCGCTGCAGTTGGTAAAGGCGCGTGGGCAGGTCAATAAAGGCTGCATATAAGGTACCGAGTGTATTTAGCAGCACATATATGCTTAGGGAGAACATCTATGCAGCACTGGGCTTCTCTGTGTCATCTTTCTAGTGCATCAATTCCTTTGTAAGAGTGATGCAAAAAGCTTGCCGATCACTGCCAGGAAGCAAATTGGTCTGTAGTTGTTGAATTATTTTTGTCACTTTTTAATATATGGGAACAACCAACCATGTTTTTTATGATACTGGAGGAACTTGTATAGTTCCATCCTTGTTTAACAGGATAAAGATGCAAGGACCTGCACTTCACCAGCTTGGTGCTGTTTTCAGCAACTAGGCAAGAAATGTATCAAGGGTAGACATGGGCACGACTCGATGAAATTCTCGTTTCCGTTATGTAATGGAAACGGTAACGACAATTACTCCGCCAGAACTCGAACTTGAACCGACTAAAGAAAAATTGGGTCATATTTGTCGTGTTGTCGTTCCTGGCATCGCAAAAAAAAAACCGATTCCCAGCCAAAAAAGCAGGCGAAAATATGCCTGCCTGAGTGAGGGCACCTACCAGAGGGGTGGTTTCTGGGGGGGTCCCCGGCCTCCCCCCTCTCCTCCTGTCCTTCCTGGGCTGCTCTGGCGGAGTGGCGGCCGGCGGGCATCCTCGTCATCCCGCCAACGTCGCCGGCTCGCCGGCTCGCCACCGCCATTCAAGCAGCACAGAAAAAAAGTTTTTAAAAGTTAAAAAAAAAACCTGATTCCCGGCGAAAAAGCAGGCGAAAATATGCCTGCCTGAGTGAGGGCTCAGGGCACCTACCAGAGGGGTGGTTGACCCCCCCTCTCCTGTCCTGGGCTGCTCTGGTGGGGGAAATCCTCGTCGTCTCGCAGTCACTCGCAACAAGCCGGACTCGCCGCCGGCCGCCGCAATTCAAGCGGCACAGAAAAAAAGTTTTAAAAACCCCGATTCCCGGGCCCAAAAGCAGGCAAAAATATGCCTGCCTGCCTGGAGAGGGCACCTACCAGAGGGGTGGTTTCTGGGGGGGGGGTCCCTCGGCCTCCCCCCCTCTCCTGTCCTGGGCTGCTCTGGTGGGGACTCGCAAGCAACAAGCCGGACTCGCCATGCCATGCGGTGCGGGCGGAGGATCGAAAATGGGGCGGCGACCGCAATATTTTTTTGAAATCATGGTCCAAAAACACACACAAGCCAAGCACCACAGAAACATGCAAAAATTGCTATTTTAAAACTGCCAGAATTTTTACAGTAGCAGTGGGTTTTTCTTGCAACAAAATGTCTCCTCTGTCCTCTCTCCATTGATTTTATTTTATTTTATTTTATTTTTTACACCTGCGCAATGATGGGCTGGCCATGGGAGTGGACCATGCAAATTTTTGGAGCCATTCCACCAATTGCATGGCCACTTGGCCACTGAGACTTCTGGGATGTGCCAAAAAGCCCACTAACCCTGCCCTAGCCCTAACCCCCTAACCCTAACCCTTACCCATACGCCACAGTACACTGTCCTCTTAGTGGGTCAGAGAGGCACCCAGAGGTGCACCCCACTACCCCACCCTAACCTCACCCGTAACTAGCCTAACCCTAGCCCTTGCGCTAACCCTCTCTTAACCCTAAGCCAGATCTGTACTTGCATTGCACACACGCAAGTACGTTTCCCTTCTTAGTGAGACGCAGCGGGTGCAAAGAGTCTGCCAGTCTGTCACTTGTGGCTCTGGCTGACTCCTGCAGCAGCATTTGTGTGCCATGCAAACCATGCCCGAGTGCCTGTCCCTCACTGACTGATGCAGGGAAGGCACCCCAAAAAGAGGGGTGCCTCTGCCAGTCTGCTGCGTCTGCAACTTGGTATGCATATCCATATGGCTATGCATGCCCTTTTGTAGCGGGCAAGGAGAGGAGGCACCCACGAGGTACCTCCAGGAGCCCGCTTTCCCTATTAGCGGGCCAGAGGAGGCACCCACCCCACAGAGGTGCCTCCAGGAGCCCGCTACCCCCCTAAACCAGTATAACGACAGACGAAAAACTGAAAAACGAAACAAATTTTGCAAAATTTCGAGAAAAATGGAAACGAGCCGAAACGGACCCGTCCCAAAAAACGATAACTCGAAAAAAAAATTTTCCTGGTCGTGCCCATCTCTAATCAAGGGCATTATTTTATTGTTCATCAATTATGTCATTCATTCTACTTGATATTAACCACCTTCCAAATTAAACTATTAAAAGCCTGAAATTATCAATACTTGTTCAATTTATTTATTTATAAGCTTGTATCCCGCCCATCTTCCTGGCGGGAACTCTGGGCGGCTAACAGCAGTAAAAGCACATAAAACAACAGTAAAAGCTACAAGCAATAAGGCAGCGGAGGACAAGATGGCGACGAGCCCAAGAAAAAGAAAGAAAGAAAATAATAAATTTGAGTTTCTATAGATAACTTGCTGCTGGAGTAAACTGAGCACATCTATTACAACAATTTTAAAAGTCTGTGTTTCTTAATCAAATTAAAAATACCAAGTAAGTGAAACATAAAATGACCGAGGAGAAAGAATGGATAGATTAATGTTGAATGTTCTTCTACGTTTCCTAATATAGCTGAAACCTAAGAAACATCACCAGCAGAAGTCTGAAAGATCTAAGTAGGTATCACTGTAGGTCTTAACATTTTGAACAGTTGAGCTACTTCACAACAGGTGACAGGTTCCCATTCTGGAATCTGAGATTGGTCTCAAAATTAAGTCTGGTCTGCATGTACGCCTTTTGTAATGATTATCAAAGTGTTTTTTTCCAAGCAGTTGCTAGTACCAAAATGTCAGTGTTGCATTGTGGCTTTAACATTGGAGTAATTAGGTGCTGGAGGGATGCATTTTTTTTTCTGGCTGCGATTACTTTGGCCCATACAGATCTCATCCACTGAAGCTTCTTTTATTTCAGTATGATTTTATATTTTCTTCTGGCTTGTAACAATGAAAGCCGAGTAGCAGCAGCAGTGTAGCTTTGACGAAAGACTCTCTACAGAATAGTTTTCTATAGTTTTTGGTTTTTCTGACGTCTTTGTCAAATTGGCTCTTCATGTGGCAATGAAATTTGCTTTTTCAACCTTTTCCTTTTTTACGCTATTCAATAAAACAGAAGCAAATGGTTTAACAAGTGATAACAGGTGTTCCCAAGCTAAGTGGGTGCTTTGCTCAGCCAATATGTTCTTTTTCTTCTTCTGCCTCTGCTTCCACAGCGGTGGGGCCACAGTGAGATACAGGAAGCAGGACTAGATGGGACTTTGGCCTGATCCGGCATGGCTGTTCTTATGTTCTTATGTTCATTACAACTTTGGCTCATCGTTTGGACCATCTATGCCTACAGGGCAGTGTCTTAGGTCCAGTTAGGCGGCTGGTGTTTGCTTCAACTTAACGTCACCTCTGTTGATACTTTGATCAAAATGGGTAGCTGGCCAACTGTACCTTGGTTTTTCACCTTAAATTCCAACATTTTTAAGAAGTTGGAATCTTTGGCCAGCACATAATTGAAGACACTTGCTCCCACTGAGAAGATAAATGCAGTTTTGGCAGTGGTGGAAGGTGCCGCTTTCGGGACATGTCCATACCAGAGAAGCATTCTTTTTTTTTTTTGTCTTTTACTTTATTTTTATTTTTAAATAATCTTTATTCAACAATTTTGCAACAAAAACAGAATAAAATCTGACTTGGCTAATTATGTTTCGAAGGACCTGAGATACAGAGTTCCAGTGTATTATACATTACTAACTTCAAGGTACTAATACAATTCGATTATCAAATTTGATTATCAAATATATATTATCAAATATAAAACATTTTATATCTCTTTTTTGCTATAAATCCAAGTATAAAATTTATCCCAAACCAAGGCAAATTTTCTTTCTTCTTTGTTTCTTAATCTATATGTTAAGATGTCCAACTCTGCACATTTGAGAATTTTATTAATCACTATTTCATCTCCTGGGCTACAAGTTGCTTTCCAACATTGACCCCAAGCTAAACTTGCAGCAGTAAAAATGTGAATTATAAGATAACTATCATTCATCAATATTTCTAATTGGTGGCAGAATCCCTAAAAGACACAACTCAGGAGACAAGGGGATTTTCTGTTTCACTATTTGTTCTATCCAACTATGTACTTTATCCAGAATTTTTTCACTTTTTTACAGCCCCACCAACAGTGGTAATATGTTCCCTTGCTATTTTTACACTTCCAGCACTTGTCTGACAGTTTCTGATCTATCTTTGCTAGTTTTGCAGGAGCCATGTGCCATCTATGGAACATTTTAGTAAGTTTTCTTTATAAGTTACTGCTGTAGTTGTTTTATAGTTAAACATCCATAATTTTTGCTACTGTTCAAGCTGAATTGACTATCCAAAATCCTTGACAATGAATCATCGTTTCTTTAACTTCCTCTTCCTCCATCTCCCTATCTAGTAACCATCCATATAATTTTTGGAGTATTTTCTCTTCTGTCTGGAGGAGGATTTTATCTATCAAGGATTCTTGCTTTGCAAATCCCTTAGTTCTTAAATCTTGAGTATATGGATATTCTGTATAGGGAGTCTCTTATAGAGTGTCCAGAGAAGCATTCATTTTGTTGAGCTTTCACAATTGCTTTTTTTGACAATAAACTTGATACACAAAGAAGTTGAATAACTTTGATTACAACTGTAGTGTCGTCTTAATCCTTTTTGAGGGGTAGCATTCAGCTACTTTTCATTTCTGCTGATTTTTACAGTGTAGTTTTTCTGTTATCATCAAGCAATTTTGAAGCCAACACAGTACCATCAGGATCAGAAACATATTCTATTAAACTTCCTATTCTAGTTTTAGGTAGAAGAGGTTTCTTCTATCAGCAGAATTGTTAGCACATGATGAAACCAATAGTGGCTCCAAACTCCTGATAGTTTTTCTTCGGTCTGCAGCTTTATTCACTGATGTACTTCTAGCAAATTATTTCTCATCACTCAAAATGGGCCCAGGATTATTAACATTCTCACAGTAGATCTGACCTTTGATATACTACCTGCAGGCTTTAAAATAATCCCGTGCTTTTGATTTTGGCATATTCTGTACCAGTACTACCACTTAATGGATCCTGTCTTCCCTGCTGGCTTAAAAGGAACACTGCAAGTATTCTTGCTACTCTGGTTTTCTTGTTTTTATGAAAGTTTGTTTTAGATCTTTTTATTAATATCAGAAGCACCAACAAATTATACTGAGAAATAAACATAGGCTCCTAAGTAGAATATGTTATAACACTGTTACATAAAAAATTATATAAAATTTTTCTTTAATTTAAAAAAAACATAATTTGCCGAATTCTGGGCCACATCAACAGCATTCCGTCCTGCCAACATAAGATCTTCTTCTGCATGTTGAGGGGCACTGTATGCATCTTAAAATGTGTGCAATGATTTGTTCTCCACATTTGCACAAGGGGTCTTATAAGGGTTCGGCTTCTTCAACCCTCGGTTCCGACCCACAAAACAGTCCAGAAGCATAGTTTGTTGAAACATGAAACATATGTTTGTTAACTACATTTATTTATTTACTTATTTATTGTTACATTTATATACCGCCCAATCTTCCGAAGCAGAACTCTGAGCGGTGAACAGGAAAAAGAGTAAAACAGTAAAAACAGACACCAGCAAACAAACATAAAATAGAGACAAACTTCCAATAGAAGTAGGGGGGTACAATACCCCCCCAGAGGATGGCATGGGCAGCAA
Organism: Phrynocephalus versicolor; assembly: GCA_023846285.1. Classification (NCBI taxonomy): domain Eukaryota; kingdom Metazoa; phylum Chordata; class Lepidosauria; order Squamata; family Agamidae; genus Phrynocephalus; species Phrynocephalus versicolor. The sequence goes on along the minus strand of JAHTLZ010003526.1, from coordinate 13,521,300 downwards.
AGAAGGGGGGAAAGCCAAAATTAAGTAAAAAGGTCACCAAATGCCTCCTTGAAGAGATGGATTTTCAAGGCTTTTTTGAAGGCAGGCAGGGACGCTGCAAGGCGCAACTTACTAGGCAGCTGATTCCACAGCATAGGGCCCAACACTGCGCCACCCTCGTGGGCCTGATTCCAGTTGACCTCTGAGAGATACGCTCCGACAGGTACTCTGGTCCCAAGCCGTGGAGGGCTTTGAAAATCAAACCCAAGACCTTGAACCTTATCCGGAGGGCAACGGGTAGGCAATGCAGGCAAGCCAGAACTGGGGTGATGTGCTCAAATCTGCGAGCACCCACCACCAGTCTGGCTGCCGCATTCTGCACCCGTTGGTGCAGGTGATGTATCTTCTTTAACATTGTGTTCATCCAATAAAGGTGAAAACACTTTTATATTCAACTTTTCAAATAAATGTTCATTACAACATGATAATGTGTGGCTCATTCCTTTTTCTTGTTCCTTTATTAATAAAACTGGAAATTGGGAGACCCTCTTCCTAGACACTGCGCTACCATTGGGCTACCAGATTTTCAGGCTTCCCCCGTTTCCATTCTGGTTGGAATCTGAGTACTCGGGCCAGCATAAGGGTTTCACCTGTACTGACCACCCAAATGAACTCTTTGGCATATCTCACTCTAAACCTTCCTGTCTCCACTCTCAGTAGACTACCCTCTGTCTGTGTGCCAATGTCCTTTAACCGACATCCCCAACTGTCACCCAGAAAGCTTCTCTTACTGGTTCCTCCCTTTCTCTCTCTTCAGCACACTCCTTTCTAATATTTCCTTTTAATGACAATTCCCCCGCATTCAATGACATCGCATTATAATTCTCATTATCCTCTTCCATATTCAGTTTCTCAGACGGCACACACTATCTCAGCTTGGTTGTTTCTTTCTCACGGGTCATTTTAGGGGAGCCTCATTTTCTCAGATTATCCTTTGTGCATGGGGGTTGAAAGATCAGTCTGCTTAATTCTTTCCATACAGGCCAAGGTTGTTACTGGCCAAGTGGTGGAAAGTTGTGTAGTTCTGCCCAGTTATCCAATAGCTCCTTGCTCATCTTCCATAGTTCTAGAGCTTGTGCAACAATCCCACCTCAAATTCATGAGAAAAAAAGGCACTCCATCTTTCTCAAATGCCACAATTCACATTTGATACACACTAAATGTGCTTATGCACCATTAACATTTAAGAACAACAGTTATACTTGTACATGTTGTAGCTTGGAAAGTACAGTTTATCTTCACCCATGGTTGTGAATATAACAACATTCACCTGCAGATTGTCTGCAGATTATTTATTTATTTATTTATTTGTTTGTTTATTTATTTATTTATTTATTTATTTATTTATTGGATTTTTATACCGCCCATCTGGCAGCAAGGTCACTCTGGAGGGTTTACAACAATTAATACATTCAAATAATTTATACAATAAAATCATAAATGGTAATACAATAAAACAAAAATAAAATAAAAATAATAAAGTGACATAAAACAATAAAACAATACATTATTATTGGCAGGCTAATCAGCATATCTGATCAATGAAGTAGTTAAGGTGGTTTAAACCAACATAAATAATGTCTTTTAGAAAAAAAAATAAAATTATCCATCAACTTTCAATGTATGCAACTATTTGGTAGGTTTTTTAGATAAAAAATAAATTGGTAGTTAACATTAAAATGGATATTGCACCAAGCTTAGTGTTTTACTATAAATATGTTCCCACTGAAAAATGAATGCCAATACAAACATAATTCAGAAAGCTGAGAAATACAATATTTGAGCTCATTCTTCTTAACAGTAAGATGAGAAAGTAAGGACAAAGTTGAACAAACTTATTTCTGAAGTTTTATTTATTTCCAAAGTTCTGCATGCATGCAAAAAAACTAACATGAAAAAAATGATTAAAAATTTCATACTTCATCTTCAAAACTACATTTTTATCGTCGTATACCAAATACAAGTTGCAGCCTTAAACACATTTAACTTGTATGTCCCACTGATTTCAGTGGGATATAACTACCAATGTGTATATTTTAGAACTGCAACTATACTGTCTAACCTACAAATTACCGAAATTTATCATTGGATATAAGACATTCTCCTTTCTTAAAATGTCTTTACATTAGAATTTTGCTTTCACATCTGATGACATAAAATTTGTGACCTGCCACTTCTTCAGTGTCTCATTTGAGCATGCCAGTTTAGAATAACAGAAAACTTTGCCAAGTTTAGCTTTGGTGAGAGGAAGTATAGTCTGGCCTCCTGGTTTGAATAATTTTTGGTTTTGGTTTCTTGGCTGTTTCTTCCTCTTCTTCTGCCACAAATTCATCATCAGATTCACACACAAAAACTACAACACTGGGAGTAGTATTAATTGCAGCATGAAGTTCATATTGGTCCCCTGTCCACGTTTGGAGATTGCATACAAAAGATCATTGCCCCCCGAGGACGGAGAAACGACGCGAGACTCAGTGTTGGGTGGAACAGGGCCAAGGTTTATTATCCGAATCAGAGGTTAGCCAATCAGTTTAATCATTCAATTCCCATTACAGCCACAACGACCCATCCCCAGGAGGGGGCGACTGTAGTGCGGAAACCATAAGGGTCCAGGAGGTCAGAGCCGTACCTCCCCCCGCTGGTTAGTTTGGGTGAGTGAAGAGCCCCGCGGGGGTGTCAAGTAAGTTTGGCACCCCCAGCGGCCGGCAAGCGCTATGTATCCTCCCCCAGAGGACGAGTGCCCTCCCAAGGCCTCTCACTTCCCCCAAGGTAGGATAAGAAACTTACTCCCCCCCCCACCAGTGTGCTGCAATCTCCTGATTCTCGGCACCGGCAGGGGTCAGAGATCATAGCTGGCTGTAATTAAAACTCACCGGATGTAGTGACCTTTCCGCACTACCCGCCACCGCATGGGCAAGCTTGCTATGACCCATGTGCCCCCACCAAGCAGCCCAGCTCAGCTTGTAGCCCCCTCCTTAGGTCCTCCAAGAAAATATCAAGGCCCGCCTCCGAGAGGTGAACGCCGTCGGCTCTGTACAGAGCCTCGTTGCAGGGTCTGATGTTCGGGTGGCCTACCACCGCTCCGCCCTGCAGAACGATGTGACTGCAAACTTCTCTGTTGACACCCCGCCTGGCCCTGTTCAGGCCTGCTGCTCTTGAGGTGGTCCCCCAGACCCTTCTCGGTATGATTGTGGACCATATTACCTTACTCGCCGGGTAGGCCGCACGCCAGGCCTCCAGGTCTTGGATGATTTCACAGATCAGAGATTTACCCGTTTGACTGCCCAGGTCATTACCGCCTGCATGAATGACGAGAAAATCCGGTGGGATTGTCCTTGCCCATCTCTTCGCCAAGGGCATCACCTCTGCCCAACGCATGCCCCTGATCCCTTTCCACTCCAGCATCGCTGATGCGCCAAGGCCCAGCTGTATGCCCCATGATGATCTCCACACGTGCCTTGCTGCCCAGTAGATGAAGCTGTGCCCAATGAGCAACACTCGCCTCCTTGGCGTGTTCGCGATACCTGTAGAGGGGGAAACCAGAGAGAAAAGGGAGCCGAAGTGGGGAATGGGTCCAAACTAAACTTGTGGCAGGGGGTGGATGTAAGATCCGTATCTCCGGGACTTCCACCTGCCGATTCTTTGAATGCCCGTCCGCTCGAAGCCCATTGCTGCAGCGGTGGATGCTGGCCTGATCCGAAAGGAGTGGGTGCCAAAGATAGCCGGTTGTATGCCCGCCCACCGAAGGGCTGCAGAGGTCACCCTCCAGAACTGATACTTAGTTAGGGGGGACCCATCCTTGTGGCAGAAAAGGTACCCTTCTCCCCCCGGCCTGAGGCGAAGAAATTCGCCCAAGGCCGTCACTGGGCAGATGTCCCCACTTGCGCATGGTCCCAGCCGAACGGTTGACCCCTTGCAAGTCTGGTCAGTTTTTGACCTGCGAATGGAGAGGGACACGCCACCCTGAGAGAGGCTGATGTCCTCTCTTTCGAGGGCTGCTCTCGACCTGTCCCCCTTGCCGGCAGCCACTAGTTCGCTAACCCTCAGGGCAGCGAAAAATGCCACCAGCGTCGCCGCCCGGAAAAGCGCCTGTTCGTAGGGGTCCGAGCACACATGTTGCCATGCCTGGCCTACTCTTGACAAGATCTCAGGTGTTATGGGGGCCCGGGGGTCCTCCCTCTTCCCCCGCTCTTTCCCGTATCCCTCTACCATTTTCCTAACCCGGAAGTCACTGGTGTTATCCGCGCAGCCCATCGACTTGGCCTGGAAGGCTAGGGCTGACAGCTTAGCCTGGATGGATCCGGGCGACAGCCCCCTTCTATATAACAAAACCACAAACTGCTGAAGGTGTTCGACTGGGGCAGGCCAGGCCTGCGGCAAACCCTGCTCAGCCCTAAATGCTTGGAACTCCTTTGCCGCTGCTTCATAGCCACGCCTCGTCCTTGGTGCCAAGGCCAGCCCTATGGCCCGCTTTGCCTCCTGCCTCCAATCTCCCAGACGATTTCCGGGAGCATCTCTGGGTGTGGGTTCGCTCCTGGGGCCAGCTCCCTGAACCTCTGGATCTGCTGACGGGAAAGGGCATCCGCTAGGCTCTTATCCAGGCCCGGAATATGCCTGGCACATACCTCCACATTGAGATGCAATGTACGGAGAACAAAAGCCCTCACCAAGCGCATCACTCTCTCCGATCTGGCTGACAGGTTGTTAATGATGTGCACGACCGACATGTTGTCGCACCAGAATTGGACTGCAGAGTTAGCCCACAGGTCACCCCACAGCCACAGGGCCCCCACTATCGGAAAGAACTCCAGGAATGTCAGGTCCCTGGTCACACCCGACTTGTGCCATGAGGCTGGCCATGTCCCGTGGCACCACCTCCCTTGGAAATATATTCCGTACCCCAACGATCCTGCGGCATCCGTTTGGACCTGAAAGTCCGTCCCCAAGCGGATCTCCGACCTCCAAAATGACACGCCGTTGGACCCCTCGAGAAATTGGAGCCACACCTGTATGTCCAGCCTCATGGCCCTTGTGACCCTTGTCCTATGTAGTGGTTTCCTCAACCCCTGCATGGCCGCGCATAACCGCCTAATGAAAGCCCTCCCTGGTGCAATGACCCTGCAGGCAAAGTTCAGGTGCCCCACTATTACCTGAAGCTCCCTAAGTGTCACCTTGTCCCTGCGCTGCAGCTCCGTCAGGCGGTTTCTCAAGTCCCCCAGTTTATCCGCTGGCAGGCGGCAGGACTGCTGGACCGTGTCCAGTTCTATACCCAGGAAGGTGAGGGCAGTGGTCGGGCCCTCTGTTTTTTCTTCAGCCAGAGGTACCCCCAGCTCCCCCGCTAATCTCTGAAAAGTGCTAAGTAATCTTGCACAAGATCCTTCCTGCCTGCCCCCGCACAAGATGAAGTCATCAAGGTAGTGGGCCGTGGTTGTCACTCCCGCCTCCCTCCTGAGCTTCCACTCGAGGAACGTACTGAAGCGCTCGAATGTCGCGCAGGATATTGAACACCCAAATGGGAGGGCCCTGTCCATGTAGAACTCCCCCTCGAACTGGAAGCCCAGGAGTTCAAAGTCCTCAGGGTGAACCGGGAGAAGGCGGAATGCTGATTTAATATCGCATTTCGCCATTTCTGCACCCACGCCGCAGTCCCTGACCATACGGACCACTGTGTCAAAGGACGTATAGTGGACCGTTGCCAACTCCTGCGGTATGGCGTCGTTGATCGAGCTGCCTTCCGGAAAGGACAGGTGGTGGATTAGTCTGAACTCGCCTGGGGTTTTCTTTGGCACTAGGCCTAGTGGTGACACCCTCAAGTTTGGAACTGGTGGGCTTCCGAATGGGCCCAGTACCCTTTCCTCCTGGAGTTCTTTGCGAATCTTCTCTCTGGCTACTCCCTCCATACCCTTAAGGGCCCTTTTTGAACGGCATTGTTGGGCTGGTTTCCCCGCCCTCCGCCCCCTTGGTCCTTACCGCCCCCTCTCTGGGTCCTGGGCCTATTGCATCTTGCCGCGGAGTGGGGGCCCCCGCACAGTGCACACTCATGCCTGAATTTACATGTTTTCCTGGCGCACCCTCCTTGGCCATTAAAGTCCCAGCACAGCAGGCGGGGTTGAACCGCCTGCCCCGCATTACTGCGGGGGTTAGTGGCCTGTGCCGGGCGTTTAATCAGATGGCCGCTGTCAAACCTATCCCCCATAGCCGGGCGTGTAGGGGTCATGATCTGTAACCACAACGACGTGAGCGGCACGTCCCACCTGAGCGTGTGGTCCAGGGCCGCCCTCTTCCTAAACTGTTCATCGTATTGTAGCCATGTTTGGCCCGGGAAATCCGTAAATGCTTTAAAGATTAAGTCCTGATACTGGACAAGGGCTTGAGCCCACCATGGCTGCGCCCTTATGACAACGGACATATAGATTGAGTAAGCAGGTAGCCAATTGTTCCATGTTTTATCTGGCTTCCTTCTCTGGCGCCGGTCCCTATCTTTTTCGTCTTCCTTCTCCCCTTCGTTCGTGTCCACCTCCGTGTTAAGGAGGCTGAATAGATCTATGTACTCCCCCCTTAGGATGCGGTCCCTGGTTGCTGACGCCAGATGCCCCCCTAACAGGAGAGCCTGATCCCCGTAAGGTATAGCGTGTATTGGGACCATGCCTGGTTGTCCGCCCGCCCATGCCTGGAGGCTACCTGCCCAAGGGCCCTGCCATGGTACCTGTGTGGGGTAGGGCGGGTTAGCCTGGGGTTGAGCCGCATTCGGTTGGGACTGCCACGGCTGGGGGGGTACCCCTCCGGGCCATCCCCCTTGGGCCGGGGGCTGCGTGTAACTGAGTGGGGGTGGTGTGTTGCTTGGGGGGACGGGGCGATTACCTGCGTCTGCCCCGCTGGGGCTCCCCCCAGGGCCCCCAGTTGTCCTGCCCCGCCAATGGCTGTGACTGGGTTAAGCACAGCGTGCGTTGACTGTTGGGCGCTTGCTGTCCACCCCGATGTGGGCCCCACCCCCATGCCTTGTTGGAACGGTGGAGGTGGCCCCCATGGCCATGCCCACGAGCCCTGATTACTGCTCTGTGGCACCGCTGACTCACCCGGCCTTAAGCTCGCCAGTCCCTCCGCTTGGGACGTGCAGGGCTGGTCCGTCCGCGCGCCTCCACTGGCACCGTCGTCACCCTCGGTGTCCGCCGAGCCCTGTGACGTTGATGCCCCGTCCTCAGCCATGCCGCGTATCGCACCTTCTCCCTGACGGCCCTCGTATCTGTCCATGCGACAAGAGAGTTCAGCTATGAGTTCCTTGATCTCAGCCCTCCTCCTAGCCTTTGAACCCCTCTCCGACCTCCGTGGCTGCTCCGCCGTTGCAACTGGTTGGGGCTCCCCAGCCTGGGCCGCCGCTTGCGATGTGGGCCTAGGCAAATGAGATGTGGCCGAAGGCCCGTGGGATGGGCCAGGCCCCGCTTCCAGCGCCTCCATTCGCGCTTTGAGCCTCCGCAACTCAGCTATTTCCTCGCCCTCTGTGTCTGATCCCGGCGGGGTTGCCTGTGAGGCAGGCCTCTTCGCAGGCCCTTTTCCCTTACACCCGTTGGGCCTAGCTCCCAGTGCCATGTCTCCCTCTCCCCTTGGTCTATCAGCCTCACTAGTTCCCGGGCACCCCTCGGGTCCCAGGCTCCCGGGCCCTTCCAAGTTGGGGGGGTTGCGGCCCTGTTGCACCTTGCCCTGATTCCCAGGGCCCTGGGTGCCCCCCTTTGCTGGCTCCCTTTCGCCTATCCGCTGCGCCCCCTAGCCGCCCCTGGGTACCCTCCCCCACCATTTGGGGCCTACTGCCACCCCTCTGGCCCGCCCTGCCCCTGGCAGGCCGGCTAACCCACCGCGCGCGTTGCGAGCCCCAGTTGCGCCCGCCCCCGGCCTCCAAACCTCGCGGGGTAGGCCCCGATCTTCTCTCGTCCTCCTGGGCGCGCGGCCCTCGGGCTGGTGGTCGCCCGCGTTCTGTTAGGCCGCCACGGGGCTGGTCCGGCCGGCCAACTCGCTGCCCGCCGCCCCACGTGCCAGCTCCGCGCCGCCGCTTGCCGTTCTCTTCCTCGCTCTCCCCGCGGCCGGTTTCACCGCCTCCGCGCCGCCACCGCCGGTCCTCTTCAGCGCAGCACTCCTCGCTGCCCGCGACCGATCTCGCCCGCTCCGCGCCGCCGCCGCTGCTCCACTTCAGGGCAGTGCTCTCCGCCGCCAGCCGCCAGTTTCGCCGCCTCCCAGCTGCCGCCGCCTGTCCTCCACGGTGAGACGCTCCCGGCCGCCCACAGTCATTTCGCCGGCCTCGCGCCGCCGCCGCGGGTCCCCTTCTATGCCTCTCGAGCCGGCGGCCGCCGCCGGTTTGCCTCCGCACCACTGCCGCCAGTCCTCTTCGGTGCGGCACCCTTCCCAAGCACCGCCGGTTTCGCCGCCTCCTCGCCGCCGCCAAAGGTCTTCCTCGCTGCCACCCGCTGCCTCTTCTTTCTTCTTCCGCTGCCACGTGGTCCGGGCGTCCCACTCCCGACGTCCTCTCCCTGAAGCCGCGGTGAAGGAAAGAGGCCGGGCTGGGGGGGCTTACGGCCTTAAGTAGGCCGCAGGTCTCGCTCCGCCCCCCCAGCCTCGCGAGACCAGCTTGACTGTCTCACGCCTCCCCATCCCGGGTGGCAACGCGGCTCCGCCCCGCAACTGCGCCGCGGAGCAGGACATAATTAATGGCAGGTGTGGCATCATTAGCTTGTTTCCAGCCAACAAGGGGAGAAGTTGGAGGTGAAATCAAGAACTGCTTTTCTGGATCTGGTGGTGCTAAGTGTGAACGTCCAATATGCAAAGACTGGGCAAAAAACAGTTTTAGTTCTTTTCCAAGAAATTCTGTTTTGTGTAATCGAATTTTAGCATCAGCAGCTAATAAAGGATTGCTGAAGTTTATCCTTATTCTTTTAAAACTCTTTAAATGGTCATGAGCTCTAAAGAGGGCTTCAAAATCTAGTCCTGCAGGGCCCGTCGGCAGAATGGCAAAATCCATAAACAGCAACTCTGTTATGCTCATAAAACAAAACTAAGGAGGAATTGGGAGTACCTACCTTTCTGTATCATGAGCAGAGCAGCATAGTTTTGCTTGCTAGTGCAATATTTGTCATTAAAAAATATCACCTAATTTCATTCCCAAGAAGGTTTTTTATTGTTGAAAATTGCCCAGATAGGGATAAGAAGCTAACTAGTTTACACTGTGTTTGTATTTCTTATTTTATGACTGATTAAGAGAGAGGGAGGTAGCATTTTCTTCTTGCGGGCAAGTGATCAAATGGATTGTGAAACATGCACCCTTCTCTATAGACAAATTGCTTTCAAAGATGTATTAACTGTTGTGCCCCTTTGGTCGTAATACTTTGTGGGAGGAAACTAGGAAGCAGACTGATGCTAATTTACTGCAATGCTGTTTTAAAAATCAGAACAGTAGATAAAGGTGTTTTGGTCACCTCTGCTTAAAGAGGTGAACTTTGGCATTTTTCCTCCCATGAATGAAGAAAATGACACATCCATAATCAAATCAGATTTCCCAATAAATAAACAGTATATGTATGGAATTCCAGGATCTCAGCCTCTGGAATCAGGTTGATTTACAGCCTCATCAGCTCTCCCCCTGCAACTGATCCATTGCAGGAGCCAAGAGACTTTCAAAAAAACCTGTGAGTCTGTAATTAGATCAAATTAATATCTTCTTCTAGTTTCAACCTTTCTCTTGCTGAGAGCTCCAAAATAACCTCAAGGGCATGAAATAAAACATAATGGCATTTATTTAGCTAATAGGAATTATACAGCAATATAACTTACTGAAAAACAAAAACCATAAATGTTGGGTCAGGGAAACCCCAGTTATCGGATCACAGAGGTAGTCCCTGGACAAACACCAGATCTAAGTTCCCAATAAAGATCTGACAAGACAGCGTTCATTGGAAACCCCAGTGTCTGGGTCACAGAGCTAGTCTCCGGACAAGCACCAGATCCAAGTCCCCAATAAATATCTGACGAGAGAGAGTTCAAATAAATCATTCGTTTATTGACCAAAAAAGGAACTACAGGCCCCCTGCCCTTGAGAGGCAAAAGACAGAGATCTGCCCTCAAGAACAGGGTCAGGGGTGCTTTATAGAAAACAGATGAATACAAAATGAACCAATCGGGCAAATCTTCCAGAATGCAAATTGATGAATGGGTTGGACTCTAGGTAAAACAGAATTAGCCAATGGTGTGAACTTTTAAAAATGCAAACTGACAAATGGCGTGATTCTAGGTAAACAGAAGATAACCAATAGTGTGAGCTCTCAGGTAAACAAAGATGTGCAGAGTGGATCAAGGCTCTAAAGGCAGACTGTGTTCAGATGCAAATGAAATTAAGAGTTTCTTTTTTGTATCATTGTTGCAGTCTTATCTTTTTTCCTGAACCTACCCTCTGTTGGGCTTGACTGGTTTCCACTGAAAATGGTTTTCTGCTTCTGAGGCACTTCTAAAGGGGAACAATGTTACAATGTCTTCCTTTTTCTGACCCTACAAAATGACTCGCATTATTGACAATTTGTTATACAGATGAGCTATAGTGCCCAACATATCATACAAGCAATGGGTGTCCCACCTTGGGTGAAGAGCTTAGACAGAGGACAAGGAAGGGGAGATTAAGTCTAAGGAAGTGGCTTGGGATTTCCTTAAATCATTTGATATACAAATGAATGATACCTGTTTGCAGGAGGAGGGGAGACCAAGGATTTTGCAAACAAGATATATTATCTAGAAACCCTTAGGGCATGGCTGGTGCGAGCCGGACAATTCCCTCCCCCTGCTAGTGAATGAGTCATCATTTTAAACATGGCTAAGACACTGCTTTTAATAGTGATTCTGTGCAGCTGGACCAATCAATGAATCCTTCCCTAAATGTAGCTATGAGGCAAAAAGCCTCGTTACCTAATTTCTGAACTACATTGCTAAGCATTTGTCCATTGGCCCATGTTGCAAGTATAAAAACCATTCGAAAAAAGTCCTGCCTTTCGCACACAGCATGGGAAAACAATCACATGTTGCTTCTTGGACCAATCATGTTTCACTTGCTTCTGGATGGAATGTGACTTTGGCTGATGTTTACATATGCTCTGAGATAAGCATTTCTATTGAAGCTAAAGTGCACTTTTATATGAGCACTATTTACGTTTGGCCTACAGTAAGACTTCTCTACTTCTAGAATCCATTACAGTATATACAACAAAATGTCCTGGATACAAAAATTCATTAGTACACACAGCAGGTGTATAGTGTAGGAATGACAATATTGTTCAACATAATGATAAATTCAATGTGTGACATACACTTATTCATACCATATACTCTGACCTGTTTTCTTCTAACCTAAGCAGTCCATGTTTAAACAAGACTGAAGAATTTCGGCATACGGAGTCTACAAAGAATACAGCTAATGTTCTGGTGTGGAGCTCCGCGTAATAAAGTGTAATTCAGTTCTTAGTTTCTTAAACATCCTAGTCTCAAGCCTGGTAAATAAGTGAGCGGCACATTGATGCACAATTGATATACAGCATATTTCTCAAAACTCTTAACAAGGTAATTCATGCAAAATTACTTTGAAATGTGACCAGACTGAATGTGACTATTTTAAATAATTGGCAGGGCTTTCTTCAGTTAGTTTCTGTCTACTGTGATTTGCAGTCACCAGGAGTCATGTAAAAGAAAAACCAACCCAAAAGGCTATTACACTGCTTGCTTGCTTGACTTGCTTAAGTTCTATCTCAGCTGGCATCTAATGGTCTTAAAATAATAAATCCAAGAAGCAGTAGGAATCTTGTATCTTTTAATTCTACTGTTTTAAAAAGTATCAATCTCATGCCATCCTTGGCTGCCATATTAACTCTGCTGGTTTGTTATGTTTTCGTTTAATTTGAGCAATTCCCTGTCTTTAAGAAAAGAAGAACCCTTACCTTTAAAGAAATGTAGTCATATGTTCCAAATATCTGCAGAACAAAGGCGGTTACTTCACGTACCTCTCGCTGCTGTTCGTGGCTCCGCTGCGGACCTGTTTGATGGAACGGAGCCTCACGTCCCTCTGGGGTCGCTGCGTGGTTGTCCCGACCATGCCCCCTGAACTGCGCTCCAAGCGGGGTGAAAGATTCCCTTCCTGGACCTCGGGAATCTACTCAATTCGCTTCTCTATCCGAATTGATGGAACGTGTGGTTCCAGTTGATTCGAATTGTGAAAATATTTTAACCATTTAATGTAATGTAATACGTGAGCTTCATAAGAGATCTTGATGCTACCCGTAGGTTTGAAATCACTTCGTTGTGGAACCATTTCTCTGCCTCATCTCTTGCATTCCTTCTCAGGTTGTTACTTTCAGTATTCTTCTGTACCCAATTCACCAATCCAGACAGGGTATTATCCAGACAAGCTGCGGCACTAGCTCTTTGTTTCCGCTTTCGCAGCATCGCGAGTCTTCTGGCAGGGTCCAAAGTAGCCTCATAATTGGTAGTTTCAGAAGGATCTGAGTGAATAAAAAACAGTACTTTAAGAGGTGGTTGGATTATACTTGCTTTCAATAACACAAACTACTATTTCTACATGGTAGAAAGTCCTTTTCATGCATGCTTTAAAGGAGCAGGGTGCTAGTGTTGTAGAAACCAGGAACCCTCATATCAGAGTCGTGTGGTACTGTTTCTGGAAACATGCAGGTGTAGAAAGTGATACATTACTATTTTTTTAGCTCTGAAACGTACCCTTTCTCCTCGAAGGTTCAGCAGTTGAAGGCACCGTGCTTAAAGCAGTGGAACACCCAGAGGTTGATGGCTCACAGACATCTGTGGACTGTGTATCTGGGAAGGAAACAGGAAAACTGGAAAAGCTATCCAAAACTTTTTTTTGAGCTGTGACTGCTTCGTGTTTCAAACAGGCGACATACACAGTTACTGGATGAAATATCCAGCATGCTTTTGTGCTTTGTTGTAGTGCTGCTATAGAGACCATTACCCCAAAGGAACAGGGCATATTAAGCCCTCAACCTCTCCTCATTCAGAATTTTCTGCAGAATCATTATGAAAATTGAAAGAGCAGTTGCAATCAGGATCTCCTAAAATAGTCCAGGAATGACTAAGAGTGCTGTTTGACCAAGGCAAAACTCACCTGTGCCAGAGACATCAGAACTGGCCGAGAATAAGACATCATTCGACTCGAACAGATTGAGTGTTACTAGCTCATCTCCATCCACTTCCATTGTCTCAGTGCCTGCAGACAGAAATATACATGATAATCCCTACACCTTAAGGGAGTACTTGGAAAGCCGTAAGGAAGTCAAGTTGTAGTTGGTAAGCCACAATAAGGATGCTTACAGGAAATCTGTTTTGCCTTCTGCCTCAATGCAAAAATAACACTTCCGGGACACATCAGGTTCTTGGTTGGTAGGGGGCGGGTTGTTGCCAAGTTGCAAAGCAGTATGGGTAGTGTTACGATAGTCAAGGCGGGGGAAACGTAGTGCTAAGGTCCATGGACCGAAAAACTGGAAAATCAGTATATCACCAGAGCAGCTTTTCAGTTTACCGAAGCAGGAGCTTTGTTCATAAGCAGATATATAGTTAGAAGTGGTGTTAATTGATGAGTGGTAAACATACCACACACCAATTATTTGTATCTGCACCCTCTGCCGGACGGAGGCATTGTAGTAAGAAAGAAAACAAGCCTGTGTCCGAATAGGAGTGGATTAACTCTTTACTGTTTTCCAATGTGGGATTTGATTGGCAAGCCTTACAGAAAAGGGTCTAGAGCCGGTTTCAAAGTTGTTTATGTAATACCGCCCAACAGATTTCTGTTTTATTCTGAAAAGAGTGCAGTACTTTGCCAAATAAATAATTGGTTTTATAAAAATTAGAAAATACATCTATAATTTGCTATCATTACATTAAGGAGTTACTAATTTTTTGGTCATGCAGAGAAAATGTTCCTTAAAATTTAAAGGTGGGAATGACTTCATCAGCACATTGCTGTGGAGTAGGAGCATTTCACGAAATAATGGGAATACCTAGCAAGAATGCTCGCACACAGTAGTATCAAGAGTGAAACGTAACGGGAAAATTTAGAGAACCACTACGTTTGATACAGAGAATTTTCAGAAATGTTTACTTACCTATCTCAGGAGCAGACTCGCTTTCAGTTGTTCGTAGTGGATGAATAGAGGTGTCCATTCTAAATATCTGCGCCATCTCATCAAACCAAATTAATTTCAATCTTCTGGAGCCAGATGTGTTGTTCTGTACTACCGCCTGCTTGTAAAGCTTCCTTAAAGATTTTGTCTTGGTCTGACATTCCTCAGTGATTCTGTTGAATCCGATCTTAATGAGCTCACTAGAAATCATTTCAAAGATCTCATAGTTCCACTTCAAAGATGAAAGTGCATACTTTATTTCAGCTTCACCCCGTATTTTGATTAGTGCCGAGGTTTCAGTGTTTCCCCATATTACACCCCTCTTTCCTTTTACCATTCTTGTATTGCCCAGACTTTCTTCAAGGTTGTCGTCATGGTCCATCTTGATAACCTGCTTTGTAGAAATGATTTGTGCCTAATAGCAACTAACTTCAGTGGCTTCACTTGCTATTGTCACTTTGCGATGGAGGGAGAGAAATGGCTTACTTCCTGTCCTTCCAAAGAGGCCAGTCATGAATTAGCATTTCAAATGGCAAGGGAGATGTACCGAAAGGCAGAGCCATTGTTATTGTGGCAAAGATGTTTTTTAAACATGTGGCTGCTAAACAAACTCTTAAAGGGGTAGAGCCATAAAAGGTAATTGAAGGTACACCAAGTGTGGAAAAGCTGCCAGGGGGGGAACCCCAATGTTAGCATGTATTTAGCAGTATCATGCGTGAGACGTTTTCAAAGCACACGTTTGTAAGTGTGTTTAATGCTGATTAGCTTAAAGTTACTGTGGACTTTTAAGCAAATCTGCCAAACCCCAATTGATGTAGCACACCTAAAGAAGAATGAATGTGGTTGCTGAACTTTATTTTCTCAAATAATACACAAGAAATATAAATGCGAAAGTAGGACGGATATTGGAACAGTTTCTACTGTAAAGTGCTGTTGTACAAATCGTTAAGGAATTTATTAATGAACATGGGGAAGGGTAAGATGAGAGAAGAAACCGATGTTCAAGATGCGTCCTTATTACAGGGAGTGCAGTGTAGGTTTTTCTAATCATAACCATGCGGGATTTCTTTGTTTGGCAGCTTATGAGTGTACCATCATTTTACATGTGTAAACAGTCTGGTATTGTGGTTCTAATTGCTTCAGCCTCCATTCTTTCCCTAGTTCCCCTAGTGGGCTCAAGGTCATGCACATCTATTTCTGCTGTGGCAGGTGCATCGTGTAAATTTGTATCATCATCAGGTATAAAGTGTTTTTTTCTCACATATATTGTGGAGAATAACTGCTGAATCTATGAGAGAGTTCACATTTTGAATATGAGCCTCCATGCACACAGACAGTCTGCGGAATCTGGCCTTGAGTCGGCTGAACGCACACTCCACAATGTTTCTGGTACAGTTGAAGATCTTGTTGTAGTGCCTCTCCCTATCATTCCTAGGCACAGCATACGGTTTCATAAGCCAATTACAAAGAGGATATGCACCATCTCCCAAAATCAGTGGTGGTATGGAAACTTCCCCATATTGGAACATGGGATTCCCAGGAATTAGTGTGCCTTCCTCCATTTTTCTAAACAGCAAGGATGAGCGGAACACATGTGCATCATGGATTACGCCAGAATGTCCAGCAAGCATGGAGAAGAAGATTCCATCGCCATCACATGCAGCCTGGAGTAGGATTGAGTGAAATGATTTTCTATTATAATAAGCCTGCCCCTCCTTTTTTGGTGCCGTAATCATGATGTGCGATCCATCCACTGCTCCAATACAATGAGGGAAACCATGTTTTTTCGTCGAGGAAATCATCTGAAAAACAGTATAGAAAGTATTGAATAAGGGGAAGATTAGATACTCACCATGGCGGTCGGATATGGTCTAACACCACTGCGTACGTACCTTGTTGAACTCTACCACTCGAACCTCCTCCTTCAGAAGTGTATGCTCGATCGCCAGACATACTTCAACAATGACACTTGGAATTGTAGAGGTGCCCTTCTGGAATACTAGTGAAATGGTGTGGTAACAGGAACGACTGACAAGGAAGTAAACCCCAATGGCCACTCGTTCTTCTACAGGTACTGCCGAGCGCATGACCGTGTCCTTCCACATCAGATATGGCTTAAGCACATCAGCGATTTCAAACAGCGTCTGTCGGGTCATTCAAAAGTTCTCAATCCACTGCCTATCCCAGTACTGCAGTACTGTATCGTGAAACCATGGCGACCGCCCGGGGTAGCACTAACATAATTTTTGCCTAGGTGATGTGAGCCTCCACTCAGCAACAGTCCAAAACACAGTTGAGTCCTTGGTGCTTAACTGAATAGAAACAATTGATGCAGCATGCTTTGGGGATTAGATGAAAATAGAAGCACTAAAAATATATTGATCAAACTTGTGACTTTCATGGAAGAATAAACTCATATTTTAGCATTAAACAAATGTTTAAAATCCAGTGCAATTGGATGCCATTTTTAGCAGAAAATGCAAGCTCATGAATATTTGAATCAATAAACGTAGGTCATGGTACTGATATAATTAATTACAAGAGATAGAAATTTATTCATACTGGTAGACATAGTTCATCATGTTGCGCTGTGATCTACTTTCCTAGAAATTGTGTCTGCTTCAACTAATAATAGTAGAAATGAGATTGTATGTACAACAGACAAAATGTACTGTTCATTTTAATTATACAGTATCACTTTTGTTGAATTATGAAACATGTAGGGTACCTTTCGGCCTTGCAGTTCTAATGTAATGATGAAGACAGTGATGTACATTGGGGACAGTCCCATCATGAAAAGAACATTTTAAAATTGCTTGCATGATACATAAGTTGAGGCTTGAAATGGTGCTGTTTCACAATGGCCATTGTTTTGTTTCCTCTCCTAATGTACATTAGCATGAAATTCTGTCTACTCATGACCTGTGCTTATCCATGCGAGAGAAGACTGGAATAAATCATGAGCTGTCCTCCAAGAACCAAAAAAACAAACAAAAAAATCAAAAAAAATCAATGATCAATCTCTAGAGTACAAAAATGTATCTCAGCAGTGTTCTGAAAGAGTGCATGAAGTCCATTGTTTAAAATTTTAAAAGGTTGCCTTATTGTATTTTTCTAGATGTTTCATGTTCAAAAAGGGATAGTTTATGGTACCAATGGTCCCATGCCATCAGAAAGTACAAAAATTAAAACAGTATGAAGAAGGGAAGGCACAGAAAGGAGATGAAGAAAGATCAGACTCTAGTGTCTGGACTGTTGTGTTTTTTTAAGGTGTTTCGGAATATGAATTCTTTCTCCAGGGGTCTTTGGGATAAAAACATTTTTACAGAAATACAAAGCTACAACAGACACAAACTCCAAAACACATGTGAAGCATTCCACACAGGGCAACTTACTAAGGGAAGGTGCAACTTAACAGTAAATCCAAGAGAACTTGGAGTTTGTGTTTTTCATATTGATGGCTCAGTGGTTTAGGCATCTGGACGCAGAGTTCAGTTCCCCACTGTGCCTCCTTGACAAAGGTTGGATTCAGTGATCCATTGGGTCCCTTCCACCTCTGCATTTGTAAGCTTATAAATGGCAACTTGCTAAGCCACCTGAAAAACTCGACTGGAAACAGAATCCCAAGCTGTCTCTGATACTTTTATTTATTTATTGGATTTTTATACTGCTCATCTGGCAGCGAGGTCACTCAGAGCGGTTATAGCAAACAGCTATGTTTTGTAGAAAAACAACAATTATTATCCTGGATTTACACAATTCCTTGAGCATACCTAAAGTAGTTCTTTGGATCCTACTCCCAGCCTGTTTAGAATTTTTGTGTTATCTGGAATTCAAGCCACACAACCACATTGCCCTGTAACTAGGCAAGGAACCTTTAAGTTAAGATGCTGCAGTCCTTTATCTGTCCATATTTATTTATTTATTAGGTAGGTAGGTAATAGTTTATTGCTAAAAACCATTGGTCATCGCAATCTTGATTAACAAAAGAAAGAAAGAAACTTATAAGGTTACATCTGCGACAAATATAATTAAAACTTTAAAACAACTGTGTGACACTTGCAGAGCAGTATAGTCCTCCCAAAGTTAGAGGTTGACCCGGATTTTCATAGCTGCCAGAGCAAACTTTGCAACTTGCTGTGTAACAAACCTGTCTGTACCAACAAGTAACTTACTAAGTTGGGCTCCAGGGGACCTGTCGGCCAGTGAACTAATAATACCACCAAGGAATATGCCTCTGGGTTGGTCGTGAAGGGGGCACCTGGTCTGCAATTTATTTATTGAATTTGTACCCAATCCTTCTAGTGCTGATACACTTACCTTGTACAATAAAGGAAAGAAAAACAAGTACAGTACACAAAAGCAAAGGCTTAAAACAATAAACAAAGAAACCCTACCCCAAAACCTCATTATCTAACAGACATCATGTATCGCTCAAGATAGTAGAAATGGAAACAGCTAATTTAAACACTAAACACTAAATCAATACAGAGCTGTCACAAGTTACCTAAAACTTAAATTTAAAAGAGGAAAGGCTTCCAAAGGCATGGATGGAAAAAAAACAGGCTTGCTCCCTGAAGATAAGGAAGGTGGGTCTTGATGTATCAGAAGGGTGTACCATATTGAGATGGCTGCTACTGAGAAGGCACAGTTTCTGGCTGACAATTTCCAGGCCTTCCTTGGAGTGGCCACCTGCAACATCTAGGATTGGGAGTCGTGGGTGGGACAGGTGGTTGACCTGAATGGGAGACATTGACAGGTAACCACAAGTCAACATTAGCACCCTTAATGTGCCCAGAAGCATACTGTTTACCAGTGCAAATAGACCAAGACAGGTGTGATGTGGTCACATATAACTGTATCAGTGACCAACCTGGCCACCATATTTTGCACCTGTTGCAGCTTCCAAAACTCCTTCAAGGGCAGCCCCATGTAGAAGGCATTGTAATAGGCAATCCTCAACCAGTCCTGTCAAAAAAGGGGTAATGATCTGGCCATAGCTGAGATCTGGTTCTCCCTTGAGAAGACCAGGTCCAGAGGCACCCACAAATTATGAGCCTGATCCTTCAGGGGGAGTGTGACCCATAGAGACCTCCTTAACCAATCAGGATGCCTTCCTAACAAGATATATATCTTGTCAGGATCCACCTGCAGCCAACTAGCCCTCATCTGTCCAGCATGGCCAGGCAGCTCTCCAGGGTCTGTAGGTGCAGCCTTCAACTGCTGAAGAGGAAAAGGAGAAACAGAATGACCATCCCGAGCAGCCTTGTATAGATATTGAATAGCAACAGGGAGATGACGGGTCCTTGTGGGACATCATTCTTTAATACCCACGGGAATTAAAGAGAATACTCAACCTGAACAATCTGGCACCAGTCACTGAGAAAAGAAACAAAGTCAATGCAATGCAGGACCTCTAATCCCCAATCCCATCAACTGACCCAGGTGGATACTGCGGTCCAGGGAATTAAATGATGCCGAGAGATCCAAGAGCACTAACAAGGTCATGCTGAGCCTCAGCCCTGTATGAATCTTCCTGCTTTGCCATCTCTTCATATAGAGCATCAAGACTTCAACAGACCGATATAGAAAATATGTACGGTATCTGGTGGTTGAGCCTGGAATTATGCACTTCACAGCCAATGGACCCTAGCCAACTCATAGTGGTGCTTCCACTGTGAAAAGGATTAGGAAGTGAAGGAATTTGTGCCCTTGTGTGGGCACAAATTCTCTCTTGCTTACCTTCTGATTAATTGCATGTGCATATTGCTGTTTGACTGCCTTTGAAAGGATTTGTATAAGGTGAGTCCAGTGCTTAAAGTGTTTTTTTCCCTTGGAACGTGTACATTCTACAACATTCAAACATGGACAATCCTTTAACCTCTGCCATTTTTCCATGGGGGCTTTTGATGGTTGCCACTGCTGTTTGCTCATCATCAGCATTTGATACACACACACTGATGTAATTGCCTCAAAAGGCAAATAACTGCAGGTTAATACTATTGTAAGAAAACTAAAATGTGACAAAAAGGAGCCACTGAACACAGATAAATGTATTGCCATAAATGATAATCTGAGGTTACCTTTAAAAACGTCCCCATTGGTTTTGGTCTTACCGGAAAAATGGAAAAACTAAATCTCTTCACAAGAGTTCTACTGCCACAGGCAATTCTACAGCTTTCCCACAGTTCTAGGTGAGAACTCTTTATTTGAGCTACTTCAGAACTTTAAAAAGATGGTGATGATTGTGGCAGTGGTACTGACTTAATGTTTGCTCTCCCTAGAGCAATTATCCAATATATCTTCTTTTTTAATTATATCCCAACATTCAGGTTTTGGCTGTCTTGGAGCTTCATTACAAGCAAGTCCATGCAGGGTCACTGAAAGATTGAAGAGAAGAAAATAAGGGACTATCCATCACTTTGATGAAATGGTTAATTGAAATTCACCTTCACGTACAAGCAACCTGTATTTTTTTTTTTTTGGAACTCTGCATATTAATATGGTCTGTTAACTTCATCAGTTTAAAAATGCTCACTAGCAGAGTTTCAAATAAAAAAACATTAAGGAGGGCAAAAAAAGGACTTTGCCAGCAATCACTGTGCATGCTGTTGTTGTTCTGTCTTTACGCATTTTGGTAGCTGCCGCCAACGTTGGTGAAAGGCCTGGACTTTGTCTCTTTAGGCCAGAATGCCAGTTGCCAGGAGTCGGGTATGTCGGAATACATATGTCATCCCCCGGTGTCCCTTTGAGAAATCTCGGCTTGACCAGGAGCTCAAGCTCATTGGCGAGTATGGGCTACGGAACAAGCGTGAAGTGTGGCGAGTAAAGTTCACTTTGGCCAAGATCCGCAAAGCTGCCCATGAGCTGCTCACTCTGGATGAGAAGAACCAGCGTCGTCTCTTTGAAGGTAATGCCTTGTTGCGTCGCCTGGTCAGAATTGGTGTGCTGGACGAGGGCCAGATGAAGCTGGATTACATCCTGGGGCTGAAGATTGAGGATTTCTTGGAGCGTCGTCTCCAGACTCAGGTCTTCAAGCTGGGCCTGGCCAAGTCCATTCACCACGCCCGGGTCCTCATCCGCCAAAGACACATCCGTGTGAGGAAGCAAGTGGTGAACATCCCTTCCTTCATTGCTCATCTGGACTCCCAGAAGCATATTGATTTCTCCCTCCATTCGCCGTATGGTGGTGGCTGACCAGGTTGTGTCAAGAGGAAGAATGCTAAGAAGGGCCAGGGTGCTGCTGCTGGTGGAGATGATGAAGAGGAGGATTAAGCTGTGGGGGCTGCTCCCCTCCCAGCCACACAAACTGATACAGAATAAAGCCTGCCTTGCTGTAACTTTACATAAATATGTATGGATGTGTGTTGTGTCTTTACAGTTGTGACCAACTCTTTGTGACCCCATGTCCATAGAGCATTCTTGGTGGGAATGTTGGAGTAGCTTGCCAGTTCCTACTCCAGGTGCCTACAACACCTGGTATTCCCTGTTGGTGGCCCATCCATGTACTAGCCAGGCCTAACCCTGCTTAGTTTCCAAGATCAGGCAAGATCAGATGTGGTCAGGGCATCTAGGCAGCTCGTATACAAGAATTCAAATGATCTCACTTCAGTGTATGTTTGATGGCAATCATCCCCTGTTAGATGAGGCATTCTTTTGCTTATCTGGTTGTCCAAAGTGATCCAAACCATTGCCGTCTTGTTATACACTTTTGGATAAATGTTGAAAACTTGTCCAAATCCTCATGTACTTGTTTATTATTATTTATTATTTATTATTTATTATTTCATAATTTACCCTGCCTTTCTCATCAAAAGGACCCAAGGTGGCAAACGCCAGCCAAACGCCAGACTTCAAAGCTGTAAGAGGATAACTTTATTCCATATACAATGACTGCAACTCCAGCGAGAGATGTTGGCTTACAACTCACACTCCCTAAAATACACCTGGAACACACCTCCTCCCACCGACCAATCTACCACCCGTTTTACAATTAAAGGGGACTCACCCTATTGTGGGATAATTTCCCCCACTCTGTTTTGCCTGGTCGATTCTCATCGGCCAAGATATAACACCCCTCCCCCCTAAGTGTACACTATAAACATATAAAATCTTTCAAATATGCCAGTTCTCTCCGGTTCCTCTGTGAACACCGTACTAACCCTGGCGACTCAGACTGTTGGTTTTCCCTTGGCAAATGCTGATTTTCTAAGGTTTGTTCATTATCATTCTGCTCCCCATTTTCAGGAGTACTTAAAGCCTCTCCCAAATCTTGTGGGGAGGAACCCATTCCTACCTCTGGGGTGAATGCCTCATTCTGTAACTCTGAGACGTTATCCTCCTCTGGTTGATCTACAACTTCCCCAGCATCAGAAACAGAATGTTCCACATCAGTTTCTTCCCCCACTCTTCTTAGCTGACCTACATGCCTCTTTCACATCAACCCCTGGTTAGTAGTTACCTCATAGGATAGAGTATAATGCAGTCTTTTCTTTTGCCTATCTGTTTCTGCAAAGTGATTCAAGCCATTGCTGACTTGTTATACAAGTTTGGATAAATGCCGAGAAGTTTGGATAACCTTCCAAACTTTTGCCATCTTTCTGTCAGTGTTTCAAGATTTTTATCCATGGAGGGTGCCTGTTTCTTCCCATAGGTAGGGAGCATTTTTATATAGTTACTGTGGCTTCAAATGTAATCTAAGTATGAATGTTGTTTTAAACCAGGATCCTCCACGCCCAGATCACCAACTTCTACCCCACTACAGAAAACCAGATCTACCGTGTGCCCTGCAGTGTGAGTGGGAACAGATACCATTTGGGACTTTGACCCATGGTAATCATAAAGGACATGAAATCTTGAGCCACACAACTCACAAAGTTGCCTTGTCTTGGATATAGAAATCACCCTGGCACAGCAAACCCGAGGAGACTCCAATACCACCCCTGAGACCAGCTTAGTGAGCTCAGAAAGGGGGACTGTTGTGTAACAGGGTGGGTGTTCTATCCCAGACTTCCACTTTCCAATAAACACATCCAAACCTGGAAAGCTGGGAGACGTGGCAACTGGTGGGGGCACTATATTTACTTTAGAACACTTCAACTCCACCTCTCCACCCCCTGGGTCTTGCTTCCTGCTGCACAGAAAAACCTGGTGGGCAAAGTGAGATTGACACCCCCAGCATCACCCAAGTCTCTCAAATGCAGCCCTGATCAACCTGCTCATCCAGGATCAAGTCCTAGATGGATGTTGTTTTCCCCATTTAACGATCAGGCATTTAGCAGCCATTTTTTTCCAACACAGGCTCGGATGGGGCAGTATATAAATCCAAGTAATAAATAATGCAATAAAATAAAATAATACCAAAAAAGATGCTGAAAGAGAAGTCTCCTAGATCAAGGTTCTTAAACTCCTGACTCCTTCTATGACTCCAAATGGGATACTAATACCGCGGTCATACCTGCGTTTTCTGCGTAGTTTCCCATTGGCAAACTATGCAGTAAAAGATTGCGTGCTAACCAGGAAGAGAAGCAAATTCTGCTCCCAGCCCACCATGCCCCTTGAACAGCAGTTTCAGCGAAGTTTCCTAAACCACCGCCAGGGGCTAGATGTAGAAATACGCAGTAAATTCAGTTTCTCTCCTTTCCACACGGCTTAAAAGATGGAGCCTTGGAAACTGGAGCTGGAAAGTAGGACAAAATGCGTAGTACACAGGTTAGGACAGAACCAGAATAGGAAGGTACGATGCAGAGGAGAGGACACCAACTGCTCATTAAAAACCATGTGACCTCTCCCGAAAAAAATACACAGGAAATTTAAATACAATGGAAACCCAGGTATGACTGCAGTCTAAGAGCGCACGTACCTCTGCACTTAGTGCGGTGGAGAGGTACTGCCTCTGAAGCTAATTGGTCTTGTGTACCTGCATAGTCAAGAGCCAAGAGGTCCAGGTGCTGCTACCTCCCAGTTCTTCCTCCTCCTCCCTCTCATGCCTTTTGCCACTTTCAAGTGGCTTTCCTAAAATGTAGCACTTGGTGGGCTCAGTGTAAGATAGAATTTTCCTAGATGTTCCTTTAAGTTTTCACTGATGTTCAAATACCGGGGGGAGGGGGAGGGGGCAGGGATGTTTCGAAGACAATAACATTTGAAATCAGCAGCTTCCTCACATGTAGAACTAACATCAAAAGAATGTGACGAAGATAGTTTGGAGTTTTATTCCTGTCCTTCCTGGTCATGTTGGCTTACTCCCATAAATGTTATGCCAATCCATATTCCTTAGTGTTGTTGTTTTTTCAGCATTGTCCTCATCATGGTTCCTGTAGTATATCCCGTGGTAATGAATTCCAAGAAATGCTCTCTGACCTTCTTGGATCATCTTGCTATTTTCTTCTAGGTATCATAAAATGCGTCATTAAAACCACCTGTTTGGTATGTCTGGTGTAAAGCATATATTCCAGAATGACTGGGTCAAGTTTTGCATAGGTGAGTCAAACAGTTCTGTTTGATTTTTGCTGCCAGTAAATTATTTTTCCCAGACAGGGAATCTGGATTTTTTGGGTGGTGATTCATCTATGATGTTCCTTAAATATGAAAATAAACTTTTCTGTTGACTCCCCATTCTTAAGGGTCAGAAATTTCATTTCCCACTGTATAGAACTCTGCAATAGAAAAATCAACCTATATGGTCAATGACATGCTTACGTGGTCTGAAAGCACTGACGTGAAGTAACCGCCTAAGATGGTATAACTAAGAGCTTGGGAAGGCCTTTTGAAAGAGCCAGGTTTTCAGGGGCCCTTTATTTATTTATTACACTTTTATACCGCACCATTTCCCAGAGGGACTCTGGGCAGTTTACAGATTAAAAAGCATCAGGTAAGTGAAGCCAGGGAAGGGGCATGATGAGAAAGGAGCCCCAACCAAAAAGGACAGCCGACAAGAAAAGATTATCTACCACAGCCATGCAGTCCATCCACCAGCACAGACAGTACGCTGTGGCCAGTGTGGGAGCCATGAGACAGCAGGAGGAGGAGGAGGGCCACAGAGTCTTCCAAGCATCTTGGAGGAGGCAGAGCTAAGAGTAGAAGCCCTTGGACTTCAGCATGATGAGAAAGGAGCCCCAGCCAAGGAGGACAGCTGAGAAGAAAAGGTTCTCCACCACCACAGCCATGCAGGCCACTGGTGGGCCGTGGCCAACCTGGGAGCCATGAGGAAGAAGGAGGAGGAATGGTTCCAGGGGTCTTCCAAGCAGCTGGGAGAAGGAAGAGGCAAAGTAATGGGCGTATTGGCTCAGGATTTCTTCCAAATCCTTCTGAAGGAGCTGCAAGGTTTCTGACTGATTGCCTTTGTCTGTTGGAGCAATGAACACAATGATAGGGTAGAATTCAGTAGTGTGGATGATCATCAGTGTCTGTGATTCAATGTCCAGGATAGCATTCTTGTCCTGTTAGTGAATCTTGCGCACCATCTCAAATTTCCTGCCAAACATGTTACCCTAGAAGCTACCAAACTCAAGGAACGCATTGGCTGGTATGTCTCTCATCATCTCCTTGGTGGAAACAAAATGGTAGTCTTTCCCATCCACCTCATTTTTCTATGTCAAGTATAGTTTTATAGCTCAGAGGCCAGGATCTGTTTATGAAAAAGTGGCAATATGTTATTTTATATTTGATACTGACTCAAGAAATCCCAACTTATGTTTAATCCCTTCTTGTGTGTGCCCATCATGCATATTAATCTTATTTCAGCTATTTCCCTTTGTATTCTTGATCTGTAATGATTCTGTTCCAAAACGGTGACCTTCAAGGAGTGTCCAGGTAAAGTGGAGTGGTTTGAGACAGGTTTCTGTGTTTTGTCTATTGAGGCATTTTCTTAGAGACTGTCCTCTTTGTCCAATGTAGTGTAAATGGGCATTGTTGGCAAAAGATGGCAAACTTTAGTTCTATTCTCTATTTTGCTGTTTTCTAATCTTGTGTGCATTAGTATTTCTTTGAGGTTGGGAGGTTGTATGTAGGCAAGTATGAGTCTCCCACCAAGAGCTTTGGAGAGTGATGTGTTCTTGTCAAGAAATGGGATGGAGATCATTTGAGATGCATGTGAGTGGTCTCACTTGTGGACTGTAAGTGACAACCAGTGGTGTTCTATTGTTTGGCACTTTGGATCTGTCTTGTAGCAGGTTATCTCTGCTCTGTTGATTTGTTCCTTGATCATGTGAGGTGGGTACTGTAGTCTGAGGAAAGCATTTTGTAGATCCCTGAGTTTGGAGTCTCTATCCTGTGGGTCAGAGCAGATGCAGTTGTATCTAAGGGCTTGACTATATACAATTGATTTAGTTGTGTGTTCAGGATGGAACCTTGAAGAATGGAGATAGGTATACCGGTCAATTGGTTTTTGGTACAGTGTGGTACTAAGATGCCCATGTTGTAGTTTCATAGTGGTGTCCAGATTGTTCCAGGGTGAGGTTGATGTTTGGGTGAAAACGAGTGAAGTCCTAGTGGAATTTTTTAAGGGATTCTGCTCCATGGGTCCAGATCAGAAAAATGTCATTATTGTATCTCAATTAGAGAAGTGGTTTCTGGATGCAGTTGTTAAGAAATTGTTTTTCCAGGTCAGCCATGAATATGTTCGTGTATTGTGGGGCTATGCGAGTGGCCATTGTGGTTCCTTTGATCTGGAGGTAGTTTTTATTGTCAAAAGAGAAATAGTTGTGTGAGAGCACAAAGTCACAGAGGGTGGTGAATACGTTGGAGGGCGACTAGGATGGTTGAAGGCCTGGAAGAGATGTCTTATGAAGAAAGGCTTAGGGAACTGAGAATGTTTAGCCTATCAAAAAGAAGACTGAGAGGGGATATGATAGCTATGTTTAAATATTTGAAAGGATGTCATATTGAAGAGGGAAAAGGTTTGTTCTCCATGGCTTCAGAGACTAGGACTCGGGGCAATGGTTTCAAACTACAGGAAAAGAGATTCCATTTGAACATTCGGAAGAACTTCATGACAGTTAGAGCTGTTCGGCAGTGGAATATGCTGCCACGGAGGGTGGTAGAGTCTCCTTCTTTGACAGTATTTAAGCAGAGGCTGGATGGCCATCTGTCGGAAATATTGTGAAGGGGTTCCTGCTTGGCAGGGGGTTGGACTCGATGGCCCTTGAGGTCTCTTCCAACTCTATAATTCTATGATTATATGATTCTATGATTCCTTGTTTTGGATAGTGTTTGTGATAGCTTGTAGTCCATTTTCGTGTGGTATGGTGGTATAGAGACCAACTACATCCATTGTAGCTAGGATGGTATTATCAGGAAGGTTCTGTAGTTCAACTTGGCTACAGATCTGAGCTCCACCAGGATTTCCCTTGGTCATGCCTGCAATACACCATTCTTGTAGCTCCAAAGAGGGGATGAGACCTGCTGATCCACTGGGAGAATCTTCCACCCAGCCCTGCCACCAGTTGCTGTCACGCTTGTTTTATTTATTTTAGATTTCTCCCCAGAAGGGGCTCTAGGTGGTTTTCAGTATATAACATAAAAGTGGGTATAAAATTTTTTAAAAGCATCTACATTTTTACAAAGTATTTTTGTAAAGTATTTTTCATTTTTAAAAGTATTTTGTTGATGATCTCGATGATGTCTCCTATCTGGAACTTCAGCTCAGCTTCTTTCAAAGGAATCAGGTGGTCTTTTTTTGCGGGGGGGGGCATCTTGGTCAAACCGAGCTCTCATGAAAGTCTGGAGGGCAGAAATTTGAATTTGCTGGTTGGGAAGGATCTTTAGGGAAATGGTTCCCTTGGTTTCTTTCAGGATCATTTGCAGTTGGTCTACTGAATGGGTTGGCCATGCTCTTCCTGTTGATTTCTAAGATCTCATCAACCATGTGAAGGAAGCCTTGCCTGTGAATCATACCCCCATTGAGGATCCGGGCCACCATGCAGCTCTTCTTCTCATTCAGCTTCAGTGTGGTGCCCATTGGTTCCTCTGTGACCTTCTCAAACTGGTTGAATCTCATTTTCCAGACTTCCCAGCCATTGGCATGGGCCGGGCTGCCCAGCATATACGTGTTCTCAGTCACTGCATTCATTGGGCACAGAACTGCCTTGGCCTTCGGCCTGTTCTGCAGCAGGTGCTCCACGTAGAGACTGGACAACACTGTCTGCATGCTGTTCACACTCTCCACCAAGCCTTATTTGAGTATCATGATGGAGTTATGGAGGGGGGAGTGGTGAAGGGATTGCAGAGCTTGGCCTTGCCACTGTGCCAGGATGCCTTCCTCCCACCTTGACCGTAGAGTGGCAGCAGCAACTGCCTCCTCTTCCGGACATCCAGTTCCCTGAGCTGGAGCACGCAGCAGCCAGCCATTACATGTCAGAGGAAAGGGCTGCCACTTCAGGATGAGAGACCCAAAGTTTCCTGAGGTAAAATTTGGCAGGAAAAGTGGGGAGGATAGGAAAAGACTATCCCAACCAGATAGAAATCACAGCAATCAGTCACAAACAAGGAATAGTTATGTGAAACCCAAACCCCTACCACAGGCCAATAAAAACAAATAACACTGAGGGAAATTTTAATATATATTTTTTATTCAGGATCTAGAATGAATAAACAATATTTCACCTGTGGTGAATTTGGGCATTATTGATCCAAATGGGATGCTCAAAGAAATAAAAAAAAATCAACCCTCCAGACAAAAATCTTTAGTATTCAGCAGTAGGAACAGGCAGTTAAGTGTTCTGACAATGATGTCATTGCCAAGGAAACTGAATTGTCAAAAAGCCCAGAACCTAGGGAAGCTAGGATGGTACAATGTTTCCTGATTAGAAATGATAACATTATTAAGGAATTCAGGAGAAGTCATTTATATCAATGGGAACAAAATATTTAGACCTCAGAGATATGTGCTTTCAGATGTCCATTTACATCTAGATATTATAAAGAAGGAAATACAATCAAAGGAAAGACAGTTACTCTAAAGGGAATTGGAGTCGAAACTGTTGTATTAAATTTGGCTAAAGTAGAGCTGAGGTATTACAGTTGATACAGTGCAGCGATGAGTAACCTTTTAGGGACCGAGTGCCCAAACTGCAATTCAAAACCAACTAATTTTTTGCAAAGTGCCAGTACAGCAATTGAACCTGAATACAGGTAGCTGTGAAGAGTCAATGTCAGGTGCCCAAAGAAAGGGCTCCGAGTGCCACCTTTGGCACCTGTGCCATAAGTTCACCAACACTGGTATAGTGTGTGGGAAGTTGCTATTTCTGACCAAATACCTGCTGCTTGTTTAATTGGGCTAGACTTAGCTGAACATGTGCAAAGTGCTTACATAATAACACACTCTCAGGGAAATCATATTATACATTCTGAGGAAAATACAGAAACTTTAACTAGTGAACCACAAACAGATGAATTGAATTTGGAGGAACAATGTGATACAATAGGAGAAGGCAACTTAGTATTGTTAAGAAACTCAAATAGTTCTACTTTTGCACAGGAGCAAAGGGAAGATAGAAGCTTAAGTGATTGCTTTGAGAGCATCAAGGAACCACTTCTACCCTTATCCTCTGAACACCCACAGAGGTATAGACTTCATAGAAATCTATTATACAGAGAAATTTTAGTAACACTGTGTAGAGGAAAAGGAGGGCCCCACAAGCAGCTGATTGTTCCCCAAAAATATATAGCCCATTCCTATCTCCAAGAAGAAAATATGTTCATCCCTGGGTTTTATCAGAATGCTACCATCATTTTATGCCAAAAATCAGTGCATTAGCAGCCCCATTGACCAAACTAACCAGAAAGAAGCAGCCAGAGAAGATGCACTGGAAACTGGAGTGCCAGCAAGACCTCATCCAGCTGAAAAGAGCCCTTACATTGAAGTCTGTGTTGATTGCAGCAGACTTTACCAAAGAATTAATCATCTTCACCAATACACCTAATGTCAAGCTTGGACATTATTTCTATTCTGCCTTTCTCCCGTAAAGAGATTCTGGGAAGCTATAGCCTTACTCACTAGCAATTTTCATGATAAATAAGACAAATCTTGATCAGAGATTTACACCATCTACCTCCTGGTGAAATTTTCAATAATCTGAGATTCCTACATAACTTGCTTTTTGTAAAAGGAATTGTTTAAATTTATATTTGTAAGCTAGCTCTTTTGTTTTGCTGCTTTTACTATAAAATCAATGGACAAGATGACTATGAATATAATTATTACAAGTTGACTGATGTAATAGTCTCCAGTATTGCCTCAAGGTAGAAAGGCAATAAAACAACATCCATCCATCGCTGTCTTAAATCTCTTTGGTTCAAAAGTTAACAGGCAGAATAGCAGGAAGAAAACAAAGGGCCCTCACATTATTTCTCTGGTTTCTTAAAATGCTTCTTTCTCCTCATTGAAGGTTATATCACGCTGATTTCTGCAATGTCTTGTAAGTCACAGTCATCACTTCCAAAACCAGACAGGGGTGGTTTTGCCATTTTCAGCAATTCGTAAACCAACCCCCACCGTGGGGAAAAATAAGTGAAATGGCTCAACAAGCAGCCCAGATAACCCAACTGTGATAATCTGTGATAATTAATGGTGTTAGATGATATTGAGGTAGCATCACACGGCAATTGTAATTCTAACTTCTTCCAACCTGATTACTTAAATATGACTATTGGTCACCACAATACAAACAAGACACAGAGGCCCTAGAAAAAGTGCAGAGAAGAGCAACTAAAATGATAAAGGAACTGAAGGCTAAATTGTTTGAAGAATGACTATAAGAGTTATGCAGGTTAACAGTCTTCCAATACCTGAAGTGTTGCCACAGGGAAAAGGGCATGGATTTATTCTCAGTTGCACCTGAGGGCATGGCAAGAACCAATGGTTGGAAATTCATCAGAGGGAAAACCTTGAAATAAGAAGAAATTTCCAGATGGTAGCGGAACAGCTTGCCTCCTGATGTTGTGGGTGCCCCCATCACTGGAAGTTTTCAAAACAAAGATTGAACAGCCATCTGGCTGGGATGGTATGAGGTCTCCTGCCTTGGTCAGGGGGTTGGACCTCAAAGGCCCCTTCCAACCCTATAATGG
Source organism: Phrynocephalus versicolor (assembly GCA_023846285.1). Lineage (NCBI taxonomy): Eukaryota > Metazoa > Chordata > Lepidosauria > Squamata > Agamidae > Phrynocephalus > Phrynocephalus versicolor. The sequence goes on along the minus strand of JAHTLZ010003526.1, from coordinate 13,490,026 downwards.
TTTTATGATTCTATGATTCATCGTATGTAAGAATTGATTTTACTAGTTCCACTTTCCAGTGAGTTTCCATGGCCAAATGGCTAATTGAACCCTGTTCTTGAGAGTCCTACTCTATCGCTCTATCCGCTATACCACTGTACCCTAGAATCTTACATGAACTAATAGCCAGCTACATTTCTGTTGTGTGTGTATTTTTTCAGATTTAAATTAATGCAATTTTGTATGTCTATAAATGGCTTCAAGTGCATAGATATTACTCATTTGTTTTTGAATAGCGCAGTTCTTCTACTAAGTTCAGCCATTCCCGTTCAGAGGTTAAGAAAAGAGCAGGCCTACAAGATGCCAATTATATAGATACGTATGAGGCCATTAAGAATACTCATCAGCCTTAAAACACTTGGCATCTACGTTCTAGCTTGGAAAATAGGTTGTTCTCATGAAAATAACATGGAAAAACATTACGCCTAAAGTTTAATGTTGTGATTTTTTGCACAAGATGTTAGGTCATTGCTAGTCTGGCTGCATTTCACAGGGACTTTTCAGGGTAGCTTTGTTTGTTTTGTTGTGTCAGATTCACAAAAAGGCAAAACAGCAGCTGCTGGTAAAGGGGGGGGGGAGGACTGTATCCTGAAAATGGTTGTAAAACAACCTGCCAGAAGAAAAGCTGCTGAGAACTGGAGAAGAAACATAATTCAAATGGTCCACCAGAGAATTTGGAAGTTGTTTTACTGTTCTGGTCCAGTTTATGCTTCCGCTGCACTGCTGAGAACATCCCTCTGCAGAGTGTAGAATTTTGCACAGCAAATGAGTTGCAAACAAGTAGTTGAGTTCTTCATAAATCATGCTACGATTTATTTGAAGTTAGTTCCAAAATAAACTTAGAGCTCTCTTACAAAAGAAATGCCAACACCACCCAGCAGAGGAAAAAGGGGAGGAAAAAAGGAGGAGGAGACTAGTTTTAACATTCCTTCTTAAATACAAAACATAACACATGTGACTCCGCTACTGTGAGATAATTCTTTTCAGCTGCAACTTGTTAGTGTCTCAGGCTCCAGAAAACCTAACAATGGTGGCATTTGCACTCTGGTAAGCAGGGTCGGCCCTGGTTAGTACTTGGATGGGAGACTACCAGAGAATACCATGTGCTGTAGGCGCCTGGAGTAGGAACTGGCAAGCCCCTCCAGTATTCCTGCCAAGAAAACTCAGTGGACATGGGATCACGAAGAGTCGGTCATGACTGGAATGACGCAACACACATACACAGGCAGTATGAAAAAAACAGATGGTTCATACACAGATATCCAGGGACACCAGTAAAATAAAAGCCGTGGGTGCCATCAGTCCAGGATGGCATGAGGTCTCATGCCTTGGGTAGGGGGTTGAACAAGAAGACCTCCAGAGTCCCTTCCAACCCTATGATGATTCTATGAACACTGACATTCAGCAGACCATTGGTATGAGGCTCCTTCCCAGCCAGCTGTCTTTCCTGCCTGCCCCTTCAGTTCTCCTTTATGTATATGGGCCAACAAGGACCAGCTATAATGTGCCATGGATTAGAAGTCAACTAAACATCCTTAATAGGGTAACAGCCTTTATATATTAACAATGACATTTGAATGTGCCTGCTTGGTGGTGAGGGTAGGATTTATGTTATCCATGGGAGCCATGTCTAAACCTTGATTGGTTGCTTGTTTCTTCGTGTCTGTAACTTCACTTCTGAGAAAGAAGTTTAAGAAGTAGGCTACTCCGCAGAAGAACACTTTGCCTTGCCTAAATAGATAAAATATCCCTATCAAACTACTTACCCACTTGGCTAATGAATTTTCTGCACTAATAACCATGAAAATACTGCATGCTCCTTCACATTAACTACCCTAGTTATCTAGGAGCAGCACTTAATTTTAAAATTGAATTAGGTGTCATGAAACAGCAAACACTTAAATCCAGGACCCTGCTGAAAAAGTAATTATGTGAGGAAGCTCCACTGTGGAATGTGTTTCTCATTTAAGGCACTGTTATGTCTTAAATGCTATTTTCCCTTATCAGGGGGCACAGCACTGTTCCTTGTTCACGGTGTGGTTGTACAGCTGTGGGATAACACTGATTAGCAGAATAGTCAGCATGAAACTCTATACAGTGGTACCTCTTAAAATGAATTTAATCCGTTCTATGGTCAATTTGTTTTATGAAAAATTAATCATACGGAACACGTTTTCCCATAGGATTTAGCACTGAAAAGGTATTAATTTGTTCTGGAGGCTATGGGTCACTTTGTTTTATGAAAATTTTGTCTTATGAAATGCGGTTTGTGGAAGGCATTGGGAACGGATTAAGGCACAAATAACCCGGGGTTGTTCCTGGGTACACGTGGAATGGTTATTTGTCTTACAAAGCATCCCATAGGAAACTTTTGTCATGCAAAGTATGCCTATTCCTGGAATTTTTTTTCTTCCTATGAGTTTTTGTTTTTGTTTTTTGTCTCACAAGGCATTTGTCTTATGAGGTACCACTGTATTTGCAAGCTGGAGTGTTCCCTTGGAGAGGAAAAATATTTTTCTGTTTAAGAGCTACAGACATGTTTATCTGCTCACAGAGATATCAGTGATGTAAGTGAATTGTGGGAACAAAGATATAAATAAATGGCACGCCATCAATCAGCATTTCTCTTCTTGCCATCTGGCCTCATCCTTCCAAACTCAGTATGTGTAGCCTGCATACTGTAATTAAACTGTAAACCGCCCAGAGACTACTTGAAGTGGCATGGGGTGGTATATAAGTAGAATATTTTGCTTTGCTTTGCTTTGCTTTGCTTTGCCTTCCAGATCCCAGTATCTGAATTCTGATGGCACATTTCTCCCATGCTTCCATAGGGCAACTCCTGTGCCGTAAACATCTCCCAATCTTGTGCATGATCCCAGGTATCCCCCTCACTATCTCCATTTTCCTCCTTAAATTCCCAGTCCTCAAGGATTATCAAGCACCCTTTAGGGTGTGGTCCACAACATCAACTCAGTCAACAGGTGAGCTGTGGATTTGAAAGCGTATCTTCACATCTGAAGAGGTGGGAAGCTCACTCTCCTCAGCATGGGGGCTAGTGGGGTAACACTGATTAGCAGAATAGTCAACATGAAATTCTATACAGTGGGACCTTGTAAAATGAATTTAATTCATTCTACGGTTCAATTTGTTTTAGGACTGAACTCACAGTCTTCATAGCCCTACAAAAACAAGAGGAGCAACAGTGATCTAGTTTGTGCAAATGAGCCAATTTATTCAAAGACATAAGCATCTAGTACAGTGATGGCGAACCTTTTAGAGATGGAGTGCCCAAACTACCATTCAAAACCTACTAATTTTTCCCAAAGTGCCAATACAGCAATTTAACCTGAATACAGGTGGCTGTGAAGGGGCGATGTTGGGAGCTGTGAGGGTTCGTTGTGTGGATACCCCATTTCTGAGTGCAAATGAGGATTGTCCAGTCTATTTGTACATTTTCCTAATAAACTTTTATTGTCCAAACCATAAGTTGCTTTATTTTGCACCACAGGTGCTATTGGTTCTGGGAGCTCAACAATGCTTTCAACTGTTTTTTCAAACACAAACGGATTTGACTTAAAAGGTCATTCTAAGGGTGGGGGAGATTGTTCTTCTGGGGAGCTCAATGGGAGTCCTGGGACACTCTCCCGAAACACTGGCTCCCACAACAGGGAAGCCACAGAGTTCTCTCGGGATGGTTGTCCCCACCTCTCCCTCGTCCGGTTGGCATTCCCCAGCCACAATAGTGATTTGACCTGAACTGACTAGGATAGAGGTCCCATGGGTCTCCAGTCCTGCTTCTCCCATCTCTCTCCTTCACGTCCTCCCCCAAGTTTGAGTCTTAACGACTGACTTTAACGGTTTTCCCTCTGCTTCCAACTGTCATTTCCCCCGCGAGTGCATCTCATCCCCCAATAGGCCTCCTCAACATTCTGTTCCTCTCTCTTATCCCCTTCCTTCACTTTATACTATTCCTCCTTATCTTTCCCTCTTAGATTTTCTCTTGCAGACGGTGCACTGCTGGCTTTTCCTTCTTGCTCTTGTCCACTCTCACAGGTACCCACAGAAAGGGCTCCGAGTGCCACCTTTGGCACCCGTGCCATAGGTTCGCCAACACTGATCTAGTATGTTGGAAAATGGAAAGCTGCCAGCCGTAAAATGTGGAAACAAAAATTTAGTGTTTGGCTATACATAGCTCTTAACTGAATAAATTGGTTTATCCCAAGGCAAATCTAGTCAATGCTGAAAATAATAATAATGTACAATTATGCAGTGATATGTAATGGTATGCAATTTAAAATGCTCAGTACTAGAAAAGCTAAACAGAGAGAATAAGCACACTAAAAAGCAATCTGTGGGCAGAAACATGAAATTACTCTATATGATAGGAATCCAGGGAATTGATTGTTTCCTATGAAGTCTTTTACAGGCACCTGGCTCTCCATAAAGAACAAAATAACATTTATGTAATCTCAACATTTTGTATATCATTCACCCAAGTAACCCACAAGTGTGTTCCTTTAGCGGCATTGTGAGGCTGGTAACTCTATCTTGATCAATATAGTATATGGCTGCAGAAATGGGTTTTATATGATTTCTACCCTTAGATAGCATGGGTAGTTTTCTTGCTGTAGGTCACATAGCCCTGTTCAGAACTTCATGCACAAATGTACAAAGGTCCAGAATCCTGAACAGACATGAGGGTGCATTGTCAAGAGTTTACCCCTACCTACAACCAGGTAAATGCCAATGCAGGGCTTTGTTCTGTGAACATTCACAGAAGCTGTGCTGATTATTAAGAAAATATCAGATGGGTCTGAGGTTGGGCTGGCCCTCATTACTTCCACTGCCTCATCTCACGTCCCACTCTACCCCTAGAAAGTGGCTACATAGTCTCCTACAAAGTCCCCAACCACATTAGAATCTCCACAGGAAGTGGTGGAGGAGAATAAAAACAGAGGGGGCTTGTCCAGGGGGACATCTGCAGAGTGTGACACCTTCTAGAAAGGATGGGAATCAGTGCTTGAAGGATCTATAAAAGAGGAGAGAGATCCAGAGACTATTAAGAGAAGACAGTAAGGAGTAGAATTCTTGAGGAACAGAGGAAGATGTACAAGGAAAAGGGAGCTTGAACTCTCACTTAAATTTTTCCCTGAAATTTAATCCATGTCATACAGCAGGTATACATACATTGCACAAGCAGCATGTGATCTTCAAGTGATTTTTGCTGTAAGTCAACAAGGAGTTAAAGTTCTCCTTAAAATTCTTGGGAATTATTTTGGGCCGTTAATTTTCTTCTCTTGCAGCTAGTAATATTTTTCGAAGCACTAATTGAACTTGGTTATTGTATTCCATGCCAAAGTAGGAGAGGTGCCAACCATTTTAATACAGAAATATGATTTGAAGTGTATTTAAAAGAATCAGCTATGACAAGTAATTAAACCCAAAGTGCAAATGTCATTTGAAGAACACTTCTTCAACTATTGTGGCTAATAAATTAGAATTGACAAATGGCTAAACTATCTGTCCCGTTTCATCGTTCATCTTCTTGCATCTTCCTTTGTTTCCTGTGACTTGTTAATTTCTTCCTCAAGTAAAATAAATCTGTGGTGACTATTTTGATTTGTGAAATGAGACTGTGTTTTCACAAATTAAAAAATTGATACAGAAAGGTCCAGTATGGGCTCTGGAGTCACCGCATGCTGGACAATTGGATGCCTGAATCAGAGAAAACTGTAAACTTCATGTTTAAAAAATGAAGATTGTGGATATTATAGGCATGAGAGAGAGAAGAAAACTGGAACTGAAATGGGCTCATCACTCAATTCATGACATAAAAAGTTGGAGGGGTGGTCAATCTCTATTAAACACCAGTCACTCAAGTATGCAGATTTTTATTTATTTATTTATTTATTTATTTATTTATTTATTTATATACTACTCATCTTCCAATGGAACTCTGGGCAGTTTACAACAGAATTAAAATCAACAGTACTGTACAAGAGGGGGGGGGGGAGATAGAGCCAGGACAATAGGAGGGAAAACCCTCAGCAAGAGGCGTCAAGAGGGTGGAGAGGAAAAAAATGGTTGATAAATTAAATTAAGGTAAAAGGTTGCCAAATGCCTCCCTAAAGAGCATGGTTTTAAGCGCTTTTTGAAGGTGTGCAGGGACTGTGCAAGGCTCATAAGACATTTCTTCCAGACCTGTAACCCTCCTCGTCACCCAGGTGGTGTCTGACCAGAGCAGAATAGAGTGATATTATCACTTCCCTTGATCTAGACATTCTTCTTTTTGTATATTTTTAAATGTATGTTTCTTTTGTTGCTACAAATAATACTGAAATGCCATCATGTTGAGTCTACCATATAGCACCTCTTCCCAGGTTCTCTTGGTAGAAAGTACTTGGGTGTGGTCCCTTCTTTTGGAGCTGTTCTGGGACTCTGCAGCTTGTCCACTCCTTCTGAGAGGGATAGTGGGAGGGTTGAACTCTGGCCCGCAGCAAGCTGCTCGTCTGTGCTATCAAGCTAGCTTTAGAGTCTGCTACAACTCTACTTAACCTGGGAAGAATATTTTCTGTCATCTTGCATGCTCTAGTTCATTATGAGAAGTAACATTAAGTCAAGACTCACTGCACAAAAATTTCCTGAGAGGGTCTACTAGACTAGTCTAATTTCAGCTGTAGAATTAGCTAAACACTCTCTGTGCACGTTGATGAGCAACACATATTTGTACTGGAGAAATTTTGTGAGGGAGTGTATGTTTTTTTCATTGGAATTTTATGAAATCTTGTTTGGTTTATTTTTAAAAATGTTGGGCAACTTTGCTAGAACTGTTATCAAGATGAAGGCAATAAACAGAAGTACATCACTCCCCTGGAGATCATAAACATTTCCCAGAGCTAGATGGCAATGGGAAAAATAATCTTTTGCAAATGAATGCTAGACTTGGTTAAGATACTTAGCTTTTCAACTCATTTAAACTACATGAGAGGGAAAAAATGTCTTTCCTGGAAGGAAAAAGAAAAAGTTGCTTCCTGGTATTGTCTAAGTTTGCTCACCTCGATGCTGCATTTTCTTGGCTAACTGAAGAAACAGAGCTTGGAACATTTATTCAGAAAATTAGTTTGCTGGTGTTAAAAATTAGAAATGGGGAGATTTATTTGTTGCTGTTACAGTTTAATTTGCTGCTGTTACAATTTAAAGCTGAAAATGTTTAATTATTGAGTTAACATTATTCATTAATGTGTTAGTTACATGATTTACAGAGAATCGTGGACTTGGAATAGGACAAAATCACCAAGTCCAAGGACCTGCTCAAGATATGAAAACAAATCAGCTGATAACTGGCAGGTCATTGACTAAATTTTGAATGAGTGCCTCCATTGTTGGAGCACTCACCACCTCTTAAGGCAATTGGTTCCATTGGTTAGAGCTGTCCGGCATTGGAATGATACTGCCATGGAGAGTGGTGGAGTCTCCTTCTTTGGAGGTTTTTAAGCAGAGGCTGTCAGGAGTACTTTGATATGGGTTTTTGCATGGTAGGGGGTTGGACTGGATGACCCTTGAGGTCTCTTCCAACTCTATGATTCTATGATCCACCCACAGAAAAAGATGTTATGTGCCATGCATAGGGTCATGGTGACATCCAAAATGCCTTGTCATTAACACCAATGCTCAACTGGAAACTCAAGGTCATGGCCACAGAACGATTCAATCCATAGTACTTCATATTTGTTCTTCCTCATTTCCTGCTGCCTTCAACCTTCCTAGCATTCATATGCTAAGAGAATACAGATATGTACACCCAACAAGACTAACTTCATTCCATGTCTTTGACACCTCAAACAGACTTCTTTAGCAGAATACTACTGAAGTTCTTCCTGCTAATTAGGTACCTTACAATTCTACTTCAAGCAACACAGGTCCAGAAATGGCCCATTAATTATGGTGGTTATGGTTTCTAAAACATGTAGTCTTTTAAAAAAAAATCAAGTGCCAAAGTTAAAAATCACTTGCTGAAGGTTATGAGTATGGGTGCCATCTCCTTAGGAAGAAAGAGGAGGTCTAGACTAGTCCCAACATGTATAGGCCAGAACCTTCTAGAATCTTGGCAAAGAAGCACCACTTTCCCAATTAAGAGGCTTACCAGTTGACCTTGGTTAAGCAGAAAAAGAGCAACAATTGTGCTTCTCATGAGTGCAGGTTTCCCAGATGATTACAGCTATGGCTCCACTGAACACTTAAAGTAGACCACAGAACCAAGATGGATCACATTTGCAGAGCTTGGTGAGATGTCTATTATGCATCAGACATACCACTAATTGCCTAACAATCACCTCTCCAGAAAGCTCTTCCACTTGTGCAATCCTAGCTGCACATGTGGAAATCCCTGACTGGGCACTGGCCTAAATATATAATTTGTCTTGGTCTCATCTTGATCTTTGTTATAAGCATGTAGTTTTTCTGTATCGCACATGGCTTAAGACTGAAGATATGGGATTTATTCAGACCAGTTGAAAAGCCTCATAGGCGACTTATGAGATTATTGAAAGATAGTGGCCAATACATATAGTGACCAAGGAATAGAACGGCATGAATTAGAAAACTACACTAATGTGCTCCTCCTTAAACTGAGACTGCTGTGCTGACGTTTGATTCTGAAATTATGTTTATCAAGGTTTATAGATTGCTGGTTTTGAAGCAATCATGTTTATTTCCCATACACTTGTCATTTGAAGTGGTTGGATGCTAAACTTGTAAATGACTGTGTGTCTACCCGCCAAGGCCATGATTTATCAAAGCATGAAAAGCACCATACAGACTCAAAAGAAAGTTTCATTTTCCATGCCACCTCTTGCACTCCTGAAGAGGGAAACCATTAGCGGTCAATTGTGAATGCTTAAGGTAGCCTATTTCTTCAGCATGTGATGAAAGTCAAGGGAATGCTATTCAATATCTTAGCAAAATGCATTAGGGTCCATCTAAAAGTGCAACACGGTGCATTGCTAGTATGGTGATGACAGTTTAAGACTAAGGACTCTAATCCAATACTAGTTGAGCTACATGAGATCCCTTTGATTTTTTTGTCCTCCTGTTCTGAGATGAAGGCAGTTCATCTTTCAAAATTATTGTGTTTCTTCCCATTCCATAATTCAATGGGTTTTGATGAAATGTTTTTTTGTTGGCAGCACTTACTAAATTGAATTTCTGTATGAATATGCTTTAATGAAAGCCTTAGCAACAGCAGCCCCCTTTTTAAAAAGGAATGCAATCTCATTTCAGAAGCAAGAAGACAACAGCAATGCTGAACATCGGGAGGACGTGTTACGTTTACCTTCAAAGATGCTTTTGTCTAGATCTTGTTTTATCAGGGAGGAATGTCCAGTGCTTGAAAAAAAATCTGAAGAATTATGGACGGTGAAAACACCACTTAGCATTCTGAACAAACTTAACCAGAAGGAATGGTTAAGAGACTTTTTCAACAATAGCTGAAATAGCGCTAGAACAGTGAGAGCATGACAGGCACTGGGCTTGTTGGGTGACAATTAATCATTGTATATTCTGAGCTGTTAGCTCCCTGGTCTTTTTGCTCAGAATGCTGTCACAATCTCTCCAAACACTTAGTACTTGAAAAGCAGGACCAAATTAGAAAAAAGGCTTCCTTTACCAAGAAATGGTGGCAGAAAAATGAATGTTCTATATCTCTCCCCTCACCCCTTCCTGGTAAGTTAAGAAAACCAAAAGGTATGGGGTGCCACCCCTTATACATAGCAATATCCCACCCAGTCATCTCTGTGTACTTGTATTTGTTTTGGCTTCTCCAAACCCTTTCCTTGGATATGCTATCTTCTGGGAGCTAAACTATATTAAAGGTACCCAAAGAGCTGTGTATAGTTCCATGTATGAGTAGGGATTCATGGATAGAAAGAAATGAATACAATTCCTCTTTCAAGATCAAGCAAATTGATTTTAATGGTACTAAAATAAGTTTTGATTAAAATCAGAAAAATGCCATTGGGAGGATTTTCCAGGCTGATCTCCCACCCCACCCCACCCCATCCCCGACACCCACACTCCAAATTTTCCAGATGGAGTGAAAACATACATGGTCTTGTATCTTTCTCCTCTTTCCACCCTAGTGTTTTAAACCTGCACCTCCTCCCACAATGCCACCTTCTATATCATGGGTTGGGATCCTGTGGTCCTCCAATTACTCTTGGCCTCAAGTTCTCACTAATTCCAGACATCATGAAGGGAAAAGGGAGCACAATACATGAGCATATCTAAGTCCTTTATCGTGGACTGTGTTGTTACATAAGAATTCTGATCTGAAAGATATTATGCAACCAACAGTTTGTCTGGATACCCTTGTAATTTATAAATTAGGGGGTGAATCAAGTCTCTACTAATTTCTTTATAAAACTACAGTATAATTTTATTTATTTATTTATTTATTTATTTTAGCTCTTGTATACCGCCCTATTCCCACAATGGGGACTCAGGGCGGTTCACAACTTCAAAGTAAGAAACAGATAAAATCTAATACAAGCAATAAAATACAAATTGGCTAAAAATTGGATCCAATATTAAGTAGGTGGGAGAGAAAAAAAAAACAGGGTCCCTAGCCCTCGCCGTAGGCCTCTCAAAAGAGGATGGTCTTAAGGTTCTTTTTGAACGCCGCCAGCGAGGGAGCCTGCCGTAATTCACCTGGGAGTTTATTCCAGATTACCGGTGCCACCACCGAGAAGGCCCGACCGCGAGTACTCGCTTTTCGGGCTTCACTCGGGGGGACCGTCCGCAGGGAAAGGGCCACCGAAGCACGGGTGGGCCGGGCCGGATCTAATTGTCGGGTAAGACGCTCCACCAAATAGGCTGGGGCCAAGCCATGGAGGGTTTTGTAAACCAAAACCAACACCTTGAACCTTATTCGGGAGGCAACGGGTAACCAGTGAAGGCGAGCCAAGATGGGGGTGGCGCGGTTGTAACAACGCGCACCAACCACCAGCCTGGCCGCTGTATTCTGGACCCGCTGCAATCGCCGAACAAGGTTCAAGGGGAGCCCCATGTAGACAGCGTTGCAGTAATCCAACCTCGACATGACCAGCGCCTGTACCACAGTCCTCAAGGAGCCCTCATCGAGGTACGGGCGAATCTGGGCGATAAGCCTTAGATGGTAGAAGGCCGACCTGACCACGGCTGACACCTGAGAGTCCAGGGTCAGATCCGGGTCCAGGACGACACCCAGATTCCTCACTCTTTGCGCCAGCTGGGGGGCAGACCCGCCCAGACTGGGAAGAGGGCCACAGTACCCCTCCGACGAGCCCCCGAAGAACATAACCTCGGTCTTGCCTGGGTTGAGCTTGAGTCTGTGGGTCCTGGTCCAGTCCAGGACCGCAGCCAGGCAACGATCAAGGGTACGGACGGCCTCCACTGCACAGGTGGAAAAGGAGAGATAGAGCTGCGTGTCATCAGCATACTGATGACAGCAGACTCCATAACTCCGGATGATCTCAGCCAGCGGCTTCATATAGATGTTAAAGAGCATTGGGGAGAGTGACGACCCCTGAGGCACCCCACAGGAGAGTGTCCAGGGAGCCGACAGCTCACCCCCCAAGCTCACTTGCTGGGTACGGCCCCCAAGGAAGGACCGGAACCAGGCCAAGGCCTGGCCCCCAATCCCAACCTCCGAGAGCCGTTCCAGCAGGATACCATGGTCGACGGTATCAAAAGCCGCTGACAAGTCGAGAAGGACCAGCAGGGTAGAGCAACCCCTGTCGGCCCTCCTCAACAGATCATCGTGCAGCGCGACCAGGGCCGTCTCCGTCCCATGACGCGGCCTGAACCCGGACTGGAAAGGATCCAGGACATGGTTCTCCTCCAGGAACGACTGGAGACGCAGGGCGGCGACTCGCTCAATCACCTTGCCCAAAAAGGGAACATTGGCTATGGGACGATAGTTGGACAGATCGTCCACAGCCAAGCCGGGTCTTTTAAAAGGATATATGACAAAAAAACAGGTACCCCAGCTCCACAGGGGCAAACACGTTCATGGTTTGGAATTCCATTGAACCTACCCCAAAGTAGGGCTGAGGGAAGAACATTGAATCTTGCCAAGATAAATGCTCTACAGGCTTGGGGGGTTCCTAGTGTAGATAGTTTGCTGACTTCTGAAACCCTGGAAGGATACCATGCACCTGAGGTGAGCAAGTTCTATTTCCTAATGTAAGCAATTCCTCCTTCTCAATATCATTAAGTCGCTGGCTAAAGGCTCGAAAGGCCTGATGTTGACCAAATAGTAAGATCAACTTAAGGGGCATACCAGTGGAGCTAACTTTGTGTTGGATTGCCCACGTCCACTTGCTACATGAGCATATGATGAAGAGCCAATACGGTGAAGTAGTTAGAGTGGGAGGATTCAGAAGGTTTGGGTTCAAATCCTTACTTAGTTTGACACTCATGAGTTGACCTTAGGCCAGTCCCAACATTCCCAGCCTGATATAACTCACAATGTTGTTTTTGTGACAATGTACAGGAAAATTATGTATATCTTGAACTCTTGGGGGAGGTTAATTGTTAATATAGATGAAACAGCTTCACCATTCTAATTGTGGGGAATTAGACCAATCCATGGCAGCTCAAGCTATCCGTGCCTGGGGGTCATGATGGCTATATATTTCCTCCCATATCGGAGCCCAAACACTTCTCAAATACCAGTTGCTAAGGAACATCAGAGACAAAAGGAATATTGCTCTGATGCCCTGCTTCTGGTTTTCCTAGAGGCATCTGATTTATCACTGTGTTAACATGATATTGGGCTACACAGACCTTTCCTCTGATCCAGCAAGGCTCCTGCACTATATTCAATACGCACTCTTCACATGAATTAGGAATAGCACCACTATTTTGGACATTACAAATACATTCAGGGATCTGTTTCTGCAACTAATTTGGGCCTGCCTGGATCTCCTTCTCCAGAAAAATGCTGATCATATAAACCCTGAGATCAATGTAGATTGCTTGTGTTCCAGCATATTTCTATAAAAGCTACCATTCACCCTTGTCAAAAAAACAGCCCTGACAATTGATTTGGGTTTGAGTAAAACACAATTAACTGATTTAAAAAGGAGTCCGCTTCAGGGATTTTCCCCTTACTTGGTGTCCCTTTGTTCATGGTAGTTGCAGGAATGATTATTGTATCCTGTAGTGTAGACCATCTTGACTGCTGACCTTGGTGACCTGATTCACCACTGCCTCTAGGTTTATTTGGATTATCACTGTTATTGTAATGTCCGGGGTGTGAGTGGCAGCTAGGTTAACAGAAAGGGTCCAGGACCAGGGTATTCCCAAAAGCCTGATGGGTATTGAGGCCAAGGGGTGTGGTCAGCCAGTCCGAGTTCAAAGTACAGGAAGAGTCAGAGTTGACAGTCAGCCAGTCCATGACCCATGAAAAGCAGTCCAACAGGGAGAGGGATGCCAGCAGGAAAGATTTACAGAGTCCCAGGAAGGTCCAAGGTTAGCAGGCCAAAGCTTCTGGAGTCCAGAGATCTGACATTGCCGAGACAAGGAACAGGGAGTGCCGACAGCTTTATGCCAGTAGCAAGCTCACCAGCTGTACTCTCTGATTGCCTCAGCCTGAGAGGGGCCAAGGGAGGCTCCACATTTGCTGAGTCATGCGGCCCCTCCCTGTTCTGTTCTTAACCTCCCATAATGCTGGCTCTGTACTATTTTTTACATAATCTGCCAACGCATGCTTCTCTTCTTCAACTGTCTGCTTCACTTGCAGAAGACCTCTACCACCTAATTTTCTAGGTAAATACAGACTGTCAACATCACTGTGTGGATGTAATACATTGTGAATGGTCATAAGTTTTCTTGTTTTCCTATCCAGACTATCTAGCTCCATCTGAGTCCAGTTTATAATGCCAGCTGTATACCTGATGACCGGTATGGCCCAGCTATTAATGGCCTTGATGGTGTTATCACCATTCAGCTTACTTTTTAATACTTTTCTAACCCTTTGGATATATTCTTTACTGACCACATTTTTCACTTGACCATGCTTGATATTATCTAATTGCAGTATGCCCAGATATTTGTAAGCTTCAGACTGATGATATTTAATAGCTTGTCCATTTGGCATTTCAATTCCTTCGCTCTCAGTGATTTTTCCTTTTCTCAGTGCCACTGTAGCACATCTGTTTAGTCCAAACTTAATACTAACATCAGTACTGAAAATTCAGGCTGTGTTGGTCAGTGAGTGCATTTCAATTTCTGATTTTCCATACAACTTTAAGTCATCCATATACAATAGATGAGAAATTTTCCCTGAATGTTTAGCAGTTTGGTACCCTAAATTTGTCTTCTGCAAAATTATTGAGAGGGGAATATTATTATTATTATTATTATTATTATTATTATTATTATTATTATTA
>JAHTLZ010003526.1:13452126-13475548 GCA_023846285.1 Phrynocephalus versicolor | reverse complement strand
TATTATTATTATTATTATTATTATTATTATTATTATTATTATTATTATTATTATTATTATTATTATTATTATTATTATTAAATCTGCTTTGGCAAGTGCAAAGGAGGATGCATCACCTTGTACAAGAATTCAGGTGGCATTCCTTTTGTTTGTACATGAAATTCAAGGGGGCTTAGTTCTTCAGGCAACAAAATATTTAGAACCACCTAACCATCACCAAGGGGCTGGTTTCTTACTCAGAGGAGCAAGGTTACCAGCTCAAATGAAAATCTTAAGGAAAAACTTTTAAGGGCATGAGTGGTTATATGTGGCAATAATTCATTCACCTAATGTTGGGTCCTAAATGTCTGTTCTCCAAGAGTCATATGCATGTGTAAATAAACGTTAAGAATTAGATAACAGCTTTCAGAGAAAAGGCACAGAAGAATTAGACTCTTCACCCCAGGTAAACCCTGTTTTTTTTTTCCTTGCTAAGTATACACTTGTTTAAACAAAGCTTATTTGTATTTGCAGCACCCTCTCCTGGTCAGAAAAAAGTCAACAAAATTGTTGCACTGCATGGTCTGCAAGACTAAGTATGGTCTACTCAGAGGAGGCTGTTTAATCCCAGTGAAATGACATAGTTTAATGAACCATTAACTAGTAATTAACCTTCTACATCCCACATTATTCTTGGGCTGCAAGCCGCATAATCTGTCCCCATAGTCTTTGCTGGCTAGAGGGACAGATGGGGTAGCCCCTCAACCCCCTTTGGGGGAAGGAGGGACTAAAATCCTGGAAGAAGGAAGGTGTGCATTATTGACTGTCATGTGATGCAACTGAATTAAAGCATTATTATGGTAAGGATCAGCTAGGGCAAGGGTGATGAGAAAGGGTGTTGGTGGGAAAAGGGAAGCAAACAAGAAATAAATCATGATAGCAATATGATGAGTTTCCAAACTTGTGGTGCCTCCTGAGTAGTCGGGAAAGGGTAAACAATAAGGTGAGTAGTCCAACCAGTAAATCAAACCAAGATCAATTCTTGGGGTAGGCGGCAGGGTAGAAGTGGGGGGGAAATGCCCATCCAATGCCCATCCTTGCAGGCATTGGCTCAGCAAACCAGGCTAGCATGTGTTCACTTGTGCATTCTCCAGAGGAACTTCCATGAGAAAGTGTGGGGGACAAATGTCAGAAGAAACCAACTACCCCTCATCATTCCATTTTGCCCCTTTTTTCTGAGGCTTGTTTCTGCTTCAAGTAGGCGCATCAATAAGGTGCCGGCATCATTCCCATGGAATGGACTGTTGGATTGTAAAGAAGGCATATTTTAAATCCCAAAAAGTGAAATGTGTATGATGTCCCAGAACTAGTGTATATAGGTATGAGATGACTAGCACGATGTCTTGAGTAACACTGTTAACTGCCTGGAGGTTCTGAACCAGCAGATGGTTCCCTTCTTTCTTGGGTAACCCTATTATGGGAGTGCTAAATTCAGACTCATGAAAAACTATAAATTGTGTGATCTCAAAAGAGCTAGAAGGATGTCCTGTAACCTCCGTTATGATTCAATTTTAATGGGTATTGTTTAATCTGAAGCTGGCATCATCCAGGTTTTAGAAGGAATTCAAATGGTGTAGCCCACTTGGTTTTTCCCAAGTGTCCCTTCTGCCTATGCCCATGGAAGTACCTAATCTATGACCTGGGTTCAAAGGTGGGTCTGTTCCATATTTCATCCTCTCAGGGTCATCCTGAATGCCTTAGCCTCTGAGTTTCCAAACTGCATTGTACACCCATTTTCTGAACATTCCAAGTTAGCCTGTAACTTCATAAGATCCTTTCCAGCAGACGAGTTTGGCATTGTTCTGATATATAAAAATTGGTGCTCTAATCTTTGTCCCAATACCTCAAGAGGAAGCAGGGAAAGTGTTGGCACTCTCATAGGTTGTCCAGATGCTCCCATTACCATTTTCTCTGACTTGAGAGAGGATTTCCCATAGTTTCCCTTTGGCAGTACACGATGACACAGTAAGTTGACTCAATGTCTATGAGGAAAGGGAAAGTCTGACGATCCACCTTCAAATTCACCATGGCGGGAGGTTCTGAACCCCACAATCCAATCACCCTTGCATGCCTTGGACTTATCCTAGCGCCATTTTGCTGCTGACTCCAAAACAGTCCTTCCCTGTGGGGTAGTCCCAACCCCAAATTGTTTGCAGAACTTGTGCTGATCTTTAGCTAAAGGGGGTCCTGCCCCCTTTTCCTCTTCCTCTTCCTCTTCCTCTTCCTCTTCCTCTTCCTCTTCCTCTGATGTACGCCCACCCTTTGCTGGATGTTCTCAGAGTACATCAAAGCAAATATTTATTTTATTATTTATTTGGAGTTTGGTCAAATCCATGTTGGTTGCATCAATGACACCATCCAACCATCTCATTCTCTGCCATTGCCTTTTCCTTTTGCCTTCATTCCTTCCCAACATCAAGGACTTTTCCAAGGAGCTCTCTCTCCCCATGAGGTGGCCAAAGTGCTGGAGCCTCAGGTTCAAAATCTGTCCTTCTAGTGAACATTCAGGGTTGATTTCTTTCAGGATGGATAGGTTTGATCTCCTTGCAGTCCAGGGGACTCTCAAGAGTCTCCTCCAGCACCACAGCTCAAAAGTGTCAATTCTACGATGATCAGCCTTCTATATAGTCCAGCTTCCACTTCCATTCATCACTACTGGAAAAACTATAGCTTTGACTATCTGCACCTTTGTTGGGAAAGTGATGTCTCTGCTCTTTAAGATGCTACCTAAGTTTGCCATCACTTTCTTCCCAAGAAGCAGGCATCTTCTAATTTCATTGCTGCAGTCACCATCTGCAGTGATCACAGAGCCCAAGAAAATAAATTCTGTCATTGCCTCCATTTCTTCCCCTTCTATTTGCCAGAAGGTGATGGGACCAGCGGCCATGATCTGATCTTAGTTTTTTTGATGTTGAGCTTCAGCTCATTTTTTCACTCTCCTCTTTCACCCTCATTAAGAGGTTCTTAAATTCCTCCTCACTTTCTGCTATCAGAGTAGTATCATCTGCGTATCTGAGGTTGTTGATATTTCTTCCGGCAATCTTAATTCCAGTTTATGATTCATCCAGTCTTGCCTTTTGCCTGATGTACTCTGCATATAAAATGTAAGGTGACAGTATACAGCCTTGTTGCACTCCTTTCCCAATTTTAAACCAGTCAGTTGTTCCATATCCAGTTCTGATGGTTGCTGCTTGTCCTACATATAGATTTCTTAGGAGACAGATAAGGTGGTCAGGCACTCCCACTCCTTTAAGAATTTACCATAGTTTGTTGTGGTCCACACAGTCAAAGGCTTTGGCATAGTCAGTGAAGCAGAAGTAGATTTTTTCTGGAACTCTCTAGCTTTCTCCATAATCCAGTGCATGTTGGCAATTTGATCTCTAGTTCCTCTGCCCCTTTGAAATCCAGCTTGCACTTCTGGGAGTTCTCTGCCCACATACTGCTGCAGCCTCCCTTGTATAATTTTGAGCATAACCTTACTAGCATGTGAAATGAGAGCAATTGTATGATAGTTAGAGCATTCCTTGGTGTTGCCCTTCTTTGGGATTGGGATTTAGAGCGATCTTTTCCAGTCCTCTGGCCACTGCTGGGTTTTCCAAATTTGCAGGCATGTTGTGTGTAACACCTTTACAGCATCCTCTTTTAAGATTTTAAATAGTTTGACTGGAATGCCATCACCTCCACTGGCCTTGTTGTTTGCAAAGCTTTCTAAGGCCCACTTGACTTCACTTTCCAGGATGTCTGGCTTGAGGTCAGCAACTACACTTTCTTGGTTATCAGGGACATCCAGATCTTTCTGATATAATTCCTCTGTGTATTCTTGCCATCTCTTCTTGATGTCTTCTGCTTCTGTTAGCTCCCTACCATTTTTGTCCTTTGTCATATCCATCTTTGCACAAAATGCCCCTTTAATATCTCCATTTTTCTTGATCTCTGATCTTTTTCCTTTTCTATTGTTTTCCTCTATTTCTTTGCACTGTTCAATAAAGAAGGCTGTCCTGTCTCTCCTTGCTTATTTTTGGAAGTCTGAATTCAACTTTCTGTATCTTTCCCTTTCTCCCTTGCATTTTGCATCCCTTCTCTCCTTCACTATTTGCAGGGCCTCACTGGACAGCCACTTTGCTTTGTTGCAAAGTTCATCACTTATCTCACCAGGGGTGGAAATATACGATAGACTATTGTCAGCATACTGATGATATAATGGTCTTATTTTTCTTAGCCCATCATTTTAATTTAATTTTAATTCCTCCTGGAATCTATTGTTATATACCATAAAGCTACCTCCACCACAGTGGGGATGTTAGCGGTGAGGGCTCCATCAACTTTATTAAGTATATCTGATGGTGCGTTTTGAATATATAGAGTGTTCAACATGGTCTGGGTACAGATCTAGATTCTGGCGCCATGCTTTCATTATCTGCTGTAAATACTCAGCCGGATTCTCATCAAGGTATACCTCATGTACCTTGTGCATGGCTATCTGTATTGGAAATCCTTTCTTCAACCCCCAAACTATTGCTTCCCTAAACCTTGATAGGGCTAATCTGTTCATCTGTCTGTCTCTGATCCCAGATGGGTTTTGCCTCCTTCATTGTTTCTTCAATGGGCATATAGGTTTGGTTGCCATCACTCTCCCAAAATATCTACCACATTAATTTTTTTTTGCTGCTTTCCAAACCAGCATCCTCTCTGCTTCTGTTCGGAGCATGTTCATCCCCCCAGGTAGGTTGATGGTACTGGGAAACAACTGTCATTATCTCAGGATCATCCAACTAAGAGGAGGCATGGGACTTCCAGTTGAAAAGAACCAAGTGAAGAAGGGGACATAAACCAAGGGCACAAGTAATTTCATCACCCCCTGTTTCGTAGGAAAGAGCAACTGTTTGGGCTGTACTTCCCTAATACTGTCAGCTGGGTTCATAAGATTGCCATCTTGAGTCCTAGTTCAGGCTGGGCTTCCTGGTCCTGGATCTCATTTTCCAACTTCATATTTCCCCTCTCTTCAGTCTAGATATAAAGACTCCAATAGCATTTGTAGGCATGAGCTTCCAGTTATGATGATGATTCCTTATTACGGTCAAAGACCAAAAATACCAAACAACCAGCAATAATCACATACAATTCGAAATTTGAAATAAGTAAAAAAATTATACAGACTTCCATTAAAATACTAATAAAAAAACCCTTACTTACAGATTCATAAATTACATACTCTACTAAGCTGTATAACATAAAACCATGGCCAGGTTTATGGTATAGAGGTATTATTATCTATCTTGGTTGCAAGCATCTGTTTGCGAGTTACTATTGCTGCTGCTCAGAATTTAGCCACATTTCTTGTGATATCATGAGTATCATCAGAAAGTAGCAGTTGAACATAAAATCCCTCTGTTCTTCCTGGAAATTTGCAGATAATAGGAGATAGGAGCTCCATGCAGATATCCCGATTGCAAGAACAATATAGGAGCACATGTTCAACTGTTTCAGTTTGGTCATTATTGCATGGGCAAATGCAGTCTGATGGAAGCAAACCTTGAAACCTTCCCTCCAAATGCTTAGAAGGTAGTATATTGAATCTAGCCAATGTAAAGGCCCTTCTGGCATTAGATGAAATAAGACCGGCTAAGTATGGAGAGATGGTAAAAGCAGATTTCAAAACATGGTTGTATTTCCCCAGCTGGGCAACATGATTTTGTAATTCTATATTACCCTTAGTTTCACCGCATTCATGGCCTCTGTAAGACCCATTGCTATAAGTATACTAGGAGAGTAGCCTAATTTTGATATCTCTGCAATTATATGCTTCTTCCATTCTGACTGAAAAGTGTCTATTAACATCAATGGGGGCAGGCCTTCTGATGAAAAAATAAGTTTAAGCCAGTATTTAATCATAAGAACTTTGACTCGTGCTACAATGGGTACTAACCCAACCTCGAGACGAAGAGCTACATTGGAAGTGCAAGGTGGTACTCCCAGGATAGCTCTCACAAATTTGATCTGAACAATCTCCAGAGGTCGTAAATCTCAGCATAACCAAACACTTGAGAGCCATTGAGTATTTGGGAGATGATTCTGGCCTTAAAAACTTGTATTGCTCGTGGGACATGTTTTCCCCCATTGGTGTGAAAGAATCTAGTAAGTGCTACAACATTTTTGAGCACTCATTGCTGTGTGATTTACATGTGTAAGCCCAGAGCTGGAAGAGTGCAATATTATGCCAAGATATTTATAATACGGCACTTGCTCAATAAGTCGGCCATTTAGAGTCCATTTATGCTTTATTCTCCTTCTGCTAACATCCATAATCTTAGTTTTGTCATAGTTGATTGTTAGTTGTTCTTTATTGCAGTAGAAGGCGAAGGATCTCAGAAGTCTTCTGAAGCCTACACATGTTGTTGACAATAAAACAGCATCATCAGCATATAAGAGTATTGGGCGGGTGGCAAGCATAGGTTGGTGAAAATTTGAGTTAGTTAAGTTACTAACTAGGCCATTGATTTGGAAATTAAACAAAGTGGGGGCTAATATGCAGCCCTGCCTCACTCCATTGAGTACTTGGACATGGTTGGATAAGATCCCAGCTGAATTACATAGAACTCGCAGATATGTATTTTTATGGAGTCGCCGCATCAGCAGAAGAAGCCATTTATCAATATTAGTGGGTATCAATACCACAGGCTTCCCCTTGGTATGAGGTTGAAAGTGGATTTGAAATCTATAAAGGCTGCATATAAGGCACTACCATTAGGGGAAGAATATTTGTGTGCCAGACGTTGTAAAATGAGACCCTGATATATGGTAGATTTGCCCTGCCTGAATCCAGCCTGTTCCTCTGCAAGTATATTCTCCTTCAGTAGCCAATCCTGTAATTTCCCCAGTAAATGGCTCTCATAAAGTTTACTAATGGTGTTTAATAAGCTAATTAGGTGATAATTAACTGGGTCTCCTCTATTTCCTTTTTTGTCAATTGGAACAATAATAGCTAGACCCCAGTCCTTGGGTAAATAAGCTGTTTTGTCAATCCAGGTAAATAAAGAGGCTAATACTGGAGCCCACCAGTCAGCTTTAGACTTGATTGGGTCAGGTGGGATACAGTCTGTTCCAGGAACCTTACGTGGTTTGAGTTTATCTATCAACATAGAGTTTTCCCTGGGAGCAACTGGGCGCCATTCTGACAAATGTTCAAAATCAGTCTGGGATTTTATAATGCTTGTCAGATGAACTGCATAAATGCTATGAAAATATTCCTCCCAGATGCTACGCAATATATAAAAGTCTTGTTTGAGTATGTGGGATAATGTTCCCTTTGTAATGATCTTCCAGAAGGAGACAGTGTCTCTCAAATTGAACTGAATTCACCCATTCCTGTCCATTTTAAGTTAGCTGATGCCCAAGATGTTAAATGTTTATTCTTGCCATCTCACGTTTGACCACATCCAGCTTACCCTGGTCCATAGATCTCACATTCCAGGTTCCTATGCAGTATATTTCTTTGAAGCATTGGACTTTCCTTTCTCTTCCAGGCATGTCTGCATCTGGGCATCCTTTCAGCTTTGGCCTAGCCACTTCATTAGCTCTGGAGCTACTTGTACTTGTCCTCCGCTCTTCCTCAGTAGCATGTTGGACGCCTTCCGACCTGAGGGGCTCATATTCCAGCGTCATATCTTTTAGCCTTTTGCTTCTGTCCATGGAATTTTCTTGGCATGGATACTGCAGTGGCATGCCAGTTCCCACCCCAGGACGTCATATTACAGGCCTCATTGTCACCATTGTTGCCTTAAATGATGAAAGCACAGCACAACCTCTTGTATTCTGTAGCCTCACTGATCAACTGGTCAAAAAAGTAACAGTGTGCCCCCATTTATAAGCCTAACAAAGCTTATAAGGCAACATGGCAAAGTCTAATATTAGAACAACTCAAATTATCTTCCATATACAGTAATTTCTTCAGGATCTTATCAGTATGTTGTTGAGAGTTAATTTTGGTTTCATTATTGCTAGCCAAAGTGGCAACCTGACTCAACTGAAGCCCCATTTCTTAAAATTTTAAATTAGTTTTAGTAATTTCAGATTGGATATTTTGAAGGCTTAAGCTCAGCTTTTTATTTAGTTTCACCGCCACCTCAAATTTCTTATCAGAGCTGCTGTGTTAAGTCTTTATGTCTTTGAGCATCTGGGAGAAATCAACCTTCATCTGCTTTAACTCTGCCATGTTTCCTGGCTGGTTTCCCAAAGAAACTCCAGAGCCTTCTCCCTCCTCTCCCGGGGAGGGGGGGGGGGGCTTAAATTATGATGAAGAGATGCCTGTTCCAGTCTTTTACCTGATGTTTTTCTAAGCCAGGAAGAGTTAGGTCTCCTCCTGTTTTACTTTTAGCTTTGCCTTCCTTTCCTGCATAAGCAATATTAGGCACAGTTGAAAAACACAGCAGTGCTCTCACTTCTCCATTTAAATCTCTTTCGTCAGAAAGTGAAAGTAGTAAGTTTTATCTCAAATAGCAGCCTTTTCACCATGCAAACTGGCTTTTCTCAAACATTCCAAGAAAATAAGGGTTGTTAATTACTCACATTATTAGCTTTGAATAAGGGCATAATAACTAATTAAGTTTTAGTCGAGCCGCAGTGCCAAGGAAACTAGTTGAATATCGTGCGGGCAGAAGTGACGTCCCCATTCCACACTTTATTCTCTTCTTCATTTTTTATTTCTTTATTTATAACTTTGTGGCATATCTCTTTTACCTTTTCTTTCCACCCTATTGTTTATTATCATAACAAGTCAGGATGCCAGTTCATTACCATGATGATGGAAGAGAATTGTTCAGATTATGTGGAATGTTTAGAGCTTTGTGTGTGTTGGGTGAAATGTCCCATACTTCATACAATTTTCCTATTATGTAACTTTCTATATTCTTCTATACTCAAAATCAAAACTTTATTGTTTATGACCATAGGCCTTTACAAGTACACAATGCATAGAACCAAAGAGATTGCAGCATTTAAAAATCAGTTTTAAAAACACTAAACATGATTTAAAAGTATTAGCAGCAGCTCCCACTGAACTAAGTAAGGACCTTTATGTTGAGTGGCATTTGAGTCCTTGAGAAACCCAGACCTTAACTTCTTAGCTGCCAATGCAAAGAGTGCTACATTATAAGTAATGAATGGCTGGTTGTCAATGAGCAACCTTACTACTGTTTCTTCATGGGTATACAGTGGACCCTTGTTTAACAAACAGCTTGTATAACATAAAATTTGTACAACATAAAAAATTCCAGAGATAGGGGAAATTTGCTTAACATAATCGTGTATGGGGAAAATTCGTACAACATAAAAATGGGATTACTCCCTTTTTAATGCATTCCTATGGGAATTTGTATAAAGGAAAATTTGCTTAACATAATTTCATTTGGAACGAATTAATTCCTTTATACAAGGTACCACTGTAATTAGGGAACATCTGGGTGATAGGCAATAAAAATCTATCTCTAGGTTTCTTGTAGAGAGGGCAGAATAGTAAGTAGTGGATTATGTCTTCTATCTGATTGCAGCCATAGACACATTTACGTTCTAAAACAGGAATTCTTTTTTATCTCCCTTCAAGGTAAGCAGAGGGCATCTGTTGAAATCTAAGTTTAGTGAAAACTCTGCGAAGCTGTGGAAAGGATAGTGTCTCAAAATATTGTGGCCTCATATGGTTGATCTGGGTTTTGGGATACCACACTGAGAATCGAGACTCAAAAATTGTGGCCCTGTATTGGCAAGTGTCAATATCAAAAATCCAGTTCTGTAGTGTGTTAAAACTAGAATCATGATTCATGACTAAGAAATTTTTCCATAGTGAGATCATAGATCTTTAACTTATTTTCGCACTGCTTCGCCCAGCCTTCAGTCCGCAGTTGTTCTAGCCAACATCTTAGTTAATGATTGGTTGTCCAGGCCATTTAGCCTATCTCAGTATCTAAAGTAGGCTAAATCAATTCTTGCACCAATTGAAGGGAGCCCTAGCTCTACTCTAAGGTGTGCAGAGGGGGTCCCAGGAGGAAGCCCCAACAACTGCCTCAAAAGTTTATTCTAAATAATTTCCAAATTAGGCTTGGCACACTCTCCCCATAATTCTGCCCCATAGAGCATTTGGGCCAGAGTTATTGTAATAAAAACCCTCAGTGCAGAGTTTATTAGCTGTCCTCCTCTGGCATAAAAGAATATTTTAAGTTGACCAATTGTTCTAGCACTCAATATGGTGGTGGCTTTTACATGATGTTTCCAGGATATTTTCTCACTAAAGTGCAGACCCAAATATTTGAATGAGTGCACTTGCTCCAGAGCATGTCCATCTAATGACCAATTATGCCTAGGGGGTTTCTTCACAAAAACCATGATCTTGGTTTTGGTATAATTTATAGTTAATTGTTCCATCTTACAAAGTTGCCCAAATTTGGATAGCATTCTTTTGAGTCCAATTTTGTTCAGAGATAACAGTACCAGGTCATCAGCGTAGAGCAATATTGAGATCTGTACCGACAGCTGGAGGGAAAAACGAAGAAGATGCCATTGCAGGGACTAGGTTGTTTACATAGAAATTGAAAAGAAATGGTGCTAACCCCTCGATTGATACATATCTCATGAGATAGTACTCCTTGAAGACCAATTCGTACTTGCATCTTATTGTTTTGATGTAACAACCATATTAGCCACAGGAGTCTTTTATCAATGTTAGTTTTGTTCAGTTTGTACCATAAGCGCTGTCTATTTATCAAGTCAAAGGCTGAAGAAAAGTCAGTAAAAACAGTATAAAGGAACTTATTTGGGCTCTTAGTATATTTGGATACTAAATGGTGGAGGATGAAGGCTTGATCTATTGTACTTCTACCTTTTCTAAATCCTGCTTGTTCTTCAAAGATAATGGATTGGCTCCTGTCCCATTCCATAAGTTTGTTTAAAAGGTATCATGCATAAAGCTTAGCAGCCGCATCAAGAAGACTAATGGGTCTGTAATTAAGAGGGTCTGATGCATCACCTTTCTTGAGAATAGGGACAATTATACTAGTTCTCCACCCTGGAGGGGTATTTCCTGTGCAATTAATATGGGTAAATAAATTGGCTAAAATGGGTGACTACCAGCCTATATCAATAGTGAACACACAGCAAGGATCATATCTTCTCCAGGGGCCTTGCCATTATGAAGAGTGGACATCAACTCCTCAATTTCTGCTGGGGAAACAGGCAGCCAATCTGGGGATTATCTGCAATCCCATTTGTAGATTGTAGATGATGACTACTTCCAAAATGTGACTAAAATGGGAAACCCATACTTCAGGCGTAATTGGATTGGCAATTTCAGGAGGTTTCTGTGAGAAGGCTCTTTCTATCAATCTCCAGAATTTCCTGTCGTTCCCTTCCGCAAGGGCAAGGCCCAGGGATTTCCAGCTATTGGTAAAAAAGGCTATCTTTTTATCCCTTAAAATTGTTTATATTCCCTCCTTTGTTGCTGTAAGAGAGCAGTGGCTTCAGCTGTTGCCAAGTTTTTGGCTGATCTTATCATTTTACTTAGCTGCTTTTTCTGGCAGTCTTTATCAAACCATGAGATTTGGGCTCCTTGTTTTTTTCCTGTGTAGGCTTTTTTTTTAATTTTACAATTTTTATTAACAACTGTACTGTAACACAATATAGTACATTATTTTCCTTATAATTTCTGCTAGTACAATTTATTTAACAGTTTATAACAACCCATTGTATAATCTAGTTTCAGTATCTGAGTTTAACAGTGGGTGCCATATTTCCATAAAGCGGTCCTGTTTAATTTCCCCTCTATACAATCTAACACAATAAGTCAATTTTTCCATCGCTACCATTGCCCATACTTTGGCCCTATATTTTTCCATGTTTAAATTTTGTGCTGATTTCCAGCATTGGGCTATTTCATTCCTAGCTACACCTATGAGGGTTGCCACCATTTCTTTATTCAATAGTATTTCATTCTCTCCGGTAAAAAGTGAGAACAATAATAGCATTTCATTTGGGATTATTTTCTGTTTTGTTATTTTTTCCAGCCAACTAATCACTTCAAACCAGAATCTCTGTAATTTGGGGCATGATAACCACATATGTTCTAATGTTCCTTTGTGTCCACATTTTCTCCATCATAATTCTGATATTTCTCTATTAATTATTTGCAACTTGTTAGGACATAAGTGCCATCTATATACTACCTTTAACACCATCTCCTTAGATTTTGCGGATATTGATTTATATGGTTGAGTGGACCATATTTTTTCCCATATGTTTTCTGGTATTTTGATTTTTAGGTTTGTTTCCCAAACTATCCTAGATTCTGCATTACTATCATAATTTTTATCCAAAATATTTTTATAAATTAGTGAAACTAACCCCTTTTTCTCTTTGTTACTACCTGTGCAATAGTTTTCAAAATCTGTTAATGGTCTATTAAATTCTAATTTCTTATATAATTGGTTTGCGATGCTTCCTATTTGGAAAGCTAGCAACCAATTATCTGTTCTTCCTTTATTTTAATTGTAATTGGTTTTCCTTGTACAAACAGATCCTTTATTCTATAGATTCCAATGTTCTTCCAACGTTCTATTTGAAGATTTTGATTCTTAGGTTTTAATTGTGGATGTTCTGAACAAGGACATAAAGGGGATATTGGTGGAGCAAAGATTTTCATATGTTTCCTCCATATTCTCATAGGTTCATCAGTAAAAGGGTTTTGTATTTGAATATTTTTTTTTACCAACCTAGGTGTAAATAAGTGTAGATTGATTAAATTCATTTTCCTTTCCATTTCCATTTTAGCCCATTCTGGAATATTCTCCTCTTTTATAAAATTAGTCACTTGTCCTATTTGAAAAGCTTCATAATATTCCAGTAGATGTGGTATTCCTAATCCTCCTTGAATTTGGCAGGTATTTTACAGGCTTTATAAATCTAATAGATCTTCCCTTTCATGCAATAAATGTTTCCATTTTTTTCTGCCATAATTGTATCTTTTTCTTTTCTAATTGCAGGGGTATATTTTGAAATGAAAATGAAATTTTTGGTAGTAATTGATTGTTGCCTTAATTGTTGCTATTCTTTTTCCTGCGTAGGCTGTGGTCAGAAAGGGTCTGAGAGCATTTATTATATCCTGGTATGCTCCACAAATGTTCTGGGGCCCTTGGAGGCCATGCTGACACAGCACAAGAAATTGATCCGTTCTCAGCAACTGCCTTATATTAGCATCTATTTGCAGGGACCATCTGAGCCGCTTCTCTCCTTGTATCAGTAATGGTACTAGATTGTATATGACCCATCATTTTATAATCAGTAATTGTACTAGATTGTATATGACACATCATTTTATAATCAATAATGGTACTAGATCTGGGAGTTGAGTCATGGCTACTGGACTTCTTTTTGAGAGATAGAAACGTTTCGCTGTTCATCCAAACAGCTTCATCGGTCTGAATACAGCTAGTGCAAGAGACCTTCTTATAGTCAGCTAGACCTCTTGTCTCCTGGTCTGATTGGCTCATAAGATGAACAAAGCCTGAATAGGCTCGTTAGGGAGACATTAGTGTCCATGGCCTTAAGGTAAACAATGGCCCAAGGTGCTGAAACCCATCAAGAATGGGTCGTTAGCTGTGACCTGGTGGTGAAGGCTCCTTGATTTGCCTGGGTAATGTGGAAAGTACAGCCTGATAAGTAGCAGACTATGCCGGAGCCCCCCACCTCTGTTGAGGGAGGGATTTTCAATGCTAACATGAATGGCTTCCCTTACTCCTCTCTCAAACCACCTCTCTTCTTTGTCTAATATGTGTACATCCTCATCTTTGAAAGAGTGGCCTTTTTCCTTCAAATGGAGGTGTACTGCTGATTCTGGTCCTGAGCTGTTACCTCTCCTATGTTGGGCCATTCTTCTGTTTAATGGCTGTTTAGTTTCTCCAATGTAGAGGTCTGAACACTCTTCACTGCATTGGACTGCATATACTATATTGCTCCTTTTATGGTTTGGTATCGGATCCTTTGGGTGGACAAGTCTCTGCCTTAGTGCGTTCATGGGTTTGAAATAAACAGGGATGTGGTGTTTGCCAAAAATCCTTTTAAGCTTCTCCGACACTCCCGCCATGTAGGGAATGACCAGGTTCTTCCGTCGGGTCTGGGTCTCAGACTGATCCCTTGTTCTTCTGGGATGGCCCACTGCTTTGTTGAAGGCCCACCTTGGATATCCACAGGCCTTAAGTGCTGTCTTCAGGTGCCTGTCTTCCTTCTTCTTGGCTTCTGAGGAGGTGGGGATGCTCTCTGCTCTGTGGCTTAGGGTCCTGATGACTCCTAGTTTGTGTTGTAATGGATGGTGGGAGTCAAACAGTAAGTATTGATCTGTGTGGGTGGGTTTCCTGTAAAC
Source organism: Phrynocephalus versicolor (assembly GCA_023846285.1). Taxonomy (NCBI): domain Eukaryota; kingdom Metazoa; phylum Chordata; class Lepidosauria; order Squamata; family Agamidae; genus Phrynocephalus; species Phrynocephalus versicolor. Next base: position 13,461,111 of record JAHTLZ010003526.1, on the reverse strand, counting down.
TTCTACTCCTAGGCCACGGTCAGGTCTGATGATGACTGCACATTGATGTTTTTATTTATTTATTTATTTATTTATTTATTTATTTATTTATTTATTATTGGATTTATACCCCACCCATCTTCCCAAGGGAACTCTGGGTGGCTTACAAAAGCTGATCAATTCAGCACATATCCACAGCAGACAAACAAACAATTAAACAGCATTAAAATAAAACATATGGGTACCCTTGTCCTAATATAAAAAGCTCATGAGAAAACAGCTAGCAAGCAGCAGATAGCAGAAAAAAGAATAAAAACATTAAACCATTAAACTAGGTCACCAAAGGCCTCGTGGAACAAGATGGTTTTCACCGCTCTGCAGAAGGCCAGCAGGGACTCTGCAGAGTGCACTTCGCTGGGAAGGCTGTTCCACAGTGAAGGGGCAGCCACCAAGAAGGCCCAATTACGAGTTACAGTTCTTCCGGCCTCTTGGGGAGTAGCAACCCGGAGAGAGTGCGCTCGAGACTGCCAAACTGGTCGGGCTGAGGTTGATTGCTGGGCGATCCGCTCTGCCAGGTAGTCCGGGCCCGAGCCATGGAGGGTTTTATAAACTAAAACCAGGACCTTGAATCTGATCCGGGACTCAATGGGTAACCAATGCAGACTGGCCAAGACTGGGGTGATGCAGTCATAGTGACGCGCACCCACCACCAGCCTGGCCGCTGCATTTTGTACCCGCTGCAGACGCCGGAGGAGAGTCAAGGGCAACCCCATGTAGAGGGCGTTGCAGTAGTCCAACCTCGAGATCACCAGTGCTTGTACCACTGTTCTCAGTGAGTTACCGTCTAGGTACGGGTGGATCTGGGCAATCTGATGCAGGTGATAAAAAGCGGTCTGGGACACGGCAACCACCTGGGCATCCAGGGATAGTGCTGGATCCAAAACTACGCCCAGATTCCAAACCCTATCCACCAGCTGGAGGGAAACACCCTCCAAACTGGGGAGAGGGCCTCCATAACCAGACGGAGAACTCCCGAAGAACATCACCTCCGTCTTCTCGGGATTGAGTTTGAGCCTGTTGGCCCTGGTCCAAGCCATGACCACCCCCAGGCACTGGTCGAGGGTCCGGACAGCTTCCACTGCAGAGGTGGAAAAGGAGAGATAGAGCTGCGTGTCATCAGCGTACTGGTGGCAGCAGACTCCATACCTCCGAATGACCCCAGCCAGCGGTCTTACATAGATGTTGAACAGCATGGGGAAGATTGATGAGCCCTGCGGAACCCCACAAGGGAGTGTCCACAGGGCCGACAACTCTCCACCATGCTGCACATACTGGAGCCAACCCTCCAAGAAGGATCGGAGCCAACTGCGAACAGAGCCTCCGATACCTACCTCAGAAAGCCAGTCCAGTAAGATACCGTGGTCAACGGTATCGAAGGCTGCTGACAAATCCAGGAGAACCAACAGGGTAGAGCAACCCCTGTCGGCTGCCCGGATTAGATCATCTTGCAGCGCGACGAGAGCTGTCTCGGTTCCTCGGCCAGGCCTGAAACCGGACTGGCAAGGATCAAGGCACTGCTGTTCCTCCAAGAATGACTGAATCCGAATCGTGGCCACCCTCTCGATAACCTTGCTCATGAAGGGAACGTTGGCAATCGGACAATAGTTCGCCAATTGGTCCGATGCCAAGCCCATTTTTTTCAAAATGGGCTTTACCACCATCTCCTTCAGGCGGGAGGGAAAAACCCCCTCGTTGAAGGAGGCGGTGGTGATGACAGAAGCCCATTCGGGCATGCTCCCTCCGGCAGCTTTTATGAGCCATGATGGGCAAAGATCGAAGGGGGTGGACGCAGGTCGGCAATGGGCAATAGGCCTGGAGGCCTCAGAAGAGGAAACAGGCCCAAACTCAACCAATCAAGGAGAGCGAGGGGGCAAAGCAACAGGGGATGGCGAGGGAGGGCTAGTGCAACCGGATTCCAAGCTGGCCCGGATGGCCTCTATTTTTGATCTTAAAAAGACTGCAAAATTCTCACTACTGAAATCAGTAGGAGGAGGCCTAGCCAGACTAGGATTGGTGAGGTCTTGAACTACCCGGAAAAGTTCCACCTGGCGGTTTGAGGCCTCAGCAATTCTCAGGGAGTAATACGATGTTTTGGCCTCCCTGATCGCACGCGAGTAGCGCCTAGTCTGGATAAAAACTGCAGTCTTGTTAGTAGCCGTCCGGCTTCATCTCCAGCTGCTCTCCAGCCTCCTCCGCTCCTGCTTCATCGCACGCAACTCCGCCGTAAACCACGGCGAAGATCGAGCTCTGCCACGGAGGAGGCACTTGGGGGCTATTCGCTCGACAGCATGGGAAGCTGACTCAAACCATTGGTTAGCCGTAGCCTTGGCCGAGTCGTCAGCCAGGCTACCAGGAAGCTCCCCGAAGGCTTCATTGAACCGAGAAGGGGCCAGAAGCCTCCGGGGGCAGGCCCAAACAAGGGGCCGATGCTCCCTGTGGGGGGGGGCATGACTGACAGGGGAAAGGACAACAGGTAATGATCTGACCATGACACAGGTAAGGAGACAGTGTCCCTCACCTCCAGATTGGAAACCCCCGACATGGAGGTAAATACCAGGTCCAGGGTATGCCCGCATCTGTGGGTAGGGCAAGAAATGTGCTGGGATAGACTCATGGAGGTCATGGACTCCATGAATTCCAGAGCTGCCCCAGATAGTTCACCGCCAGCATGCACACTGAAGTCCCTGATGACCAGAAGCCGGGGGGACTTCAACAGAGCCACTGTGATGAACTCCAAGAGCTATGGTAGGGATTGTGCTGGGTTGCGGGGAGCACGGTAACCCAGCACAATGCCAAATCTATCCCGCTGACCTACCAGCAGGTGAAGGCATTCTAACCCCGGACTAACCAATGTTGAGGCCCTGGTCACATGAAGTGATTCCCTGTACACAATGGCAACCCCCCCTTCTGACCCTCCAACCTACCCACTCCCTGAACCAGAAACCCAGGCGGGCACAGCTGGGCGAGGGAAGCTCCCCCCTCTGCGCCCACCCAGGTCTCCGTAATACAAGCCAGGTCGGCCCTCCCATCTCTGATGACATCATAAATGATGGGGGTCTTGTTATGGACCAACCTGGCATTCAGAAGGAGACAAGACAGGTTGGAGGCTCTGGTGGGATGGCTCCAGGACACGTGGCAGTGAGTTGAAGGGTCAGAACATGGGACAGGCGTGAGATGCCTGACCCGAGTTCTTCTTATCTGACTAACCCTCCGGCTCCAAGCGTCCATGGCCAGACACAGTTGGTATAGGAGCCCCTGCTAACATGGTGACCTAATAAAAAACCAAAGCAAACAACCAATTACAATCAAATAATCTAACAATGGTACAAGTAATACTTAATACAAATACTGAGAACGACTTAGAAATAACTAAAAATAATAATAAATAATAAATAAAACAAATATCCAACATAAAATGGGCATAAGGTGGGGCAGATGGAAAGAGGAAGATCAGAGAAGCAAGAGGGAAGAAAAACGTTCAAGGCCTAAGGCTTCTCCCATAGCTGTAAAGTTGTTTCCCATTCTCACATTAAAATCACCACAAATTAACAGCTGATGGTTAGAATACTCAGTGAGTAAAGTATCAATTAAATCCTCCAGTTTAGCCCAGCCATCTGATGAAGAACCCACAGAACCTGGGGGGAAATAGACATTAACACAGATCAAAGGTCCACAATTACAGCCCTGTATACTCAGAACCTGCCAGTTATTGGAATTTAAGCTATTCACCTCAATCACCTTCAACCCTAAAATGGAAGAGAATAAAACAGCCAGACCACCACTACCACGGCCTGAGGAAGAATTCTTTTGGGCAGGCTGTTCCCATGTCCAATAGCCCTGAAGGCTTAGGGAGTTTTTCTCCATGATCCAGGTCTCTTGAAGGCAAATTATATCAAAAGTCTGGAGATACTGGATAAACCTGGGGTCAATTAATTTATTTTTCCAACCTGCAATGTTCCAGGATAAAAGCTTCATTAATTGGCTTTCTTTCTTGCCTGCCTTTTCTCAATGTTCTATTTCACACAAGCTAATTTGTAAATTGTGGGGGAAATAGAACAGTACCTACCGCAAATATGGGAAATGGGTATTCCATTCTTCATCATACTCATTCAAATCCCAGGATTTCCTGCCTTTCCTCTTTACCTATGCCATATTGCTTCTCCGTGGTGGACATTTCTGCAGCACAAGGGTTTTCTCCAGAGGCTTAGACAATCCTTCATGTTTGGATGAACTCTCCGAAAGAGACTCGGTATTAATCAGACATCTCCAGCTCAGCTGATGATTAGCTCTTCCTGAACTCTTCTCTCACATTTATTTATTTATTTATTTATATACTGCCCATCTTCCAAAAGGAACTCTGGGCAGTTTACAACAGTTGCAGACAACAATGATAACAAACTAAACAATAGTATAAGGGCAATAATGAAAATAAAAGAAAAAATAGTAATAATACTATTACTAATATAAACATCATGATAAAATCACAATAAAAATCACTGGCAAGAGGCAGATTGGGGGGGGGGGAATAAAAATGACTCTTCCCACAAAGTCTGCAGTGGGAAGTCACTCTTCCCACAAAGTCTGCAGTGGATTTTGCCAGGGTCAATCCAGATTGTGAACTCTTGTGGTAACGCTAACTCTGAATTATCCAAAGCAGAGACTGTGCAAGCTTTCAGGAGATAACTGTCCAGAGGATTTCTCCTGTTCATTCCCATTCACCTGTAAGGCTATCCTTTAACAGGGTTCTCAGTGTACGAAGGGCCAGTGAAGTGCTCACAGAGGAGAATAATGGCACACTTGCCAAAAGCTCCCTTTATTTGTTGCTCAGTCTCACATTGTGACTCACAGTCAGGGCCGGCACGTCCATTAAGGCGAACTAGGCAGTTGCCTAAGGCGCCAAAATGGAGAGAGGGCGCTGGCCAGCCTGCTGCCCCACCGCCGCTGGCCACCGCCGTCCGTCCCCCTGCTGCCCATCGCTGTCGCTCGCTGCCCCCGCGCCCATCACCGCCCACCCCCTGTGCCCATTGCTGTCCAACGCCATGCCCGTTGCAGTCCCCACCATCCGCTGCCCCCCTGCCGCCCCTGCCATCCACTCCCCCCCCGCCGCCCACCCCCTGCCCCACATCCCTCCGCCCACCCCATCCCCCACCCCTCGCCTAGGGTGCAAAAAAAAAATTGCACCGGCCCTGATCACAGTATTCAATTCTTTTTAAAAGAATGTCAAAAGATTATTAATATATAAAAGTACAACATAAAGAGAGAGAACCAAAGTCACATTTGCACAAAACAATACATTAATCTTAAGAAAACAGAACAATCACCCTAACAAACCCTGTGCCACCCACCATTCACTTGGGACCTAATCCATCCTTAAAATCCTTAAGATGTTGACCTATCCACAGCACGAACATGAGTTTTCCACCTACCCTCGACAGTAACACTGGGAAGAAGAGACCTCTCGGTGGGTAAACTATGGCCTTTATCAACCCGAAGTATTCTGTAGGAGAATCAAAGTTCTCATGGTATATTATTGGATGTCCAAGGGGGTACTCCTGGTTTTTTTGTACATAGGGAAAAAGGGACGTGAAATCATAATAACGAATCTCCTCCCCCTTCATCGGCTTGTAGTACAAACACACGGCATTTGTATGTCCACCAAAGAGGGCATCCCTCAGTTCTAAGGGCTCTGGAAACTGTGCGGTGGCAAGGAAGTTTTGGACTTCATTGCCAGTTTTTATCATGTTTTTCCACTCATGCTCCCAAATTGATCTCACTTCATAACCCATGCTTTTCAGGATTGCTGTCCTCTCCTCAGTAGCATTATGAAGCTGCCTGTAGGTTTTACCAATCAAGGGGTTCCAGTCCTCTGCAGGGTAGCAGAGGGGACATCCATGATAAAAACACCCCAGAAATTCCAGACAGACTGGCTGACCATTTACTACAGCATAGCCATCAACAAAATATTGACCCACCTGAACCTCACCACCATTTAAGGCAATGCTGAATCTCTAGGTTTTCTTTATGTTTAAGGTATAGCAACCATTGGATGGCAGGTGTTGAGTATCTTTTGACATGGTGGTGATAATTATCTGCAGGCGGTATCGCTATGGAATCTTCAGGCATAAATTTGAACCTGTACATAGCTAGGCTCACGCTGGCCAGGGTTGGATATTGGAGGGGATCTATGGCATAATATTCAGTTTCTTTTTTTTTCACAATCTTTTTTAAGGTCAGCGTCATGATTTCGTGGCAATATTTTGTACAAGCCTGCACCAGGATACGTACATCCTGCTTGCAGTAATGTGATAGCTCGTTTTGCATGTTGAATGTTTGCATTTTATTCTCTTCATACCATTCTAAAAAAGCTTTCTTCTCAGCAGGCATCATGTACTGTACCCCATAGACCTCTGGTGGGGGCAAAGGCCCTACATAATTATTATTTTCAGGCCTGTTAAAATAGTGTGGGAAATATCCTTTGCACCCCGAAAATCCGAGTGCTTTCGGCAGCTTAGAGAGCTCTATGGGCAAATGGCTGAGTGAATCCATGAATTTTATGCCTAGGCCTTTAACGGTGACACAGAGGAGTTTCCCACCTTGAGCTATGATATCTACATCCAGTTTTTCTTTAACCAGCTGGTTAAGCATGAAATAACAGCCATAACCTTTGGAATTATGGGCTATGAAAGTAGTGCCACTAAAACGATTATCTTTAGTGAATGTCAATATAAAGTCTGCTATGCATGACTCTCCTTTGAACTCCCAAGTCCGACCATAAGGCCAATGTCTCACCTTTTTCTTAGCACTCCTTACACCAAGGATCTTCTCCTTCTCCTCCTCCTCCTCCTCCTCCTCCGTCTCAATCTCCTCCACCTCACCAGTAGCAGCATTTTTTTCAGGGAGCACATTCATTTCATCCTGAAAACATTCCACAGTTTCCCCACCAAAAGCCTCAGCATAGCAGTAATTGGCTACATGTACGCCTGTGTCTTGTTGTGCCTCGATGTCATAAAATATATAATGTGTTGAAATTTCAGGGTATTTAACAGGTTGCATAATGCATAGATGTTTTTCATCACCCTCTTTTAAGATATCCCAACATATTGTGCATTGACGCCCTCGGCAACTGGCGGTGCTATGATCATACTTTTGATAATGCCTACATTTTTTACAATATATCTTAAGCACACAGGGAACTTTACCTTCCAAGGCCAGTTTGTCATGAGCTTTTAAACAGGAAGCTGATTGGCAGAGCAGTTTGCAACAGCCACATCTCTGCTGTTCATCTATTTTAGGGGTACAATCCTCTTTCAAACACATCCTACAGAAAAATAGACAGAGATGTGTATGTTGATAGAGAGTGTTACAATAGGAGCAGTAATTTTTTGAACCAAAAAGCCCTTTTACATTAAGAACACCATAATAATGACCATCATACAGGAAGAGGGTATGTGTTTGTGCATAGCGCTGAGTCCCCGACTTAAATAAGCCCCAGCCATCCTTATTATAAAGAGCAATTTGGATATTCCGCTCTAAATGGTGTTCAAAAAGAGCAATGTCATTCAAAGACACCTGTTTCTGCTCAGGCCACCCAACCTCCTGACATAGCTGTTTAGCAGCTTGCACCAGTTCAGCATCTGTAGGTATTGCACCACAATTAGCACGAGCTATGACAGTAGACAAACTTCCTGCAAAACAGAGCATGCCATCCACACTCTTAAAATCTACCAGGTGTTGCCTCTTTTTAGCAATGATGTTGCTGTATGGTATAGTTTTCAAGCGTCTGTTTGGCCTACTGCCCCCTCTTGGGGGTTTCACAATTGTGACAACTAAGTGTAAAGTACCCTATGTACAAAGTTCTATGTTGCTCTGTAACAAATTACTCATATTTGTGAGGAATGCCTTGGGGTCCAAGGCTTCTTTTGACTGTTTTACTGAATATAAAGCATCTCTCATGTTACCACCCTCAAGCCGCATCTGGACAAAATCATCAGGGTCAATGTTCTGGTTGATATCATTAAGCACCTGCTGTATGACATTATAAAGAGTGTCACTGTGTCAGCATAGGAGCCAATATGCTCCAGATTAACAAAGCGAAAAATAATACCCCTACGCATAGCATTATACTGTTCCTGCGCCCAGGTCCATGTTCTCAAAATTTCAGCATAAACAGGGGGAGCTTGCTGACCAGAGGATGCAGTGTCATTTACAGAACCTGGAGATTCACAAGCATTAACCTCTGAGTGTTGTGAGGACTCTTCAAAACTGGAGTTCTTTCACCAACCTCTACCTCTGGGTGCTGTGAGTTCTCTAGACAACAGGGCTGTGAAAATTCACTAACATTAACGTCTGGGTGCTGTGAGGTCTCTAGAGAACAGGGCTGATGTACATTTGTAGGGTTATGGCGTGTAGCAGGCTTGGTATGATTTTTGCGGTGTGAAAGAAACTTTAGCATTTCTCAGCAGTTTGCTAGCTATAAGCCTACAAGACTGATCCCCTCTGGCCAAGACTTTTTTCTTTTTCAGGGGTCTTTTCTTAAAATAGTTGTAACCCCGCCCTCTTTGATAATACGTGCATACAGATTCAACACGATAACATTCCATGGTTTTACTAGTATCACAATCATGCATACCTGACATGCGTTCCTCAAGACTTCTAGCGTATGTTGTAAGCTCCATGAGAGAATATGAGGTGTATTTAACAAAGCCAAGCATAGTTTCAAAAACCTTATAATGGTTTTTGGGTTTTGTTGAATCAGTGTCATGGCTGCTCTTAGCTGGATGAAATGGAGCGACCATCGTAGAGCTGCCTGGAGAGTTGCTCCTTTCCACAGGTCCATCCGGTATTGGTGGATCAGGAAAATGGGTTTTGCATGCCCTTTTATATGCAGGTTCTTTTAGATTTCCTAAAATAAATGATAAGACAGCAATAATCAATATCTCTAGTTTT
>JAHTLZ010003526.1:13436621-13446902 GCA_023846285.1 Phrynocephalus versicolor | reverse complement strand
GGACCCAAGGCAGCTCACAGTATTAAAAAGAATAGAATTAAAAACAAAAATGTTTTTTTAAAAATTAAACTATACCCTAATTAAAATACAATTGAATCAGTCAAAGCAGATAATCATTTTAAAAACTATCTTAATTTTAAAAGGCATTCAGAGATTCAATCATGCTTGTTAAAAGCCTGTCTGAAAAGACGGGTCCACTAGCAGAAGGATAAAAGAGAGGAGGCCAGCCTGAGTTCCTGAGGCAGTGCATCCCACAGTCCTGGAGCTCTCACTAAGAAGGCCCTCTCCTGTGTCCCCATTAGCCATGTGACCAAGAGAAGAGCCTCCTTTAGTGATCTTAAATGCCAAGAAGGCTCATAGGAGATGGTCATCCAGGTAGCCTGGACCCAAGCTGTATAGGGCTTTGTAGTTAATGAGCAGCGCTTTGAACTGGGCCTGGAAATGGACTGGCAGAAAGTGCAGTAGTTGTAACAGGGGTCTTATATGCTCTCTATAACAGGCTGGTCAGTGGTCAACAAGTCTGACAGTTTTATACATACATACATATATATATATACTGTATCTCAGTACTTGCTGCCACCATTTTCAATATACTAGACAATGCTCCACTTCTCGACTTTCATGAGCTTGCCACTCTGCTATGTGGAAAGTTCTGTATCAATTTTCCACAACAATGATGGGTCTTTCTATAGGTCACTAATGGCTTCCTCTGTGCTTACAGACTTGTTCTTAACTGTGTGATACTAGAAGACTGAGATTCAAGTTGACACCATAAGGGACATTTTACTCTTGCTGATGAAGAGGGCCGTTCTCGGCCATTCTCAGCCATGCAGTATCGGGAAGGCAGAGGTTCACATTGTGATTGCGAAGTAACCTATTGTTGGTGAAGAACAGATCAGTAGATGGAGCACGGTGTCCTTGTTCAAGGAATCCCTGTGGGAGACTACTTCTTCGGGGATTGTGGCACATCTTGGTGACAAAGTAGATCAAGTGGAGTGACAGAAATTTGAATAAAATAAAGGTCTCTTCTAGGACTGGGCAGAGCACATTATTATTTCTTTATTAGATTTTTATACCACACCGTCTAACCCAAAGGCCACTCAGGGTGTTTTACAACATTAAGAAAATACACAGATTATAAATAATAAACCATAACCAATAAATGCAAACTAATATAGAGTTATAAAATACTGTACAAAAATAACAATATATAGGGCTTGGTCCCACGTCTCTTTAAAAGTAGTTTAAATTATTAGATAAACCATTTCTAAAAATGCCGTCCCCACGGCCACCGGGCTTTTTGGAAAAAAAGAAAAAAGAAAACCCGGTAATGCTCCCTTAAGCGAGGTTACTTTGACTCACCCAAGAGGTAGGGGATTTTTGCCTTGCTTTGATAATCCACCTTTTAAGGAAGCAGACACTGTGGGACCATGCAGATTATCCGGGTTTCTTCTTTTTTTTTTAACTCATTGCACCAACCGGCTGTTCCTGGGGCCAATCGGCACTGTTTTTTTTTTTTATTTCTTTTCACTTTTGGAGAAACAAGAAGTTCTATGCAGTGCCCTGGGTTTTACTTTCCCCCAGCCAAGTGGTCCTTTCTTTAAATGATAGCACCACCTGCTGGCCAAGAGCGCTGAACTGCACTTTAAAATTAAAAAACCAGCTTTGGACGTGGGAACTAGAGATGGGCACGACTTAGCGGAATTCCCGTTTCCGTTTCCGTTACTCGGTTCCGTTACTCTACGGAAACGGTAACGGGAATTACTCCGCCAGAACTCGAACTTGAACTGACTAAAGAATAATTGGGTCTGATTTGTCGTGGTCGTTCCTGGCATCGCGGCCATCCCGCGATGCCAAGCGGCACAGAAAAAAAGTTTTTAAAAGTTAAAAAAAGAACGGTTCCCGGCCAAAAAGCAGGCGGAAATATGCCTGCCTGAGGGCACCTACCAGAGAGAGGGGTGGTTTCTTGGGGGGGGTCCCCGGCCTCCCCCCCCTCTCCTCCTGTCCCTCTGGCCCTGGGCTGCGCTGCGGGCGGGCATCCTCGTCATCCCGCCAAAGTCACCGCCGGCTGCCACAATTAAAGCGGAAGCGGCACAGAAAAAAAGTTTTAAAACTCCCCCCCCCCATCCTGGGCCAAAAAGCCGGCAAAAATATGCCTGCCTGAGTGAGGGCTCAGGGCACCTACCGGAGGGGTGGTTTCTGGAGGGGGGGTCCCCGGCCTCCCCCCCTCTCCTGTCCTGGGCAGCCGGACTCGAGTCGCCTCGCCATGCCATGCGGTGTGGGCGGGGGATCCAAAATGGGGCGGCGACCGCAATATTTTTTTTTGAAATCGTGGTCCAAAAACACACAACAAGCACCACAGAAACATGCGAAAATTGCTATTATAAAACTGCCAGAATTTTTACAGTAGCAGTGGGTTTTTCTTGCAACAAAATGTCTCCTCCCCTGTCCTCTCTCAGTCTCCATTGATTTTATTTTATTTTATTTTATTTACACCTGTGCAATGATGGGCTGGCCAAGTGGCCATGTGGGAGTGACCATGCAAATTTTTGGAGCCATCATGGCCACTTGGCCACTGAGACTTCTGGGATGTGCCAAAAAGCCCACTAAACCCTGCCCTAGCCCCCTAACCCTAACCCTAATCCTTGATTCCTTACCCATACGCCACAGTACACTGTCCTCTTAGTGGGTCAGAGAGGCACCCAGAGGTGCACCCCAATAGTCACCCTAACCTCACCAGTAACTAGCCTAACCCTAGCCCTTGCGCTAAGCTGCTGTCCCCTAAGCCAGATCTACTTGCATTGCACTACACGCAAGTACGATTCCCTTCTTTGTGAGACACAGCGGGTGCGACCCGGTCTTCAGGGTTCTCCTGGACGGACGGTCGTGCACCAGTACACTGGTCTCACAGTCTGCAACTGGTATGCATATCCATATGGCTATGCATGCCCTTTTGCAGCAGGTGAGGAGAGGAGACCCCCATGTGGAGGGGTCTCCAGAAGCCTGCTTTTCCTTCCTACCGGGTGAGGATAGGAGGCACCCACGGGTGCCTCCAGGAGCCCGCTTCCCTTTATAGCGGGCCAGCGGAGGCACCCACCCCCCAAAAAAGAGGTGCCTCCAGGAGTCCGCTATCCCCCCAAACCAGTTTAATGACAGATGAAAAAACGAAAAACGAAACGACTATTTTTTGCGAAGTTTCGCGAAAAACGAAAACGAGCCGACACGGGCCGCCTCCGACACACGACAACTCGAAAACGTCATTTTCCCTAGTCGTGCCCATCTCTAGTGGGAACTCCTGTCCCACTTATTCAATCATGTGATGGGACAAAGAGGAAAAGCCGGACCTTCAGAAGATCAGGATTGAAACCCAGGTGAGATACCAGCCTTTGTAACAAAATAGAAACTAACAAAACAGAACTAACAAAATAAATAAAAGAAATCAATCACAAAAATAAGAAAACATAGCAAAAGGTGAAGAAAAAGATTTCCAGATAGTATATGTAAGGTTCAAGAGTCTGGGAAAGTTATCCTAGAAAGCCAGGTTTTCAGTTGCCTTTTGAAGATTTTAAGTGAGGGGCCCAAACGTATTTCAAGATGCAGTTTGTTCCATAGCTGAGGGGCAATCACTGAGAAGGCCCAATTTCTAGTTGTTTTACAGGCCTCCTTCAATGTAGGCACCCTGAAGTGCCCAGTTTGAGAACGGGTGGCCCGAGAAGCCGCTCTGACAGATAACAAGGTCCCAAACCATTTAGGGCTCTGTATGTTAACATTAAACCTTGAAGTCAATGCAGAAGTGTATTGGCAGCCAGTGCAGAGTGGATAGAACGCGTTTAGTTTGATGATATCTTTTACAGATTTGCTTTTACCTGCACAGCAGAGCAGAACTCTTCAAGACCTTGGACAGAGTCCTGAATGTACAGCATGGCTAGTGCAGAGGAGTCTTCCTTGCAAAGCACTTCAGGAAACCAAGGACTTAAGTAAGATGGCTAGCTCAGATCCCTCCAAAGCACCACCTCTGCAAATGAAGGGCTGCTACTTCTCAAGTGCCCTTAAAGTTTATGGTCTCTTATGCTTTTTTCCTTGCCAAGAGTACTGGAAGGACTGCATGTGGGACAGATGTGGAGGGGTGAGGCCTTGTTCTTGGCCTTGGGGAGCAGAGTTCTTATCTAAATAGGGAAGCTGCCACCTCATCTGGCTCAGAACTTTCTTTGAAGTGCTGCTACCAGTGTCATAATGTACCATTAAAGGTGGGGCTTACATACCTACCAAGGGCTGTTACATTTACACCAGGTTGGAGCACATTCAGCCCTACAAATACTTTGAAATGGAACTGCGAGAATCCCTTACCCCTCCTAGAATCCCTAACCACTACCCATACTGGCACGCATATTTGTGTGCTATAGTCCAAAAACAATTGGGTAGCCACAGTTACCTCTCTCTCTGCCTTGGACAATTTTAAAAACATATCATGTGACAAGTGAAGGATATGTCACTAAAGATCTTTGACCAGGACAGCCAGAATTTTACTGATTCCGACAGCATATTTACAAAATTGGGATTAAACCTCTTACTAGTCATATGTTCCTTCTTATTTCAAAGGACAACACATTAGCCTTCACTGTGCATAACAAGAACAGTGCTTATGTGATCAGCCAGAATGCCTAGAGGCTGAGGGTGAATACTTTCCAATTACCATTAGATTGCTATCCAGTCTTCATTACATCTCCCTTTGGCTCCTTGGAACGCTGTTAAGGACCCAGCTGCAAACTTGCCTGTCTAAAAAATAAAAAGGTGCTTATTTGCTCTAGAATCTTACCTCATTTAAGCTGAGTTCCTGCAGTTTTGCAGGATGCAGCAACACCAGTGCTTTTATATTTGATTGCATCATCTCACTCTACTATTAATTATTACCTCTTGACCTGATGCAATCCATATTTGTCGGTGGTCTTTTGCAATGACTTGTTATTGGTGGGCTGAGCTTTGATGGTTGGTGTTTTATTATGAACAGCTTTGGACATAGAACACATAGAACAACATTTGACCCCAGATTTGAAAATTATTGTGCCCTCTTCTACTTTCTGCCTCTATGAACAATTTATAGAAAGTCAGTGCTTCTGTTCTGGATAGGTATTTATTCAGACGTTCTCTATTATAAATATTTGTTGAAATTCTGCACTGGCGCAGTACATCAGTGTGAAATGTGCTTCTATGCAAAGACAGCCTTTAAAATTCCTAGTAAAAATGGAGTGTTGAAATTATCTACCATACTTCCCAGTTGGATACACCTGCACAAAAATGCAACCATAATGAAACATAATAGTATCATTATGTAGAATAGTATCATTATGTAAAACCAGTGGTAGTCAAAGTAGCTGAAATTGTTTGCCAGGGGCAATCAGGTAGTAGGCACAGACATTTCCCCCAAAGTTTTCTATACACACATCCTCCAAGAACAACCAGAGGCAACATAAGACTGTATCGCCAAGTCCCATTCCAATGAAGTGTTCTAGAAGGATACCAGGATCAATGGTATAAAAATGTGCTAGGTGTCATGGATCTGGAGTTATAAGCTACATCTTATCTAGGATGTGTCAAAGCTGAAATGTCATCACAAGCCTCAGGACCTTGCCTAGGAATGGAATATTGGAAAATTATCTATTCCAGTGGAATTTAGTGCACACAAACTTGTTACCAGAAGCTCTTTTAGGCCTGCTGATACCCAAAGTCCATGATCACTGGAAAAACAGAATCCAAAGCTACATCTACTTGGATATGTATCAACAAAGCATCCAAATTGGAAAGGCTTCTCATGGACACTTTTCACAACAAGCAGTTGTGTGGTCTTGAATCCTTTCAAAAATATTGCTGCTATTCTCCCGGGAGTCATTCTCCCGAATCTCCTTCATAACAAGGAAGATAGAGCGACTAAAAGTGAAAAGGAAAAACACCCAATAAACCCACATCTCCATTTGCACTTCACCCTTTCAGTTTATAACTCAAATTCTCTCCTTAAAAGTGCCAGAAACAGATGGAAGATAGAAACTAAAGGTTGCAAAGGGATCTGAGAAATGGCAAGGAAAATAGGGGAATAACAATTAGCCACATCAAACTGAGATGAGAAGACACCTTAAAAGTCAGATAAGATATTTTAAAAATAGATGTACCTTGTGGTATTCTTTTGATCTGATCAGAGGGATTAACATACCACAACTTATATTTTATATTAAGGAAAATATTGGTCATTCTAAGTAACTATTTCTAATTCTGTCCTCTTCTCCTCTTCTTCCTCCTCCGTTTTTTCCTTTTCTCCTTTAGGAGTTTTATGTTTTATATTAAGGAAAAATATTGGTCATTTGAAGTAACTCCAATTAAATATCCCAGTCTGTTACCTTCTTCTTGGCGTGTAAATTACAAACCAGTTATCCACTATTCAAAATAATCTCCAATAATGTAAAAAAGAGGGGGGGGGGAGCAAAGAGAAAAAGACAAAGCTTTATGTTAGTGAAAAGCTTGTAGTTTCTTTCATGAGCGGGACACTATCTGTATTCACAGCAGCTGAATATATTCATCTTTATAGTTGCAATCCTTCCCAGGAATGAAAGTTGCCTATTCTCCCATCTTTCAAAGTCTTGCTTGATTTCTTTCAATAATTTCCCATAATTATCTTCTTTAATTGTGGAGCATCTGGGTGACAGGTAAATTCCTAGATATTTGATCTTTTTTATTATTTGCAGATTTGTCTTCTCTGTTAGTAACATTTTTTGTTTTTCAGTCAGGTTCTTAACCATTAGTTTCGTTTTCTCCTTATTTTCAGGCCAACAACCTCCCCATATTTCTCAATCTGATCTATTAATCTTGGCATTGTTTCTAACAGATTTTCCAGAATAAAGACTGTCATCAGCAAATGCTTGAAGCTTTAATTTTTCATCTCTCACCTGTGTCCCCATTATTTCTTCGTCATGTCTTATTTCTCTATTTAAAACTTAGGGTTGTCAGGATAAATAATAATGGAGATAGCGGACATCTTTGTCAGGTTCCTTTCTGGATATCTACCTTCTCTGTTTTATTTATTTATTTATTTATTTATTTTTGCATTTATACTCCGCTTATCTTCTTTGCGAACTCTAAGCGGCTTACAAAGGCTAAAATAGCCACACAAAAATTACAATGAATACACAAACACAAGTAATACAGCAATAAACTTAAAACGTTAAAACCTTATTGCACCTCAATAACTAACAAATGGATAATGCAAACGCATAACGATGGCGGGGGGAAAAAACTCAATTAAGAATCGCCAAAGGCCTCCCAGAAAAGGTAGGTTTTTAAAGCCTTCCGGAAGGCCAGCAGGGACTCTGCAGAGCGCACTTCACTGGGGATGGAATTCCAGAGGCTGGGGGCCGCCACTGAGAAGGCCCGGGTCCGAGTTCTCGTTTTCCGGGCTTCATGAGGAGTGGCGACCCGAAGCAAGTGCGCTCGCGCCTGCCGGACGGGATGGGCCAAGGTAGATCGCTGAGTGATACGCTCTGCCAGGTAGTCCGGTCCCAAGCC
Organism: Phrynocephalus versicolor; assembly: GCA_023846285.1. NCBI lineage: Eukaryota > Metazoa > Chordata > Lepidosauria > Squamata > Agamidae > Phrynocephalus > Phrynocephalus versicolor. Next base: position 13,439,351 of record JAHTLZ010003526.1, on the reverse strand, counting down.
ATGGAGGGTTTTATAAACTAAAACCAGGACCTTGAATCTAATCCGGGCTGCAACGGGCAGCTAATGCAGGCGGGCCAGGACTGGTTGATGTGATCATAACGACGCACACCAGCCACCAGCCTGGCCGCCGCATTCTGTACCCGCTGCAGGCGCCAGAGAAGAGTCAAGGGCAACCCCATGTAGAGGGCGTTACAGTAGTCCAGCCTCGAGATCACCAGTGCTTGGACCACTGTTCTCAGAGAGTTCGCGTCTAGGTTCGGGCGGATCTGGGCGATCCGACGGAGATGGTAATAGGCGGACCTGGTCACCGACACCACCTGGGACTCCATGGTGAGCGCCGGGTCCAGGAACACACCCAGATTCCGCACCCTCTCCGCGAGCTGGAGGGAAACTCCCCCCCAGACAGGGGAGAGGGCCACCGTATCCAGACGGCGAGCTCCCAAAGAACATGACCTCCATCTTCTCGGGGTTGAGCTTAAGCCTGTTCACCCTGGTCCAAGTCAGTACGGCCTCCAGGCACCCGTCGAGGATCCTCACAGCTTCCACTGCAGAGGTGGAAAAGGAGAGATAGAGCTGCGTGTCATCAGCGTACTGATGACAGCAGACTCCAAAACTCCTGATGACCCCCGCCAACGGCCTTACGTAGATGTTAAACAGCATGGGGGACAGAGACGACCCCTGTGGAACCCCACAAGGGAGAATCCAAGGGGCCGATAACTCCCCCCCATGCTGAACATACTGGAGCCGGCCCTCCAGGACGGAACGGAGCCAACTGCGAGCACTGCCTCCGATTCCGACCTCAGAGAGCTGGTCCAGTAGGATACCATGGTCGACGGTATCAAAGGCCGCTGACAGATCCAGGAGGACCAACAGGGTAGAGCAACCCCTGTCGGCCGCCCGGACAAGGTCATCTTGCAGGGCGACCAAAGCTGTTTTGGTACTCTGGCGGGGCCTGAACCCAGACTGGCATGGGTCGAGGCACTGCCGATCCTCCAGGTATGACTGCAGCCGGACCGCTGCCACCCTCTCGATCACCTTGCCCATAAACGGGACATTGGCGATTGGACGATAATTTGTTAAATCGTCCACCGCCAGGCCAGTTTTTTTCAGAATGGGGTTTACCACCGTCTCCTTCAGACGAGAGGGAAAAAAACCCTCACCGAAGGAGGCGGTGGCGATGACCGAAGCCCATTCGGCCATAGTCCCTCTGGCAGCTCTAATTAGCCAGGCAGGGCAAGGGTCGAAAGGGGTGGAGGCAGGCCGGCAATGTGCCATAGCCTGAGAGACCTCGACAGCAGAAACAGGCCCAAGCACATCCAACCGAGGTGACGAAGGCGGACCAGCAACTGGGGACGACGGAGCAGGACCACTGCAACCGGAGTCAAAGCCGGCACGGATGGCCTCTATTTTAGTTCGAAGAAAGGCTGCAAACTGCTTGCTACTGAAATCAGTAGGAGGAGGCCTGGCCAGACTAGGATTGGTGAAGTCCCGAACTACCCGGAAAAGCTCAGCCTGGCGGTTCGAGGCCTCAGCAATTCTCAGGGAGTTGAAAGATGACCTAGCCTCCCTGATCGCGTTGGTATAGCGACTAGTCTGGGAATCAACACCAGCCTTACTTAATGCCGTCCGGTTTCTTCTCCAGCTGCGCTCTAGCCTCCTCCTCTCCTGCTTCATTGCCCTAAGTTCCCCCGTGAACCATGGGGAAGACCGGGCTTGGCAACAGAGAAGGCGCTTGGGGGCGATTCGGTCTATGGTGTGGACAGCTGTTTCATACCAAAGGTTAGCCACATCCTCGGCCGGAGCGCCAGTCATACCATCAGGTAACCCCCCGAAGAGCTCCCTGAACCGCTGAGGGTCCATGAGCCTCCGGGGGCGGGCCAAGACATAGGGCCGGTGGTCCCCGCGGGGAGGGGCTGGGATCGCCAGGGAGAATGAAAGCAGGTGATGGTCTGTCCATGACACAGGAAGGGAAACAATGTCCCCAACCTCCAGACACGAATCCCCCGACATGGAGGTAAAAACCAGATCCAGGGTGTGACCAGACCTGTGGGTGGGGCATAAAACATGCTGGGACAGACCCATGGAAGCCATGGATTCCATGAACTCCAGAGCTGCACCAGAGAGTCCACCACCCGCATGCACATTGAAGTCTCCCACAACCAATAGGCGCGGGAACTTCAGCAGAGCAGCGGCAATGAACTCCGTGAGCTCTGGAAGGGATTGTTCAGGGTTGCGGGGAGCTCGGTAGCCCAGCACAATGCCAAATCTGTCCCGCTGTCCCACCAACAGGTGAAGGACTTCTAACCCTTGGCTAACCAATGTCAAGGCCCTGCTAACGTGGAAAGAGTCCCTGTACACGATTGCGCCCCCCCCCTTTTGACCCCCCAACCTTCCCACTCCCTCTACCAGGTACCCGGGCAGACACAGCAGGGAAAGAGAAGCCCCCCCACCTCCGTGCCCACCCAGGTCTTGGTGATGAATGTTGTATTTCCATTAACAATTATTTTAGCTGTTTGTTTTTTGTAGGTTGTTTCAATCATATTTATAAATTATTATTCCATGATTTTAATTTGGTTTATCATAAAATCCCAGTTCACATTATCAAAAGCCTTCTAAGAATAGCAATGCCACCTGTTTGCCTGGATGGGCTTCATAATACTCAAAAATGTCCATTATGGTTCTCTAATAATAATAATAATAATAATAATAATAATAATAATAATAATAATA
>JAHTLZ010003526.1:13419398-13430939 GCA_023846285.1 Phrynocephalus versicolor | reverse complement strand
ATTGTGACACCCCTCCTATATTTAACAGATTACAACACCTAGCCTTTTCTTAAAATATACATGCTTTTCTTTACACAAAGGCTTTGTGAATACATCTGCACAATTGTAAACACTAGTACAATATTCCAACATAATCAACTGTTGATCTATGCAGTCTTTGACGTTCTGGTAACGGATCCCAATATCCTTGCTTCTGGATCCGACCTTCTGATTCTGTGTCAATTGGATACATGAGAAAGAATCATTATACACTTTGACTGGTAAACTGACATTTACATCAACATCTTTTAATAACTACACCACCCAGGTTAACTCACAACATAAGTCATTAACTGCCCCATATTCTTCCTCCACAGTAGAACATGAAATGTACCTCTGTCTTCAGGCCTTCCATACAACTAATGAGTTACCTAGGAAAATGACATATCCAGACATTGAACTCCTTTCTGGACATGAACCCCAGTCAGCATCTGCATAACTAATTAGATCAAAGTTATCACATTTGGATAGCTTCATTTTTTTCTTGCACGGTTCCCTTAAGATATCTTAAAACACGTTTTATACCTTTCCAGTGTTTGTTCAATGGTTTAGCAGCATGTTGGCTCAAAATGTTGATAGTAGCCGAGATATACGTCCTAGACCAAGAAGACAAATACAGTTCAACATTGCCAAATTCCCCATCTTCAGGGTCTCTGTTGAACCCCACCTCCATTGGTTTTGAGACTGGTTTGCAGTCTCCCATTTTACATTTCTGTATTAGTTGCTCTATCTTGTCACTCTGACACAGATAGAAATTACCTTCAGGATCAGTTGAAACATCAACCCCTAGATAATGTTGTATCTCACCAAGGTGCTTCATTTTTACTTCTTTACCTAATGAAGACATAAACCACTTAACATGTGAGATATCAGGCACGATCAAACACAAATCATCAACAAAAACAAGTAGAATCACAGAACCTTTTGTATACAAACATGGATCTGCCCTGCTTTGAGAAAAACCTATCTTTGTTAATTTCTCATGCAGATGTTGATACCAAGCTAGACCTGATTGACGAAGTCCATACAATGCTTTGTTTAACTTCAGAACAAGCTGTGGGTTTTTCAATTCATATCCAGGACTTGCTTCATATAGACATCTTCCTGTATACTTGCATTTAAATATGCTGTCTCCACATCAAAATGATGCACTTGACACTTTCTTGATGCTGCAATTGTCAAAGCCATTCTAAATGTTTCTGCTTTCATGGTGGGTGCATAAACATCTGAAAAATTCACATATTGCTCCTGTGAAAAATCTTGTACCACGAGCCTGGCCTTAAAGGTTACATTACTGTCACTTGATTTTTTACACTTTGTATATCCACCTGCATCCCACTGCCTTTTGACCTTCTGGCAACATCACTGGTGTGAATACTTGATGTTTTTTCAAAGATTCATATTCCTTTTCCATGGCCATCATCCATTGTTTCTTTTCATCTTCTGGCAACTGTAACACTGTGGTCATCATAACACTGTGGTTCATGGGTTATAAAATTTATAGCAAACCTTTCCAGTAGTACTCCAAAATTAGACCTGGTAGACCGTCTGAGAATCACTGGCTCCTCTTCCACCTTCTCATCTTGCAACTGTGTAGACTCCTCTCCTACACTGGCATTTTCTTCAGACTCCCCTCCTACACTGACATTTTGTTTAGATCCAGTGTGGCGAGACATGCTTGGCATAAATATCTCGTTGTTGGCATGGATATCTTCCCAGTTTCTCTGCTCACAAAACATTGCGGACCTGCTAATATAAACTTTCTCATGGTTATCACAAAACCTCCAGGACTTGGCAGCAGGTTGAAAACCAATAAATATTAGTTTCCTTGACTTGGGGCTGTTTTTCTGCCTGTATTTCTTCGGGATTTGAACCCAGGCCTCAGAACCGAATGTTCTTATATATTTTAGCGTAGGCCTCTTGCCATGCAACAAAGTATAAGGAACATCATTAATTGCAGAACTCCATACTCTGTTTGAGATATAATTGGCACATTTCATTGGCTCAGCCCAGTATCCTCTGGGAAGCTTAGCATCAGCTAACATTGCATTCATCAGGCTCTGGAGAATTCCATTTTTTCTCTCACCCAGACCATGTTCAGAAGAAGCAGCTGGATTTGTAAGTCTGTGCTTCACACCCCTTCTTTTTAAATAATTTACAAACTGATTAGATAGGAACTCACTGCCTCTGTCACTTTACACAGCCACAACTTTGTGCTTGTATAGACGTTCTGCCATTGCAAACCATTCTTTGAAAACTGCACACACATCACTTTTGTGCTTCAGAATGTACAGCCCTGAGTAATGACTGAAATCATCTGCAATTACAAGACAGAATCTGGATCCACCAATTGAAGGTGCCAGTGGTCCAATAACATCAGTGTGAACCAACTGTAAAGGATACTCTGATTTTCTAAAACTTTTCTTTGCAATGGGAGCTGCCTTTATTTTTGTACTCTTGCAGACATGGCAATCTAAATATTTACTGCAATTTTGCACAGTCCCACCTTCCACATGAAGTAGAGTCTTCTTTATATTTTCAAAACTCAAATGTCCTAGCCGACGGTGCAACACATGTATGCATCTATCATGCAAAGGTTTGTTTTGAATCATGTTCACAGATCTCCCAGCACTGTTTATTACAAACAAATTATTGTGCAACTGTCCAGTGGCCATTGTCTTCCCATCTTTGACAATTCTGCACCTGCTTTCACTGAACTGCACTTCAAATCCCATCTTCACTATCATAGGCACACTTAGCAAATTGTTATTCAGAGACGGAATGTACAACACTTTATCAAATTTACATTTGAGAGGCTCAAAAAACAGTTTACCTTCTCCACATATCTTCGCTTGTGTTCTCTCCACCAGAGTTACAGTTCTGGAATTATATAAAGTTAATGTTTCAAACATATCTTTGTTTTTTACACAATGAATGGTTGCGCCGGAATCTACTATAAACAATTCCTGCTTTGTACACTCTTTTTCATTGTGTAAATTAACTATGGACACCTGGTGGCCTTCACTCTGCCAGTTTTGCTTAACCACAACTTTTTTCTGTTTTTTATTCTTGTTTACTTTATCACAGAAACGTTTTATATGCTTATCACTTCCACAGATAAAGCATCTTCTTACCACCTGGATTGTTTCACCAGAGCTTGGCACAGATTTTTATTTGTTTTACAGTCTGCTCTCCTCTGCTCCTCTTGCAGCAGCCTTGACTGAATGTAGGAAACAGTTAAATCTTCACTTTTTAACACTTCCATTCCCATTACAATGTTATCAAATGATGCATCCAAACTTGACAAAATTACAAGGCATTTATATTCATCATGATTTATTCCCACTTCAGATAACTGATGAAATATGTTATTTATTTTTCTTGCGTGATCTGAAATGCTTTCCCCCAGACTTTGCCGTGTCCAAAACAATTGTTTCATCAAGGTTATCTTGCTGCCTGCTGTTTCTTTGATATGTGCCATCCTCAAGGCCGTCCAGGCTTCACATGCCGTCTTAGCTTCCTGTATATACACAAACTGAGAAACTTCCAAAGACAGAATTATTATCAACATTGCTTTTGCATCTTGTTTTACACTCAGTTCATCTTCATCATCTGGTTCTTTTTCCACATATTCATACAGATCATGAAATATAAGATAATGTCTCACATGTTTTGTCCAAACAAGATAATTATTATCAGACAGTTTCACCAGAGACATCAAAGATAAATTTATACTTGCCATTTCAGCTGCTTGGGCCGGCTCCTTTGCCTTTTCAGCAACGCTTTGTTCAGCCTCCTCAGTTTCCTCAGTTTTCATTTAACTACTCTGTATATATATGGTTTGTTATTTTACCAAAAACTGCACAGCTGCCTCCTTCTCTGTTCGCTCTGTGCTGTCATCTCAGCACTTCCAAGCCTCAGAGAAAAACTTTTCCTTTGCAGCTTTCCTCCTGTCTCTGTTCCACTTCAAACGTTGCCTTCTGCAAAACACAACTTATGCAAAATGCACTTTATCTGCTCTGGGTCCATAACCCTGTCAATATGTTCTGGGGAGAATTATGAAAGAAATACACAGATTTACTTGTTTAGTCTCCAAATAAGTTTCCAGGGCAACCCCCCGTAGAAGTGTTGCAATAATCAATCCTTGAGATCACAAGCGCCTGCACAACTGTTATCAGGGACATCTCATCCAGGTACAGGCAAATCTGGGCAACCTGCTGGAGATGGAAAAATGCGGTCCTAGAAACGGCCATCACCTGGGCTTCTAGGGATAAAGCTGGATCCAGGACCACATCCAGATTCCTGACTCTGTCCGCCAGCTTGAGGGTAATGCCAACCAAGCTGGGGAGAGGCCCCCTGTACCCAGCAGGAGATGCCCTGAAGAACAGAACCTCAGTCTTCTCTGGGTAGAGTCTAAGCCTGTTAGCCCTGGTCCATTCCATGACCACATCCAGGCACTAGTCAACGGTCTGCACTGCCTCCACTGCAGAGTTGAAGAAGGAGAGATGGAGCTGCATGTCACCAGCATACTGAAGGCAGCAGACTCCAAATCCCCTAATGACCTCAGCCAGCAGCCTCATATAGATGTTAAACAGCATGAGGGATATATCTGACCCCTGGAGCATGCCACATGGGAGCGTCCAAGGAACCGACAACTCTTCCCCCAGCTGAACATGCTGGAGTTGGCCTCCAAGGAAGTACCAGAGCCAGGAGTAAGCTGTGCCTCCAAAGCCCACCTCAGAAAGCTGACCCAGCAGGATACCATGGTTGACGGTATCAAAGACCACTGACAGATCCAGCAGGACCAACAGGGTAGAATAATCCCTCTCATCCCCGCCCTGAAAAGGTCATCTTGCAGTATGACCAGGGTTGTCTCAGTCCCTAAACACGGCCTTAACCCGAACTGGAATGGATCCAGTATATGACCCTCCCCCAGGAATGCCTGAAGCTGGACCGCAGCCACTATCTCAATCACCTTGCCCAGGAAGGGAGCAATGGCAATCAGACAGTAGTTTGACAAGTTGTCTGATGCCAGGCCAGACTTCTTTAAAGTGGCCTTCACCACCGTCTCCTTCAGGCGAGAGGGAAAAATCCCTTCCCTGAAGGATGCAATGGCAATAACCGAAGCCTACACAGGCATGCTCCATCCAATTGACTTAATAAGCCAGAATGGGCAAGGACCAAAAGGGGAAGCCACCAGCCAACAATGTGGCAGCACCCTGGAGGCGTCAGCTGTAGAAACAGGCCCAAACTCAACCAAACGAGGATACTGAGGGGATATTCGAGGAGAGGTTAGAGCAACCAGAGTCTAGATTGGCATGAATGGCCTCAACTTTAGTTCTTTAAAAGACTGCAAATGACTCACTAGTGAAATCACTAGGAGGAAGCCTAGACTGACCAGTGTTGGTGAGGTCTCGAAACACCCAGAACAACTCCACCTGGCAGTTCGAGGCCTCACCAATTCTCAGGGAGGCATAGGATCTTTTGGCCTCCCTGACTGCACAAACGTAGCACCTAGTCTGGAACAGCAGCCCGCTTGGATACCAACTGGTCCTTTCTCCATCTGCTCTTGAGTCTTCTTCGTTCTTGCTTCATCACTCTCTACTCAGTCATACACCATGGCGAGCAGCAAGTTCCACAGTGAAGAAGGCGCTTTATAAAGCTCCACTTTAACAATTTTCCTGAGGGCCAGAAGGGAGGGTTTATTTGTTTGTTTATTAGATTTCTATACTGCATGATCTAACCCAAAAACTACACAAGTTCCCAGTTACAAGATGACTCAGTGTCAAGCTACAGAGTTACAAGTAGAGCTAAATAATCCCCCCTCTTTTTTAAATGTAACTTCAGTGTACAGTATACAGCTCCAGTTGACCCTAGGGCCAACGGATGCAGGTGGAAGAGGTTTAAACCTTGTTTTCCATCTGCTTTTACCATGAACAATTGCTCCCCCATTTAAGTTTTTTATTATTATCATTTTATAATATAGGAACAAATACCCACTGACATCAATGAAAATTATCACCTCCTTTTCCAAATTGTTTAGATAGGACTTTGAGGTTTCAAACAAAACTCTTAGTGATCTTTAGCAGTGATGACCATTTATCCTCTAACTGCCTTTACAAGAGTCCACTTGGACATCTTTTGTAAACTTAACAGCTCCTAATTGCCCATAAACACTACATAATTTCCAAACACTGTACATTACAACAAGAATATCCTAGAACAGTATACTGTTCATTGGGGCCGGGGGTGGGGGTAGAATCTATTTCCCTTTCAGCTACTATGCAAATATCAACCTAGCTCAGAGGAAACAGGGAAGCTTAGTGGAAGGGTGTATATGATGTCATGGCCCTGCTACTCAGAAAGCCCCAGGATTTTGATCCCGCAAAGCCTAATCCTACTCCTCACAGCATATGGAAGCTCCTGGTGCACCCTAACAGAACAATCACACATATGTCTGTGAAGATTCTCAGTCATCCAGGTGAGTTTATCTGGAAGTTGAGTCATGGCTACTGGACTTCTTTTTTGAGAGATAGAAACGTTTCGCTGTTCATCCAAACAGCTTCATCGGTCTGAATACAGCTGGTGCAAATCCTGACTCTTATAGGCAGCTTTGACCTCTAGTCACCCTGGCCTTAATTAGGCTCATCAGATGAACAATGGCCTAAATAGGCTCGTTAGGGAGACCATGGTATCCTTAGCCTTGAGGTGAACCATGGCTTAAGGTGCTGAAACCTATCAAGAAAGGGTCGTTAATGGGTCGTTAGCTATGGCCTTGGTGGTAAAGGCTTTTTGATTTGTCTCGGTAGTGTGGAAAGCACAGCTTGATAAGTAGCAGATAAACTATGCCGGAGGCCACCACCTCTGTTGAGGGAGGGATTTTTCAATGCTCACATGAATGGCCTCCCTTACTCCTCTTTCAAACCACCTCTCTTCTTTGTCTAATATGTGTACATCCTCATCTTTGAATGAGTGCCCTTTCTCCTTCAAATGGAGGTGTACTGCTGATTCTGGTCCTGAGCTGTTACCCCTCCTATGTTGGGCCATCCTTCTGTTTAATGGCTGTTTAGTTTCCCCAATGTAGAGGTCTGAACACTCCTCACTGCATTGGACCGCATATACTATATTGCTCCTTTTATGGTTGGGTACCGGATCCTTTGGGTGGACAAGTCTCTGCCTTAGTGTGTTTGTGGGTTTGAAATAAACAGGGATGTGGTGTTTGCCAAAAATCCTTTTAAGCTTCTCTGACACTCCAGCCATGTAAGGAATGACCAGGTTCTTCCGCTGGGTCTGGGTCTCAGACTGATCCCTTGTTCTTCTGGGATGGCCCACTGCTTTGTTGAAGGCCCACTTTGGATATCCACAGGCCTTAAGTGCTGTCTTCAGGTGCCTGTCTTCCTTCTTCTTGGCTTATGTGGAGGTGGGGATGCTCTCTGCTCTGTGGCTTAGGGTCCTGATGACTCCTAATTTGTGCTGTAATGGATGGTGGGAGTCGAACAGTAAGTATTGATCTGTGTGGGTGGGTTTCCTGTAAACTTCTACTTCCAGGCCACGGTCAGGTCTGATGATGACTGCACAATCCAGGAAAGCCAGCCTGTTGTCTTGGGTGTCTTCTCTAGTGAACCTAATATTAGGGTCCACTGCGTTGATGTGGTCTGTAAAGGCCTGTACTTCCCGAGTCTTGATTTTCACCCAGGTATCATCTACATACCTGAACCAGTGAGATGGTGTTATCCCTGGGAAGGTGTTGAGTGCCTTCTTCTCCACTTCTTCCATGTATAGGTTTGCAACAATTGGTGACACTGGAGAACCCATGGCACAACCATGCTTCTGTCTGTAGAAGTCCCCTCTGTACATGAAATGTGTGGTATTCAGACACAGGTCCAGGAGCAGGCATATCTGGTCTGGGTTGAGTCGGCATCTGGAGGTGAGGGTGCTGTCTTCTCTTAGTCTTCTCTTTACCATCGTTAGGGCATCAGTGGTGGGGATGCTTGTAAAGAGCGATGTGACATCAAAGGATACCATGGTTTCATCTGTATCCAGTTTCAGCTCCCTGACTTTAGAAACAAACTCCTCTGAATTGTGTACATGGTGTTCCGTGAGTCCAACCAGTGGGGCTAGGATAGTTGCCAGGTATTTTGCAATCTTGTACGTCACTGAATTTATACTGCTGACAATTGGTCTGAGGGGGATTCCTTGCTTGTGGATCTTTGGAAGTCCATAAAAGCAGGGGACGGTCTCTCCGGGATATAACTGGTGGTAGGTCACCCTGTCAATTATGTTTTCTTGCTCCAAGAGTTTTAAGCATTCTATTACTTTCTTCCTGTAATTGCTGGTGGGGTCTCTTTTTAGTTTTTCATACGTGTGTTGGTCATCTAAAAGTGTAATAACCTTCTTGTGATAGTCCACCGTGTTGAGGACGACAGTGCACCTTCCTTTGTCTGCAGGCAGAATTGTGATGCTCTCATCCCTGCTGAGGGATGTCAGAACACTTCTTTCTTGGCTGGTGAGGTTGGGTGGTGGTGGTTGAGCACTGGAGAGTGCAGCAGAGACTTTTATCCTGAGTAGTTCTGCTTCTGCTGCTGGCAGATTGTTGCTGTGGATGGCCGAATCACACATACATTACACAGTTAGAAAGCCATCTCAGCCCAAGCACCCAGCGATTCTGAGAGTGATGGGGAGACATTGTTTCCAAAGATTAGTAGACATGCCAAACAACCACTGTACTTATATCTACTACCACAATATGGTTCTTCTTAAATAAATCATTTTCAGAATCAGTAAGAATTCAACATCCCTAGTTCTTCTGAACCCAGCCAGTGGAGAGATTGATCATGAGACAGGCCTTCATGATGAAAAATACTTTTGATGGAGTAAGACAATTGGAAAAGCTGAAGCAAAAATATTATATTGAGAAACTATTGAATTCTTTTGAGGGTAAGGAACTCCCAAAGTCATTCCATTTGCAAAATTAGCCTGTTAGGTACCAGCCCAAATCTGCCTCGGATCTTCCACTTGTCTGGTAATTGTAAAATAATATGCTCTATTAAGAAACCATTTTCTGCAGATGATCTTCAGAACAATTTGATCAGAAGCAGTCCGATTTAACTTCCAGACAGTATTGTCTAGACAGTACCTGGGAAAGTGAAAAGAAGCAAAACGCAAGGTCTTGATGCTTTGCTGAAAATGCCTAAGGATGATTAAAGCTTTTCCATACACTCTGCATCTAAAGAAGGAAATATACTGATCATACTGACAGGCATCATGTTTCAAACTTAATGTGAACGCTGTCTCTTTGATTATCACCAGACTGTTGGCCAGGGAGTGCTGCCCTTGCTGTTTCCCAGCAGTTTGTGTCCTTCCTGGTTTCCAACATGTCTTCCACAAGGGAGAAATTGATTTTCTTCCTGTTCTGTAATTCATGCTTCAAAGATGGCCTTCAAAATATTCTACCCATCTGGAAAATGTGGCAACCTGTTATTGTGTTACTTGAAAAATCACTACCAATACAGAAGCAGAAGATCACTTGCTTGGAACACTCAAGTAGAAAGCTAGCTTTCAATGGTCATCCATCTTCATCAGGCTTTCATGGCATAGCTGTTGCTTGTGCCAGGCAAGGTATCTTGAGCAGTATGCCAACAGTTGGAGGGTGGTGGTGGCGCTCGGAAACTCCTCCCCAAGAAGCCTGTTGCAATTTATCCCCTTCTCTTCAAATGAAGAATTTTGAAATCTAATTGTCAGCCCTGATGAAATGAGAAAGAAGGAAAAACATTCCTTTAAATTCAGTCTTCAGTCCTCATGAAAAACTTCCGGGAGAAGCTGGTGCTTGTTTGCCTGTCACATTAACTTCTTTTTGAGGGCCTGAGTATGCCGAAGGTTACTGCCATTTAAAGAAAATAATGAAAAGGGGCCAAAGTGAATGACATGACATTTTAATAATCAGTTTTTAGATTTTCACCTGTATGGTTTCATGCGTTAGTAAGACATTTTAGATATTTCCTTTAAGGATTACTTGGGGCAAGTGGATTTAAATTGGAAGTGAAGCATGACCTTATAAAATATTACAGATGTCTGTAAGGATGGAAAATGTTTCCTAAATACCCTCCCTTTATACTTCCATGTGGTAGAGAAAATGATGTAGATGCAGATGTATACTCAATCAAATATATACGGCAATAAAACAGATGCATAGAAAATTCTTTAATGTTAAAGGTCATGCTGGTTTGTGAATTCAATCACACATACCAAACTGTCATACTCAAATACTGAGAGTTAAAGAACACATGGCATGTTTACAGAACTTGGCAGAGATACATTTTAGATTGCAACTCCCCAAACCCCTAATAAATATGACTACTCAGAGTTGTAATCTAAAAAAAGTAACTTTTCCAAACTTTGAGTGTTTGCTAATCATCGAGTTTTTCTTCTTCTTCAAAGTACAGAAAACTTGGAATCTAATAACTGAAGAGTGATGTGAAAGATGAAACTCATATACTCATATACTGTAAGTGGCCAATAAAAGAGCAGTCATGAATTGGTCAACCAGTTCAAGTGGTTGACCACTTGGTTTAAAAGAAGGCTTGCCTGAAGAGAAAGGTCTTTGGCTACTTTTAAAAGGACAGCAATGATGAGGCAAACTTGGCTTCCTGTGGGAGGAAGTTCCGGAGTCTGTGAGTGGCAACAGGGAAGCTCTCCTCCAATATCCTCACCAAAGGCACTTGTGAAGGCAATGGGACCAAGAGGAAGGTCTCTCCTAGTGATCTTAATACCCAAATAGGCTCATAAAGGGAGACACAGACTTCTAGGTAACTTGGACCCAAGCCATTTAGGGTTGAAAACCAGCACTTCAAATAGTGCTTATTCCACAGACAATGATTATGTTATGTCTGTGAGATGCTCCATGTGAGGTTATCTGGAAGTTGAGTCATGGCAACCAGGCTACTTGTGAGACTGAAACATTACTCATCCAAGCAACTTTGTCAGTCTGAGGAAAGTTAGTGGTGAGGCCTCCAATTTATAGTTCCCCTTGATTCCACATCACCCTGGTCTGAATAGGCTCATTAGGTGGACAATGGCCTGAATAGGCTCGTTAGATGTCCAATCACTTGGGGTGCATAAAATTCCCACCTTTGAAACCCTTCCCAACACCCATTCAGTATGAGTCGTCAGCTGTGGTGTTCCTGGTGGAAGTGTGAAGTGCTTGTGATTTGTCTGGGGACTGATGAAAGAGCACCATGATAAGTGTCAAACAGATTGTGCCTGAGTCCCCCACCTCTGTTGAGAGTGAGGTTTTCAATACACACATGAATGGCTTCCCTGATCTCTCTCTTGAACCACCTATCTTCTCTGTCTAATATGTGTACATCTTCATATTTGAATGAGCATCTGTTGTCCTTCAAATGAAGGTACACTGCTGATTCTGGTATTGAGTTGCCGCCCCTCCTGTGTTAGGCCATCCTGTTTAGAAGCTGTTTGGTTTCTCCATTGTAGAGGAGTGTGAAG
>JAHTLZ010003526.1:13399990-13414085 GCA_023846285.1 Phrynocephalus versicolor | reverse complement strand
CAGGCAGGGCCTGCTTTTGTTTTTTAGAGATGGCGCCGCGGGTTCGGTTGCTGCCGCTTGTCTTGGGGTGACTCGAGGGAGGGTGGGGGGGGTCTCAGGCAGGACCTGCTTTTGTTTTTTAGAGATGGCGCCCGGGAGCGTGTGTGTGGGGGGGAGCAGCTTGGTATCCCCCATTCCCTTCCCTCCTGGCTTGATAATCCTCCTGGGAGTGTGTATGTGTGTGGGGGGGAGCGGCTTGGTATCCCCCATTCCCTTCCCTCCTGGCTTGATAATCCTCCCGGGAGCGTGTATGTGTGTGTGGGGGGAGCGGCTTGGTATCCCCCATTCCCTTCCCTCCTGGCTTGATAATCCTCCCGGGAGTGTGTGTGTGTGGGAGGGGGAGCGGCTTTGTATCCCCCATTCCCTTCCCTCCTGGCTTGATAATCCTCCCGGGAGCGTGTGGGGGGGAGCGGCTTGGTATCCCCCATTCCCTTCCCTCCTGGCTTGATAATCCTCCCGGGAGCGTGTGTGGGGAGGGGGGGAGCGGCTTGGTATCCCCCATTCCCTTCCCTCCCTGGGTAGATCGCCTCCCCGAGAGCATGGGGGGGTTTAGTAGAAACAGCTCCCTGTTAGGGAAGCACTGGAGCCCTGTGTCTTGCTTTCCCCGTTTTCATGGGGAAGTTTCCAGACCCAAAACATCCCTTCAACAATTAAAAATACATCAGCAAGCTGGTGGGCTCTTTATCTTCCAGCCAGGGAGGGAGGGGAAGGGGGACTGGAAATTGATTCCTTACGTTCTGCTTGCCCCTCCAGGACCTCTCTCTCTCTCTCTCTCTCTCTCTCTCTCTCTCTCTCTCTGCATCTCTCTCTGTGTGTGTGTCTCTCTGTGTGTGTGTGTGTGTCTCTCTCTCTCTCTGCGTCTCTCTCTCTGTCTCTCTCTCTATCTCTCTCCCTCCAAGCCTCCCCTTTCTACATCCCCAGGAAACAACCCTCCCCTCCCCCCAGCTGTGAATTTTCAGCCTTGCATGGAGTGAGTTTCCAGCCTTGCTCCTGGGCTCTTTATTTTAGTTTTGTTCCAATGGTGCCACGTGTGTATTTCTTTATTTATTGCATTGCATTGCATTGGTTCTCAACCTGTGGGTGCCCAGATGTTCCTGGACTGCAACTCCCAGAAGTCTTCATCACTAGCTGAGTTGGCCCGGATTTCTGGGAGTTGCAGTCCAGGAACATCTAGGGACCCACAGGTTGAGAACCACTGATGCAAAGTCCGTGCTTGTCCATTGAGTTCCTGGTTTGTTTTGCCTCTGCAAGGCAAATGCACAGGTGGCTCTCCCCACCCATCCGGTGTTTCTTTCAAATGCGGAGGCAGGCAATTTAGGAGTTCCAGAAGAGAATCTGAAGGACTCTTTAATATCCCTTCTCCCCATTGTATTTTCACCTGCCAGTTGGCAAGCACTTTAAAAAGCATGCATGCATTGCTCAGGGTGGTGGTGGTGCAAGGACAGGGCAGTGAAAGTCACCCATTTTCCCTTTTTGTATATTGGGGGTGGGCTTGATGCCTGGAGTCATGTAAAAAGGTAGTGGGGAGGGGGCGGGGATACTTGGTAGGAGACAGTGCACTCCAGGCAGGAGAAAGAGCCAGGGCTGTTTTTTTTTTGCAAAACCTTCCTGCAGCATTCCAGGAAGTGCAAACCCGTTTGCTGGGGAGAGAAAGAGAGAGAGGCTGGAAACTCAAGACATGGGAGAGGGGTTAGGGTGGTTTCCCAGAGATGTGGAAAGGGAGGGCTTAGTGAGAGAGTGAGCAAGAGATGATCAGCAGGTCCTGAAAGGGCAAACAGAATGCAAGGAATCCATTTCCAGTCTCCCCTCCCCTTTAATCAATAAATAAACTGGCTAATGCTTTCATCTTTCTCTTATCTCAGTTTTGTATCAAGATACTGTACTTATTTGGCATAGAATTCTAAACATACCTTTGCTTATAAGAGGATGCTTGAGGTGTTTTTATGCTGCTTACTCACTTGACGTGATGCTTGAGGTGTTTTTATGCTGCTTACTCACGTTGTAGGTCTGTGGAACTCCCTGCCACAGGATGTGGTGATGGCATCTGGCCTGGATGCCTTCAAAAGGGGATTGGACAGATTCCTGGAGGAAAAGTCCATGATGGGGATGTGTAATCTCCAGGCTTAAAACCAGGGTACTTCAAGGGCCAGATGCAGGGGAGTGGTATCAGGAGACAGATATCTAGTCTCATGCGCTCCCAAACGCATCTGGTGGAGCCGCTGTGAGATACAGGAAGCTGGACTAGATGGGCCTTTGGCCTGATCCAGCATGGCTCTTCTTATGTTCTTATGTTGACATAAATTTCTTTCATCTTGGTCCTCAAAGTTTCTTTTGCATTTTTTTAATTGTTACCCTTTTGCCCATGCTCCCCCCACCCCTGAGTTAATGCGAGGGGGAGAAAAGGACGACCTGGCTGCCATGAGAGTGAGGGAGTGTGAATTTGAAACTATTTTTAACCTTAGTTTTCATGTAGTAGCCCTCTGGCACATTGGGCTGGAAAAAGTAGACCTCGGCCTGTTCAAAGTTGGACAGCCCTGGTATAGAAGAAATTATAGATTGTAATTATCTATTATGTGTACAGTTTTGTTTAAGTTCTGCAAATACAGTCACTTTTGTACAATAATTTTAGGTGACTTTCTGCTGATACTCAGGCTGGATTTCTCCACATGATATAGGTTGAACAAGAGGACTTTAAGAGAAACCAAATACATATTTTCCTTTCATTCTTTTTGTTTAGTGATGGAACAGTTCATTGAAAGTCTATCAGCAATAGTCTATCAGAATTTTAAAAGAAGTTTCTTTTAAAATATGCCATCTGGAAGCAAGAATTGCTATGGATACTATTGTCTCCCCAAGGAGCCTATTCAGGCCAATGTTCATCTTATGAGCCTAATTAAGATCAGGGAGACAAGAGGTCAAAGCTGACTCAACTAGCTGTATTCAGGATGGGGGGGGGGGGGGAAACGACAAACAAATATATCTAGCTCTTCTATCTGTTTAGTGGAACTCGTGTGTACTTACGTGTTATTTTGTCTGCTTTTCCCCACAAATTAGCAATAATGAGTCTGAAACAGACATCCTTACAAAGTTTCCTTGGGAAGAAAGGGCCCAGTGAACAGACAGATGAAGAGCCTTCCACATCAAAGAAATATGCAGCTTTTAACAGACAATACCATGAGTCCTATTTGAAATATGGATTTATCTGGACAGGTGATTCCCACGCACCAAAACCGCTCTGCATAATTTGCGGCGAGAAGCTCTCTAATGAGGCAATGAAACCTTCAAAACTGCTTCGCCACTTGACCGCCAAGCACCCTGACATAAAAGACAAGGACCTGGAGTATTTTGAAAGGAAAAAACGGGAGCACGAAGCACAGAAGAAATTTATGAGGGCCACCACTTCAATAAACGAGAAAGCACTGAGAGCATCATATTTGGTGGCTAACCGCATTGCTAAGGCTAAAAAGCCATTTACTATTGGTGAAGAATTGATCTTGCCCTCCACTAAAGACATTTGCCGTGAACTTCTAGGAGAGGCTGCTGTGGAAAAGATAGCACATGTGCCTTTGTCAGCTAGCACTGTGACTAGGCGCATTGAGGAAATAGCCGAAGACATCGAGGCACAATTGTTGGAGAGGATTAATACATCACCGTGGTATGCACTCCAGGTTGACGAATCCACAGATATCGAAAACAAGGCACTACTACTTGTTTATGTGAGATATCTATATCTTTTTTTTTAAATACGTTTTTATTAGGAAATTTTAATATACAGAAAAAAATCAAATTCAAAACATTAGCGATACAAAACCAATCTACCACTAAAATTTGGCTTCCCTCTGTTCTTCCCGTGGCTTTAACGTTATTCATCTCCTAGCCTTCCTTTCAAACAAACCCCTTTTATATACTTATAAAAAAGATTTGAAAAATAAGTAGTAATCCTTCGAGTTCTACCCTAATCCGGTAAGAGTCTTTAATTCCTTACAATGAATCTCCATGTAGTTCTTAAATTTTTGCCAGTCTTTTTGGAACCTCTGGTTATCTTGATCCCTCAGTCTGCACGTCAGTCTGGCCATCTCTGCAAAGTCCAATATTTTCGCCCTCCATTCATCCAAAGATGGTATATACGTTGTCTTCCAATTCTGTGCCAGGAGCATTCGTGCCGCTGCTGTTGCGTATAAAAATAGAGTCCTATCTGCTCCTTTAATTTCATTATCCACCAACCCTAACAGAAAAAATTCAGATCGTTTTGGGAATGTACACTTTAACATCTTTTTGAGTTCATCATATATCAGTGCCCAGTACTCTTTCACTTTCTCACAGGTCCACCAGATATGATAAAAATCACCTTGTTTCTCTTTACATTTCCAACAATAGCCATCTTTCATCCTATACATCTTTGCTAATTTCGTTGGAGTGATATACCACCTATACATCATTTTCAACAGATTTTCTTTTATCAAAGTACATGCGGTAAACTTCATATTCTTTTTCCACAATCTTTCCCACACATCTAACTCAATATTATGACCCAGATCCATAGCCCATTTTACCATACATTCTTTGACTTGTTCATCTTTTAGGTTCAACTCCAGCAAAAAATTATATAATCTGGTCAACAATTTCTTTTTTGGGCCCATGATTATGGTTTGGAACTTAGATTCCTTCTCTCCAAACCCAGACACCCTTCTATCTTTCTGAAAAATGTCATGTAGCTGATGGTACTGAAACCAGCCTGTTAACTTCTCTTTCAACATATCATAAGACTTCAGTCTAGGACCTTTTTCTGAAAAAAATAACACATCCCCATATGTGATCCCCACTCCTTCTTTATCTTTCCTCTTAATCGCCGATGCTTCAATCAGGGATAACCACCTCGGCGTGTGTCTCTCTAAGAAAGGTTTCAACCGTTCCCAGACCTGAAGCAATGACTTTCTAATTACATGATTCATAAAACTTTTATGTACTTTCACTTTATCATACCAAAGATAAGCGTGCCAACCAAATCTGTTATCATGACCTTCTAAATCCAATAGATCCTCATCAACTAAAGTAATCCAATCTTTTATCCAACCGAGGCAGGCCACTTCGTAATACAATCTCAAGTCTGGCATGGCAAATCCTCCCCTTTCCTTGGCATCTGTTAATAATTTAAATCTTATTCTGGGTCTTTTACCTTGCCAGACAAATTTAGACAATATCTTCTGCCATTCCTTAAAATGGCCTATCCCTCTGATTATTGGGATCATTTGAAATAAGAATAACAACCTTGGTAGCACGTTCATCTTTATCACCGAAATTCTTCCCATCAACGACAAATTCAATATATTCCATGTTTCCAAATCTCTCTTAATCGAGTTCCATACCATATTATAATTATCCTCAAAGAGATTTAAGTTCGTAAGAGATAAATTAACTCCCAAATATTTGACTTTTTTCACCACTGAGAGGGCGGACAGTTTTTCAAATTCTTCACAATCTTTCTTTGTTACATTTTTCAATAAGACCTTCGTCTTATTCTTATTCAGTTTGAAGCCGGCTAAATTACCAAATTCTTCAATTATTTTCATCACCTCAGTGATACTTTCTTTTGGATTCTCTAACGTCAAAACTAAATCATCAGCAAACGCTTTTAATTTATATTCCTTATCCCCCACACATATACCTTTGATTGTCACCATGTCTCTCAGTTTAACTAGCAATACTTCCAGTACAGCAATAAATAACAATGGGGACAGTGGGCACCCTTGTCTTGTACCTTTCCCAATCGGGAAACTTTCTGTTATCACGTTATTAATCAATAAACTTGCTTTCTGTTCCTTATATATTGCGTTAACACCGTTCCAAAACTTTGTTCCCACTCCCATGTTTTCCAAATTCTTCTTCATAAATTGCCAAGAAACATTATCAAAGGCTTTTTCAGCATCGATAAATATCAAAGCGGCTTGTTTCTCTTTCCTGACTTCTAGATACTCTATTATATCAATTATATTTCTCATATTATCTTTCATCTCTCTGCCAGGGAGAAACCCCGCTTGATCTTTGTGTAATAATTCATTTAAAACCCTTTTTAATCTATTGGCCAAGACATCGGCAAATAATTTATAGTCTCCATTCAAAAGGGAAATGGGCCTGTAATTTTTAACATCTGTCACGTCTGAATTCTCCTTTGGAATCAGTGTTATATATGCCTCCTTCCAGGTATTAGGTATGACTCCTTTTTCTAAAACTTCATTCATAACCTCCACCATTATTGGTAACATTTCTTCTGACAGTTTTTTATAATATTTTGCAGTCAAACCATCTGGACCCGGTGATTTTCCAGTTTTCGCCCTCTCTATTGCACTTTGTACTTCATGTGGGGTAATTTTCTCACTCAATATCGACAATTGGTTTGTTGAGATTTTTTTCAATCCGTTCTTTCTTAAATATCTGTCAATCTGTTCCAGATTCTCTTTTTTCTTCATATATAAATCTCTGTAGAAATTCCGAAACACCTTTACAATTTCTCTTGGATCTTCCACTAGTTTCTTGTCTACTACTAATATGTTCACAACCTTTTGTTTTTGCTTCCATTTAAGCTGCCAAGCCAACAGTTTGCCTACTTTGTTTGCCGATTCAAAATTTCTTTGTCTCATCATCTTTACCTTCCACTCAATTTCTTGATTGATAATCATTGACAACTGAGTTTGAAGCATCTTTAGTTTTTGGATCCATTTCTGTTCCTTTGGCTTTTCCACCAATTTCTTCTCTGTCTCTACCATTTCTTTTAAGATCTCATTTTGCTTCTTTTCTTTCTGTTTCTTCTGGTACGAATTTCTTTGGATAAAGAGGCCTCGCATAACAGTTTTACTAGCATCCCATACAACATTTGTTGGTGTTTCTCTTCTCCAGTTATTTTTCAAATAATCTCTAAAGGTTTTTTTCGCTATCTGCAAAGTCTCAGTCTCATCCAATAAACTTTCATTCAATCTCCAACGGTATAATCCTTGCATTTTTGTTTTAACTTCCATCACGATTGCATTATGATCTGAGATCGTTTTAGGTAGAATTTCCACTTTTGTCACTCTATGTGAGATATCGTTAGGGACAAATATGTAATCGATTCTTCCCCAACTCTGATTTGGTTCAGAGAAAAAGGTAAACTGTTTCTCCATTGGGTGTCTCAATCTCCAAATGTCGGTCCATCCAAAATTTTCAACTAAATCAAAAAAAGATTTTGGTAGTTTCCCTTCTGAGCCTTCCTTTTTCTGAGATCTATCCAAATCCGGCATCATTACTCCATTACAGTCTCCCAACAGAAAGAGTTTTTCATCCATGTAGTCTAACAATCTTTGTTCTAACTCTCTGTAAAATTCTGGTTTCCTTTCATTTGGCGCATAAATGCCTACAATGAAAAATTTTTCAGATTGCCAAGTAATTTGCACCATCAAAAATCTTCCCTCTTCGTCTTTCATAATCAACTTAGGTTCTAGTTTATGTTTTGCATATATCACCACTCCTCTTTTCTTCAATTTATCGGACGATACAAATTCTTGTCCCAAAATTTTGTTTTTTAGAATCTTCATATGTTTCATTGCAATATGTGTTTCTTGCAGGCAAATCAGATCTAGATTTTCTTTCTTCAATAAATGCGTAATTCTGTTTCTCTTGGTCTTTTCATTCAGACCATTAACATTCCATGTCAATACTCTCAGCGCCATTGCAATTTTCAAATTAAATATATTTTTATCAGTCTCTATTCAAATATTGGCCATAGCTAAGTCAGCTTTACCTTCTTCCTCATCAGAGAGTTCTAACTCCTCATCTTCTTCCTCTTCTTCTTCTTCACCTTCACCTCATCTTGAACCTTGGTCCTCCTTCTCCTCAGGTAATCTATCACCCTCTTTCGATGGTTTCCTGTACCCAAGCTCTTCTCCATATTTTCTCAGAAATTTACCTATCTCCGACTCAGATGTTACTTTAAATCTTTTCATCTTGTAGATGAAGGATAGACCTTCTGGAAATTCCCAACGAAATCTCAAGCCATTTCTTCTCAGCGTTTCTGCCAAAGGTTTATAACTTCCTCTTCTTCTCAAGAAATGAAGAGGGATCTCCTTGTATATCAGGATCTGTTGTCCATCAATCACAAATCTGTTGTCATAACTATGTTTCAGGATTCTATCTCTCACGGCCATAGATGTCAATGACACAATAACATCGCCTGGTGTCTTCTTCGCTCTCAACTTCTTTGATCTGACTGCAATCCTGAACACTTGGGAGATTGCATCAGCTACTTCCTGTTCTTGCCACCCAAGCCACTTCGCCAGTTCCGTTATTACTTTGGCCTTAATATCTTCTCCTTCCTCCCATGGAATCAAACGAAAACGAAGATTCTGTTGCCTTTGCCTCATTTCAAGAAAAGCAAGCTCCTCAGCCATTTTCCTTTGTGTAGTCTCTACTTCTGACACTCCTGTTCTATTCCTCTCTGTTTCTTCTCTACATTGTTTAACCTCTGTCTGCACTTTCTTCACTTTAGCTTCTATACTCTTTGTTTTCACCGTTAAATCCTTCACTTGAGCTGACAGTTCCCCAACTGCCTCTTTGATTTGTTTCTGCATATCTTCCTTTAGTTCTGACAACTTCTGGTCCATACTTTGTTCACTTTTTTCAAATTCTCTCCTTATGTGTATCATTAGTCCTTCCCATTTTTTACCCTCCTCTTGTCTGGAATCTCTTCTCTGTGTTAAGGGTGTCATCTTCTTCTTCTCCTTCTCTCCTGCCATCACAATTTTAATTAACTTCTATTCCAATAAGATGCAATTTAATCACGTGTTAAGATTAATTCATTCAATAAACCATAGTAAACTTCAACCAATCGAATTAATCGATTAATACCCCATTAATTAATATTGATTAATATTCACCTATTTACCATCAATGATATTGAGTTTACCTATTCTAACTTCATTTTAACCTTTCTAACTTTAAGTTATCCAGATATCAAATTAATAACAATTTATCAAATTTTATCAATTTTTCTATATAATCAAACACTTTCCCACCCCAAACAACATTCAGATTGAATTTTATATGCAATAATTTTCCAAATCCACCAGATGGCGCTC
This sequence comes from Phrynocephalus versicolor, assembly GCA_023846285.1. Classification (NCBI taxonomy): domain Eukaryota; kingdom Metazoa; phylum Chordata; class Lepidosauria; order Squamata; family Agamidae; genus Phrynocephalus; species Phrynocephalus versicolor. The sequence continues at coordinate 13,404,939 of JAHTLZ010003526.1, read as the reverse complement.
CAACATAAGAAATGAATTTCCTAACCAATATCCAATACGATAATTTTTAAAATCCACCAGATGGCGCTCCAACCTAAGGAATGAGATTCCCAGTCCAGTTCACAGCTGTAACATTATCTTGTTATGTCTACCGTATGGCCTTCAAACCACAGAGAACCTCAAAGAAAAACACGCAGTAACTTAGTTTCGTTTCTGCTGCAACCAAATACACAAAGTGAGACCCACAAAAAACCTTTAAAAATTAAGAGTTAGGGGAAAAATTAAGGGAACTCTTCAGCTTCTTCACAGCCTAATCCACATAAGAGAAAAAGGTTCTAGTCTCTCCTATAACAAAAGGTTTGTATAACAGAGTTCTTGCCCGTCCAAAAAGTACCCTTTTCTTCAACCTCTTCAAAGGTCTAATCCAGTTAAGAAGGAAAGATTAACAATAACTCCAGTTTGCAATAACTCCGAGGCTGTTCCCAAAAACAACTCCAAAAATAAAAAAACCCAAAGCATTGAAGCATCGGAAAGCAATGAAGGTAATGGAATAAAATAGCTCCTCCTCAAAAGAAGGGGGTAGCTCTCCAGCCGGCTCTGGTGAAGTCTTTTGAAATGTAAAATCAAACAAAGCAGACTCTTCGCCTTGTCCACCGCTCAAATTCTTCTAAGTATTCAGTCCTCCACAAAAAAAAGGGGGGGGGAATTCAATTGTCGATTCTCCAAAGTCTTTGGAAGTGTAAAATCAGGTAAGGGGGGAGTAACTTCAAACGCCAGTGTCTTTTAAAATGCCCCCCTTCCACCCCCCGCGTTCTTCTCTATTCACTATTCACTCCGTCCTTTCACAAAGAAAAGGGGGTGACTTCAAACACCAGTCCTGAGCTGCAGACTTCACGATCAAGCTTCCCCAAGTCCCATTTTTCTTCCACTTCAATTTAAATATTATTAGTTTAAACTCACTTCGCAAATGAAGGGATATCTCCTCCGCCCCACCGCACGATTCCGATTTGCATTCACGAAGGAGAGTTACGGCTGCTTCCCACCACGCTCCGAACAGATTCCGATGCAAACAAACCAACTCACGTTTCTTCGGGTATGATCTTTATCTTCAAATTAGCCGTTTAACGGCCTGTTGATTCTCCCTCTGATAGAAACGATTTTGTAAAGTTCTTGGAGGCTAATGGCTTTTCTGCTAAGACTATGAGACTTCGCAGACACAGGGGTAGCGGTGGTAAAAGCGCCCGCAACTCGATCCTTTCTCCCCAACCCCTCCGGATCGGGGTGAAAGGAGAGTCGCGAGGGGCGCAGCTGATACCCAACCCCTCAGGGCACCCCCCTGAGGTTTTTAGAGTCCGCGGAGCCTTCGCGAGACTCTTTAAACCCCCTGTGCGCTCTGGGGATCCCACGGAGGAATTCCCCTAGCGTCTTATGCAGTCGGCCATTAAAACCGGAAGCCCCGTGAGATATCTATATCAGGAGGATGTGCATGAGGACTTGTTATGTGCACTATCTTTGCCAACCAACACCACAGGAGCAGAACTGTTCAAGTCACTTGATGGTTATGTATCAGAAAAACTGAAATGGCCCTTTTGTGTCAGCATATGCACAGACGGAGCTGCTGCCATGACCGGACGACTATCTGGTTTAACTGCGAGAATTAAGGAGGTTGCACCTGAGAGTGAATCTACGCATTGTCTCATCCACAGGGAAATGCTGGCAAGCTGAAAAATGTCACCGGAATTAAACAGCATACTGATGGATGTCGTTAAAGTTATTAACCACATCAAAGCACACGCACTTAACTCGCGCCTGTTTGAGCAGCTTTGTGAGGAGATGGAGTACAGATGCCTTCTCTTATACACAGAAATAAGATGGTTATCCAGAGGAAAATCGCTAACCAGAGTATTTGAATTACGAGAGCCATTGCAAAGATTTCTCTCAGAAAAGAAGTCTCCACTGGCAGCACTTTTCAGTGACAAGTTATGGGTCGCAAAACTGGCTTACCTGTGTGACATATTCAGCCTGCTCAATGAACTCAATCTGGGCCTTCAGGGGAAAATGACAACTGTTTTCAAGTTGTCAGACAAAGTAGCTGCATTTAAAGCCAAACTGGAGTTGTGGGGACGGCGCGTGAACAGAGGCATTTTGGACATGTTTCAGACATTAGCAGGGTTTGTAGGCGAGACTGAGCTTGAACATTCATTCTGCCAGTTGGTGCAGGATCACCTGTCTTTGCTTTTAAAAGAGTTTGAGCGCTACTTCCCAACCACAAAAGATCCACGAACTGGTAAGGAATGGATCCGCGACCCATTTGCCAACAAACCAGGCGAATCTAGCATATCTATGCTAGAAGAAGAACAACTGCTGGAAAATGCAAATGACGGTGGCCTTAAAACTACGTTCGAGAAAACAACTCTGCCGGTGTTCTGGATTAAAGTCATGGCGGAATACCCTGAGATTGCCACCACAGCACTTAAATCCCTATAGCCATTTCCGACAACCTATCTGTGTGAAGCGGGGTTTTCTGCAGTGACAGCAACCAAAACAAAACAACGAAATAAACTGGACATAAGCAACACACTTCGGGTGTCATTGTCACCTATTACCCCCAGATGGAACCGTCTTGTTGCAAATACACAAGCCCAGGGTTCTCATTGATTTGGCATTCTAGTGGTGTAGCTGTTGTTGTTGTTGTCTGTATTTTATTTTGAAGGCATGTTTAAATACAATTAAATTAAAATTGTATTTTATAATTGTATTTAATAATTAAAATTAAAATTATTATTAAATTAAATTAAAATTATTATTAAAATTATTAAAATTATTATTAAAATTATTAAATCAAAACAAGCGGGCCACGGAAAAATTATCAAACATTTACCGGTCCGCGGCGAAAAAAAGGTTGGGGAGCACTGCTCTAAGGCACAGTCATTCAGCAAGTCGAGAAACCCAGTTACTCTTTCTTGCCCGGAGCTCGCATTGGCCCAGTCAATGTGGGGATAACTGAAGTCCCCCATGATTACTATCCTATCCCTCTTAGCCATCTCCATGATTTATCTCCTCATTTCAAGGTCCCCCTCAAGTTTTTGATCTGGTGGACGATAGAATACTCCAACTATCACATCACTCCTGGGACCTGGTAGTTTAACCCACAGTGATTCTATGGTGGAGTCAGGCCCTCTGTCCATCTCCATTCTGCTGGATTGTACCCCTTCTTTGACATAGATGGCCACTCCTCCTCCAACCCGCCCCTCTCTATCCCTTCTATAGAGTTTATAGCCTGGGATTGCTGTATCCCACTGGTTCTCCACATTCCACCAGGTTTCCGTTATGGCTATTATATCTATGTTATCCCTAGCTGCCAAATGTTCAAGTGCTCCCATCTTTGCTCGGAGGCTTCGAGCATTGGCGTAGAAGCACCTGTACAGTGGGTCCCACAACAACAGCTGCTGCCTTGTTCTTTCCCACCCACCGCTTTTATTTTCAGTAGACAAACTGTCACATTCCGTTATTCTCCCATTGCTAATACCTGCTATGCCATCTCTATGTGATTCTCTACCCTCTCCAACCTCATTCCCTGAGGATGAGGTGTTCCGAACCGGATGCCACTCAGCTCCTGTTGGCTTTCCCCCAGTTATCAGTTTAAAAGCTGCTCTGCTGCCCTTTTGAGGTTGAGTGCCAACAATCTGGTCCCATCATGATTCAAGTGCAACCCATCCCTCCTGAACAGGTTTGGCTTGTCCCAAAATGTTCTCCAGTTCCTGACAAATCTAAAGCCCTCCTCTCGACACCATCGCCTCATCCTCGCATTGAGGCTTCTGAGTTCTGCCTGCCTGGCGGGTCCTGCACGAGGAACAGGTAGCACTTCTGAAAATGCTACCTTGGAAGCCCGGGACTTCAATCTTCTACCTAACAACCTGAATTTGGCTTCCAAGACTGACCGCTTGGCCTTCCCGACATCATTGGTACCAACATGTACCATGACCACTGGCTCCTTCCCCGTTCTCTCTAACAAGCTATCTAGATTTCTCGTGATGTCTGCAACCTTTGCACCTGGCAGGCAAGTGACCATACGGTTATCATGCTCCTCACAAATCCATCCCTCTTTATTTCTAATTATAGAATCCCCTAGTACAAGGAGCTTCTCTCCTGCAGCCTGTTCATCTACATGTACCTGATCTTGTATCTCATCAATAGTGATGAGGGAGAGATCCTCGGGTGGAACCAATTGTTCCTCTGTGTGTGCCTCCTGAGGTGTGCTGAGGGAAAGAGCCTCAAATTGATTGTGCAATATGAGACTCTCTGAGCGATCCCTTGGCCTTCTACTCCTTTGAGTCACATTCCTCCACCCATCTACCTCCTGAGTTGGGGAAGTGACTTCATCCTCAGAAGTGTGCCCTGTCTCTTCTTGGACCTGGATAGTCTGTTCCGCTCTGCCCAAGAACCGCTCAAGCTCCTTAATATGTTGCTGGTCCGATATGCGAGCCTCCAGCTGCTGGACCTTCTCTTCCAATAGCGCAACCAGCTTGAACTTGCAGCAAATGTAGTTCTGCACACGCTCTGTCAAGATGACAAACATGGCACAAGTACTGCAGGTAACTACAGCTTCTCCCTCCAATTCCATTTTAACGAGTGCCATAGAATGTATTCAAGGTCTCAAAATGTAAACTTACACTAATTTTTTTTATCTAGTGAGACTATTTACTACTTTTGTTGTTTATTCAAAATCTAACAGTGCATGGGCTGCTAAAGCACCTCTACTCCAACTGCAAGCACGTCAGGAAGTTTCCAGTGCTAACTTGCTAATGTGTATGGGATCTCCTTAGGAGTAGCTTGGCTTGGGAACTCAAATATACCCAGAAGAATGTTTTTTTTTAGTTTGCACGCGTGCTGCTGGGAGCAGGTATTTAAAGATAAAGCTCCGCCCCTTACTTACTGCAAGGACAGGAAGTAAGCTCTGTGCCCTCTGG
>JAHTLZ010003526.1:13381660-13399980 GCA_023846285.1 Phrynocephalus versicolor | reverse complement strand
GAGTTCTCTCACAGCCTCCTTCCTCTCTGCTTCTCTGCAAGAAAAGGGCTGGGAGGCTGCTGGGAGCAGGTATTTAAAGATAAAGCTCCGCCCCTTACTTACTGCAAGGACAGGAAGTAAGCTCTGTGCCCTATGGCCGTGTGCTTCGTCTATAGTTCTCTCACAGCCTCCTTCCTCTCTGCTTCTCTGCAAGAAAAGTCCTTTATAGGTGTAGGAATGTAACAATGGGATGCTTCCCCAGGCGCTGATAACATCTGGGTCTGCGTGACAAGGATGTTGACCCTCCAAGAAGCAGCTGCAGATGTACATGCTGGAAATCCTGGAAACTATGGAGTCTTCTGGATAATTCTGCCAGTCTTGCAAAGTCGCCATGATGAATGGTCTTCTTTCCTCATGCCACCATTTCCCCTTGCCCCAGATGGTAGAGTGTAGAAATCAGAGAGTAGGGTAGGCACACATATAAGCACACGCAGGGTAGATAGATGGGGTGGATAATAGGAGACATAAAAGGAAGAGAAGAGCAGAAGAGAAAAGGAAAGAAGGTGGGTGAAGGAAAAGAGGGCCCCCTTTTGGGTTGAGAGCTTATGCTAGGTGGGGGTAGTAGGACTAGGTCTTAGATGGTAGGGAAGTCCCTGATCCATAGTCATTGATAGTCATTCTCCTTGCTAGCCAGAGCAGAGAGTAGATAATCTCTCAACTTGGGACCTATCCTGCCTAGGTTGTCTCTGTGGCTGTTGCATTTTGAGGCTTGGAAAATGGGAAGAAGGGGGAGAGAAAGGGTTGAAGCAGAGAGGCGAGACCAGGGTTAAAAGAAGGCAGAGAGGGGTTAGGTGACAAGGCTGGGGAATTAGGGGGGGAAAGGCAAAGGACGAGTCAAAGAGGAAGGGTAGGAAAGGGTTAATGAGCCATGAAAGGGTTAAGTGGAGTCCTGGCTAGGGACTAGCCTGTTCGGTTAATTTTGAAAAGGGTAGTGATCTACTTCCATAGGAAAGCATTGAGACAGAGGGGCGAAGGAGGAGCGGGGCTTGGTCTACCACCATAGAGAAGCCTAGCCGAGAAGAGACACAAATCTTATGGAACTGTGCCTCGGTTAGGAGGTAGTGACATGGGTCAGTCCTTTGGCTTACCTTCCCTAGGAAGGGTTGGTCTATTGCCATAGAGAAAGCTTGACTGAGGGAAGGCATCAAACTTATGGAACTATGTGACGGTAGGGAAGGTGGATTCGTCCCGGGGAGATCATTTCATTTCTTTTTTTGGAGGGGTGGTCTACCTAGCCAATTCAACAGATTAAGGGTTCCCCACTGCGCCCTCGTCCGGCCGTAATTAATTTGACAGTGATTGATGGGATGAGGGCGCTGATTGGTCAAAGCGCACAGGAGAGCTTATCTCGCTCCCCTGCTGTTTTCCAGAGTCCCTGCGGTGATTAACTGCTGCAGGAGGCCAGATACAAAGTAAACTTTGTAAGTATGTGTGAATTTGTCTTCCGCTTGCCGAATCCTCGGCTCGCAAGGCTTCTCAGCCGCGGCAAGGAGCGGCTTGTATTTTGCCCGATATCTTGGGAACGGTTGGGAGTTTTTGGACGCGGGAAAAAGTGTGGTGCTTATGACGGTGTGAGGGCCATTTGGGCAGTACCAGTGGGTCTTGGAACCGGTCCAGTTGTTTTCAAATTTTTATTTTCCATCGTGACTTCACATAATTCCCCCCTTTTCAGGTATGGAGATGTCCGACAGGATCACCTCCCCGGCAAGCAGCCTTATCTTGCCTCCTTTTCGTGCGGCGGCTCACCTTACTGGACAAGGGAATGCCTTTTGGTCACATAATGGATGGCACACCGAATCAAGGCACTCATAATCATAAGCACCACTAGCAAACCAATTAAGCTTACAGATAGCTCTTTTAGCCAATTCGAGCCTGGGATCCAGCTGGTAAGCCAGTTCCATAGAGAAGCATTGTTATCTGAGTATGTGGCTTGAATTGCAGAAGCAACATGCCGAATTTTTGCTATATCCGTGGTGATCCGCCCACTTTCGTCAATAAAATGGCAGCATCAGATCTGGTAAAGCCATTGACAAAATCCACCCGCCCTACTCAAGAGGAAGTCCAACGCTAGTCTATATTGGACCAAGGTCTCTGCAATGGAGGTTATTTCCGTTTGCAGAGCAGAGGCCACATCAGCGGTATCGTTAGCCAGGGCTTCTAGTTGGTATGACAGGCGGCGGATCTGACGGACGTTTATGGCTACCCCCCAGGCGGGGAAGAGGATAGAGGCGAAGCGTTCGCCTTCAGTTAGGAAGGTGCGGTCTGGGTCATATCCTTTCTTCTCATCATAAGCCTGTTTCTGCCTATAAAGGTGATGGGGTGGCACCCATGCAGGTGCGGGCTGGTGTTTTTGGTAGAATTGGGTACCAGCGGGCATTAGGGTGCCTAGAGTACAAGATCCGTTCCAGGCTGCTGGAAGGACTCGTCCTGCCCATGAGCCACAGACCCAGAATGTGAAGAATCTTTCCCAGGATGCTTTGCATTGGCATCCATGAACTGTAAGCAAGCACATCACGTAGCAGGTGAGGAGAGTTTGACACATGCGCACTGCACTGAATTATGTCAGTTTTTAGATATGCTCAAATACTATGTTGCACTTTAGGTGGTAAGATGCCTTGTGATTGGCTAAAAGCTACATGGTCTGATTGAGTTCCCAGGCTAAAATCTCACACATGCGCAGAAGCTTAGTTATGAACTAACATTCTTGGGCATGCTCAGTAGTGTAAGTTTTAGACAAAGAAACACCCTTATTTGGGCATTGAACAATCGTGTAAGTTTGTGATTGGTTAAGAAACCACCGCAAGGTGACTTGGGAATTGTAGTCCTGTTGTTTCAATAAAGGCTCTTGCTGGGTGCAGCAAGGGGAGAGGAAGCAAGAAGCTTCTCCATTTTGCACCAGAAACACGTGTTGGAGTCTTTTTCTTTCAACCCTCCTTGGGGCTTGCTGGCCAAGTTCTTTGCTTGGGTTCCCAACTTTCCAAGCCTCGCTGATTGGGGCTTCAGGGAGTTATTCCCACACCAGAATACCCCCTAAGGGAGACCATGGAGTACCACGTTTAGGATGGCCGAATAGGTGGTTTGGATTTGATTCAGAGACATGTTAACACGTTTGTTGTCCTGGATATATTGTGGAAGGCAGCTAGGGGGTGGATGGGGTTCTCCATTAGGGTGATCCCCCACATCCACTGTGCAGTTACAATATGGATAATCCCCAAGCTGTTGGAAGGGAATTTGAGGCCCCTCATGTGCCAAGGCTCTGTGCGTTGGCTGATTATGCCAAGTGACACAGATAGGCACCAATGGCCAATGCTGCTGGTAACTGAGGGTAAACTGGTCTGGGTCAGTCACTTTGGTGTCGGCCCCCTGAGGTACGGTGTATAAATGGGTTCTATTCCAATTTTGCGGTTCCAGACAAGCAGTTGGCATAATAGGCCAGCCTGCTTGGATATGGTGTGGCCCAAAGGCACACACCCAGCAATCATTGACATTTAGAGTTTCGGTCATATTGTGAACCATCATGTGAAAGGTATTTTTGTCCCTCCCGGCCAATGCCCTGGTGAGAAGAAGGGAGATGGCCCACAGATTAGCGAATACTAGGAACACATGAGGAGTCATGGTGACACAAGGGGTTTCGAGGGAAGCCTAGGGAGAGAGAGAGAAAAGGCAAGGGAGAGATAGAAAGACCCAACACTTACCACAGGGCTTGGGGTTTGGCCGGCGTCGCGAGTCGGCTTTGATGTTCCCGGTGGACTGGGCAAGATGGCGGCTGGCGGCGCTGATGAGTTGAGAGTCCGGGGGTGGTATGAAAGGTGGGAGTCCCAGAATAAGTCCAAGCAAAAAAAAAAAAAAAAAAACAGAAGCAGATGAGACAGATCCAAACGATGTGAGTCCGGGTAAAGTCTGGGGGGATGAGGCTGGCTTCTGCTGTCAAGTACGGAAAACAGCAGTAAGTTCCTCATCCCAGTAAGGATGCAGAAAGGCAACAGGGTCGGGGGTTGGTGAGGGGGCTCTCCGTTGGGTGATCTTAAGACGGAGGGGTTCCAGCTGTTGGCATGCCCACTCCTCCCCTGGTGGGGGGACTGGCTTGACCCGGGAAAGGTGAATCCAGGACTTGATCCCCTCCACTTTCATGGCTGTCAGTGCACTGAGCAGCACTTGGCACGGGGGTGACCACTTCACCTCCAGACAGCTGGGGTGCAATTCCTTGACCAGTACCCAGTCCCCTGGGTGGATTTCGGTGGGGAGATCCTCCGGGGCGGGATGGCTGCTGCAACCTGCTTAGAGAGGGAAGAGAAGACCCCCTCCAACTCCCTAAAATAGGTGGGCAGGGGCTGGTCCTCGGGATTGGGTTTCGGAGGTAGAGCAACGAAGGGGCAGCCATAAAGGAGTTCAAAAGGAGATAGTCCTAGGCGGGAGGTGGGAGTGGCTCGGATTCGAGTGAGAGCAATGGGAAGAGCCTTTGGCCATTTCAGTCCCATCTCCTGGCAGATCTTTGCCAATTGCCGTTTTAGGGTCTGATTCAGCCTCTCAACTTTGCCGGAGGCCTGGGGTCTGTATGTCGAATGAAGGGACCATTTAAATTGGAGGTAGGTGGCCACTCCTTGCACTATTTGAGACACGAAATGGGGCCCGTAGTCACTCTCCAAACCGAGGGGCAGACCATGAACCAGGATCAGGCACTCCACAAGGGCTTGCACTACTTTCCGGGTGGTCTGGGTCCTGCAAGGAATTACTTCGGGCCACCCAATAAAAAGGTCTACAAACACCAATAGGTTCCGTTTTGCTCCAGCCCTGGGCATCTCGGTAAAGTCTACCTGCCATGCCTCTCCTGGGTAATTAGCCCTCCTTAGAACTCCCTTGGGTATGGCTTTAGTTCCCCTTGGGTTGTTTCGGAGGCAAATAAGGCAGGAGGAGGCTACAGCCTGAGACACAGGTAGGAGATCAGGGTGGAAATAGCGTTGTTTGAGCCATTGAAATAAGTTCTGTCCGGATGAATGAGAGCCACTATGAAATTGTTGGACCAAATGGGATAGGATCGCTGTAGGTAATTGCACAAGGCCATCCAGCACCCACCAGCCATTCTCCCATCTCCCGCCAGACCGCAGACTATCTTGGGAGGGATGAGGAGATTTGGACCGTCGGGGGGAATGGAGAAGGAGGCCGGTTCGGTTTGGCACATCTGAAGTTCGCCCCCCTTTTCAGATATGGCAGCTCGCTTGGCGCATGCATCAGCCAGCCGGTTTCCCTGGGTGATGGAGCTCTCATCTGTTTGGTGTCCTGGGCAGTGGACCACAGCCACCTCCTTCGGAAGAAGGAGGGCGGACATGAGCCGGTCCAGCAGAGGGGCCATTTTAAGGGGCTTTCTGTCTGCTCCCACGAATCCACGGGATTTCCATAGAGCAGCGTGGGTGTGGGCTGCCAGGAAGCAATACCGGTTATCGGTGAAAATATTAACCCGCTGCCCGGTGGCCAATTTAGCAGCGGCGATTAGAGCTTTCAGTTCTGCCACCTGAGCTGAGCATTGGGGTGGAAGTGCTTGCATGATTAGTGGACCTTCCTCCCCCACCACAGCGAACCCGGTATACCAGGAGCCATCCTGAATGAAGGAAGACCCATCGGTCCATAGGGTTAGTTCAGGGGATTCCAGAGGGACAGAGGAAAGGTCTGGGCAAATTCCCACCACCACGGAGAGGGCTTCAAGGCAATCATGCTGGGGAGAGTCGGAGGGGGTAGAAAGGAGGGTAGCCAGATTAAGACAAGTGGACCTATGGAGAGTGATAGAATCATTATCTAGGAGAAGGGAAACATACCGGGCCAGCCTGGCAGAGGTTGCCCAGACTGGCAGCTTTTGCTCAAGGAGGGTAGAGACAGAGTGGGGAGAGTGGACACGGATAGGAGCCCCTGTAGTGATTTTTGCTGCCTCAGTCATCAACAGAGCGGTTGCAGCCATGGTTCGGAGGCAGGCTGGCCACCCTGAGGTGGTGGGCTCGAGGGACTTGGAGAGGTAAGCCACGGGGAGGCGTTCGGGGCCCACTGGCTGGGCGAGGACCCCGAGGGCAATGGATGCCCTCTCGTGTACGAACAGATTGAAAGGGAGGGTTTGATCTGGCAGTGCTAAGGCAGTAGCCTGCGCCAACGCCTTCCGGATGGCCTCCCAGGCATTTTGATGCTCCCTTGTCCACTCCCAGGCCATGTCCTGGGCGGTAAGTTGATAGAGGGGTTTTGCTAGAACGGAAAAGTTGGGGACCCAGAGCCTCCCAAATCCAGAAACACCCAGGAAAGATCGAAGCTCCTTTACATTTGGGGGGCGGGGTTCAGATCATTTAAAGCTTTTATCCAGGAAGGGTGAATGAGGCGGGTACCCTCTTTAAGGATGTATTCCAGGTAGGTAACCTCTTGAGTCACCCACTGAACCTTTTTCTGGGATACTTTATACCCGCAGGAGGCCAAATGATTTAGAAGGGTAATGGATTGGGATTCGAGCAGGTCACGGTCTGAATGGACAGCCAAGATGTCGTCAACATATTGCAAGATGGTTGCTCCAGGGGCCGAAAAGGACCAGAGGTCACTAGCCAGGGCCTGGGCGAAGACCCGGGGGGAGTTACAGTACCCTTGTGGCAATCGTGACCAGGCAAGCTGGGATTTAATTCTAGTGACCGGATCCTCCCACTCAAAAGCAAAGATGGGTTGGGATTCAGGGGCTAAGGGGATACAGAAGAAGGCGTCCTTCATGTCTATCACGGTATACCAGACCTGAGAATGGGTAAGGGTTGTTAGGAGGGTGTGAGGGTTGGCAACTATAGGATGGAGCAGTTGGGTTCTAGCATTGACTTCCCCCAAGTCCTGGACGAACCTCCAAGTCTTGTCCACCTTGGGGACAGGGAAGATGGGGGTACACCAGGGGGAATCTATAGGAACTAGGAGCCCTTCGTTTAGGAAATTGTTAATTGTGTCTAAAAGGCCAAATCGAGCTTCTACTTTTACTGGGTATTGTTTAATCGAGATTGGGACGGCATCTGGTTTTAAAGGGACTTGGTGGGGGTTGCATAAGTGGCACGCCAATTGCCATTTTAGGGTCCCGGGGCAAGGGGGAGCCTGCATAACAGAGGTGGGATAGCGGGGATGGGAAAGTAATGCGGATTCCTCCGGGATCACAATGGATGGTGGCCCGGAGCTTACAAAGAAGGTCCCTTCCTAAAAGATTCAAGGGACACCGGGGGAGGACCAAGAAGGAATGGGACGTATGGGAAACAGGAAGGGGTTGGGTAACTGGGGCTGGGGTAACTGACCCCCCTACCCCTACTATGGGAGTGGTGAGGGATTGGATTAATGGGAGATCTCCGGGAGTGTTTAGGACAGAAAAAGTGGCCCCCGTATCCACTAAGAATTTGGTTTTTCAACCCCCCACTTTTATCTCCACCAGAGGCTCGGGGGTTCAAAACAGGGGATCGCCTCTGGAGGGGTGTCAATCTTGCTCCCCTTCTGTGGCGGCCATCAATGCCCGTGGCGGGGGAGGAGGACCTGCCCTCAATTCACAGGGATACCGGTCCCCCTGCGTGTGAGGGACAGTCCCCTCCTCCCGAACTCAGCCCTGGCCGCATGGCGGGAAGGGGTTCTGGGGCTCTGGTTGGCGAGGAGGGTAAGGGTCATGCCAGTCCCGACTTGGGGGACGCGGGGGTGCTGAGTTGAATACCTGGTGCTCCCTTCTGTAGCTGCCCTGTTGGGGACATTCTTTTACCCAGTGGTCTGGGGACCCACATGAGAGGCAGTGCCCGTGGTCCCTATAGGGAGCCCTTGGCGGAGGTCTGGGAGGAGGATTCGGCTGCCAGTAAGGCTGCATGGCGGCGGCCAATAAGGAAGCCTTTTTCCACATTTTTGTTCGGTTTTTGCCTCCTCCACCTCTGGCCGTTGGTAATAGGCTTGGAAAGCCATTTGAATTAAAGTCTCCAACGGATGGGCTGCAGGGGCGGGGAGCTTCTGCAATTTCTTCCTGATATTGGGGGCTGCCTGGGCTATAAAGGTGGTCCGAATTGCGGCTAGATTACCCGGCTCCTCAGGATCCACATCTATATGTCTGCAAAAGGCATCCTTCAGCCGGGTTAAAAATTCCACTGGGGTTTCCTCTGGGTTCTGGATAGTGTTATAGACTTTTTGATAATTGACCACCCGGGGAACTCCTTTCTTTAATCCTTCCCGGATGGCTTGGCGAGCCCCCTCTATCACAGCCCGGCCAAATTCGGTGTTGGGGTCGTTTGCAGCTGCAGGGGGATTTAGACAAAGGGTTTCTTCTGCACTAGGGGGTGGGGGGAATCAGGGCCATTATCTCCTTCATCCCTCCTGGGCAATTCCTGGATGTAGGTTCGTCGCCACTCGGTATAAGCCTCATAGGCTTTACCCATTACTTGGCGATGCTCCTCTTCATTCAGGAGGGCTGAGAGTAGGGAAAAGAGGTCTGGGATGTCAGGACGATGGGTGGAGATAATACGATTCACTAAATCCATGTATTATTGTGGGCTCTCCCTGTAGGGAGGCAGCCCTTGCTTCCAATTATATAAATTGGAAGTATTAAACGGGGTATGAACGAAGACTAAGCCCCACGGTCCCGGGACTTGTTGAAGTGGGAACTGTCCTGCTGGGTTGGTAAAGGTTCTGGGGGCATCTGAGGTGAACTGCTCCGGCACCTTCCGGGCACACTCAGACCGCCTCACTGCTTCGGGGGACAAGTCCGGGGGTGGGAGAGTGGGAGAGAGAGAGGGCGGGGAAGCTGTGGAAGGGACAGGAAACTCAGAGGAGGAGGAGGAGGGGTGGCAGCGGGAGCTGATTGTCCCCCACTAGGATGCCCTCCCCCCTGGGGCAGAGAAGGGTTGGTGGTTGCGAGAATGTAAGGGGGGGAATCTTCTTCCTCGGAAGGTTTTATCTGGGGAGGACCTCCCCCAAAAAGAATTTTGGTAGTGGCTGGTCTTGCCTCCGGGGCCGTTAGGGCAGCGAGCTTCCCCAGCCATTTTACAAACTGAGGTTCGAGACCGTCCTCCTTGCAGAGGGCTGCCTCTTCCCCCAGATTGAAGAAGATATTGAGATATGGCAATTCCATTATGCGGTGGTTTTGCCACAGATAACGTTCTAGATGTTGGAGGGTCTCTCCAATGGTCCCTTCACGGGGCCACCAGGGAAGGTCCTGACCCAAATGGTACAGGGGCCATACATCCCTGCACAGCTTGACTAGTTTCCCCCTTTTGTGCTTAGTCCCTGGGTCTAAAAGGACAGGGAAGTGATCCAGGGCACTTTTGAGAGGAGTTTTAGCACTCCCCACAGCGGACAGCTCATTTCCCATTCTCGCAGCTAAACAGGAAACTTCTCAACCCACAAAAAACACAAAAGCCAATTCACAGTAATCTCTGGTTAATTTAGTCCTCTGACTAATTAACCCAAATGATCCGAGGGAAGTTCCTCCCAAGGTCTGGTGCCTTTGTGGCCCAGTACGCTTGTCGGGGGTTCATCAACCCCCTTCCCGCTCAAGATCACGCCCTCCCTGCCGTTTGCGAGGACCTGCCCAGCAGCGTCCCTTTCTCCCCGAGCTTATGCAGAATTTAGTTTCCTTCTTTTTGCTCGTGGCACCAACGGAGGCTTTTTATTGGTGTGATGGTCCTGTATCTCAGTAACCTCTACCCCCACCCAAAGGGGCCAAATCAGCTCTTGGGGGCACACCTAAAGGGGTCCAGGGCACCCCACGCTTCCAAAGCGTCACTCTTACCAGTCTTCTGTTCCTCTGTTCCTGGTCCAGACTCCAAGCCTTGACCTTCTGGGTGCTGCGATGCTGCAAAGAAAAACCCTAGTGCGGATGTCTCTCTCCTTTCGTCCGGGGCTGGTAAGGGTCTGCTGAGCGAGTTCAGTTCCCCTTTTCCCAACTTCCCTTTTTGGTGCCAAAAAGGGAAGTTGACCGCTCTCAGTTTTGCCTTACAGCCACTTGGAAAGGTAGCTCCCAAAAACGGGGCCAAGGAATTTAGAGATGGCCACGGAGAGTTTTAGGGAGTTTTAACCCTTTCCTCCTCCTAGCTGGCTTGTAAGTATGTGCGAATTTGAGTCTTCCGCTTGCCGAATCCTCGGCTCGCAAGGCTTCTCAGCCGCGGCAAGGAGCGGCTTGTATTTTGCCCGATATCTCAGGAACGGTTCGGAGTTTTTCGACGTGGGAAAAAGTGTGCTGCTTATGATGGTGTGAGGGCCATTTCGGCAGTACTGGTGGGTCTCGGAATCGGTCCAATTGTTTTCAAATTTTTATTTTCCATCGTGACTTCACAATTGTCTCTACACAATCAGTAGGGTGCTTGGTCATGAAGCAAGGGACAGCTCTATTTTATTAAACCCCAAGAAAACAGTAGGCTTACCTTAGGGCAGTAAGCAGAGAATTATTTCACAGGAGCAGTAATGGGGAGGCACAGATTTCAGCCAGGCAGACGTTCACACCTACCTTCAGTTGGTCCACTATTGTACGCGTTGCCTTCTTAGTTATTTTTCTCCATAACTACCATGAGGTTCCTTTCTTCTATATGTAACTAGTTTTGCAAGAAGATACGTTTATTGCTGAAGTGAGCTGGAGTGCCGGGTATTTTTCCATTTCTCATTCTGCCTTTATCAGAAAAGTTGCTTCACCTCAAGTAGGGCATTCATTTAGCATAACATCCCAGTTGCTCAGCAGATGTTATATAAGTCCCAGACTGGATTATAAATTACAACTGACAATATAAAGGAGCCAAACAGAGCAGGAGTGGTAAATGGTTTCCCCAAAATTTAGGGAGCACCTCAAAGTTCTTAAGAACAATAAGTGGATTTCCATGAGCTAACATGGAGTCAATACTACTACATCTTGTTCTTGTCATGAATAGGAAATCTACTAGATAGTCTCCTAAGATCCTTTCATGATAGAAAGATTCAGTCTTTCAGCTGTTCTAGGAAGGCATATACAAACATAATCTGCCATGCCATCATTAGAAGCATGAAGTTATTGGGTATAGAAGTGGTCCTCCTCATTATCAGCTATAGGCACCTTATACTTAAAAGAAAATAGTCATTTTGGCCCAGTTTGGTGTTAAAATCCACCCACTCCCCAAGGACCTTATTTACGAAATGATCAGCTATTAGACTTTCAACGTACTGTCCTAGGATGATCTGGATCATGGTGGTTTCCATCTGTCTTTATTGTGGGAAGAGATATATACAGCCTAGTTTAATGAGTATTATTATAGCCCTAAAATTTTCGCTGCCACCACCACTCTACTCCTCAGTCTGGTATAGCCCTGTGACAGTGGGAGCTGTTGATCGGAAGGTTCTCAGCTGTCCAAGTCTCTTGAACTAGCATTCTCCGGCTGCTTTTAGTTTTTTGTGATTGAAAATTCATTTTCAACTGGCTCTGGAGAAAGGCATTAAGCGTGGGTGAATCTCAGGCAGGAAAGAGGGTGGCTACAAAGATCCCTGAAGGAATTATTTTCCCCGGGGGGGGGCTTTCACCTTCCCGAGCTGTTCCCTGAAAACATTTAACCGAACTTTAGAGGACTGGACAGGGGGTGCACTGACTATGCAATGCCCTGAAAACTTGCCTTTGTTCTCATGGCTAAATTCTTCTTTCTGGGAAAGGAGTCTGACTGGAGGTGAAAGGTCCTTGCTCTCTGAATTTCTCTTTGGGGCAGATCCGCTTTGTTCCAGTGCAGAGCTAAACTCTGCACAGGCTCTGGAGAAGCCTCCAGCTTCTGATCCCTGGGATGCCTTCTCTGGGCAGTGGGATTCCGAGGCTTATATGGTTCCAGGGCTTTCTTTACAGCGCTCTGGCACAAGATGTGGCTTCTAGGCATTTCCCTGGGCAAATTTTCCTACTGATTCTGCTCCTTGCTGTAAGGTTTCCTCGCAGCAGGAAAATCTCCTGTCTGAATGGACTCCAGAACCTGCTTTATTGTGCTCTGGAGCAATGTCTTCAGCATTTGCCGAGGCATATTTGCTGGCATGGCATGGTTTTCTCTCTCCTTCTGTTCCTGGGGTTTTTCTTTGCCGAAACCCACCACTGAGGAATATTATTTTAACCCTTTGGCTGGGGATTCTGCTGCTGGCTTTTCCCATTTCCTTTGAGATTCCTAGGATCTCTATCTTTGCCTGCTTGATCCCTCCTTCTGGGATATCATTCCTATCTTCATGGTGGTGGCCAAAACCTGTACGATGATTGGAGGGCGGCCTGTTATTTTCAAAGGCATTAAAAGGAAGGCAATTTCTAATCCTTGCATGGATCGCCAACCCAAATCCTGTATCTGAGCCAGAGTGAAAGCTTCTGCCTGCAGATGCTTTCCTATGGTTTCTCATCACTGCCAAAGTCCTGTTTTCTCTGCTAAAATCTCGAGCCCTGTTTCAAATCCATTTTTTCGGTCAGAAAAAACAGCTCCCATTCTTACCTGTGGTATCCTGGGGAGGATGTGGGGGTGCACCACGTGGCCCTTGCCAGGCAAGGTTGAATGAGGATAGGGCTGGTTCTGTGCTTGGAGGGTCTTCGTGTCTTAGTCGTCCTCTGTATGCTTTAGCTCATCACGTCACCTTAGCTTTTGCTCATCACATCAGGCTCACCATATGTAGCAATGACTACATAACATGGATTGGTTGCAAGCATCTCTGAGTCCCAGGTGTGTTCTGCGTCTTGTCTCTTGCCTAGGCTCAAGGCTTTTATTGGTAAATAAGTATCATAAGGGGTGGAGTGAGAAGCACTGACATAGAAGAGTCTACCTGCTTGTGGTCACATAGCCATGAATTCCATTGATGAGGGTTACAGGCAGCTGTTTGTCCTGCAACCCCCTTTCACTGGCTTCCTGGCTGATCTGAGGGGAGATACAGACCGAGCTGGATTCCTGAGTATATGGACTTAGCTATGGAATCTATTACCCTCTCTCCAGGGCCTTCCCACTCTGATAGAAAGGTTAATGGTTCTCGAAGGCCTTACCCGTGTAGGCAGCTGGCGTCATGTCCCAAGGGGATTTCTCTACAGAGATACTATGCTCAATAGATTAAAAAGATTCATCAGAGACCCTTTTTGGTTCCTTTTTAATTGTATACACAACAGGCCAGTTAGGTAGGAATAGACCTGTTCTCAGTCTGTATGATTCAGGGGAGTTAGGATTTAAATCCACCAGTAGATACCCATGGAGTTTTTTGTAGCATCTGCAAAAACCTGCATGAAAAAATGCACATTATGCGGGTAAATATGTTGGGATAAATTAGAAATCTGCAATTTATGTCTAGAGTTTTTCAACAGTATCATATATTTAGCATTCATGCGTATGCTCCATGTACTTTTTCCCTTGCAAAAAATATTGTGTAAGAAAAAATACACTCACATTTCTGTGATGCACGTAGTGTGTGAAAAGCTTTTCAACTTATTATCACAGACAGATTGCATCAGATCATCTATAATTAAGAAGTTTATTTTATGAAAGAGTAACAAGCTGTCATCAGCAAAATTTTCAGGCAGACCTATGTATAAATGAATATTTTTATATAAGATCCTTATACATAGGCTGCCAACAACCATTGCACCAGACTATGTTATCTGGAATACATGAAAATACAGAACGAGCATTGTCCAACATTTTTTTTATTTTTATTTTTTTGCAAAAAAAGGTTTTACCGCATCCGCTTGGCCCCGCCAGAATGGCTGGAAAAGGATAAGCCCACTTAGTATCCATAAGGCAGTGAAAGCCTTTGGAAATCATTCTTTTGTCATAGACTTTTTATGTTTTCCTTACATGTTTTGTATGTATGGTCCAGGTAAGTTTATCCCTAACAATCCCAGGTTGCTCTTCAACTATTTCACGAGTAGGGCAATCTTTTTTGTCTGAAACAGGCAAAGACCAAATCTTGTAGAGTGTGAAAATTAATTTTCTCGCTGTTTACAACATTCAGTGTGATCCCTTTGACTTTCACCCACACACTGCTACCTGATAATGTGTGAGCATAGCTCTTAGGACCTGTTGAAACAAACTGTGTGATGTGTTCCCCCTCCGGTATTTCAGAGGTCAAATCACCCAGATCTCCAAGCGGGAATTGTTCCATTCCCCCTCCCTTTGTACAAAAATGACAAAGTCTGTGTCATGGTACAAAACCTTATCGTGGAGTTTGTCCAACAACTTGTAGAGTTCCAACCATGCATACACAGTTGTAAAACAAGCTATGAATGGGTTTTTCTTGCCTGTGTGTGTTATTTTGTCTTTGGAATGTTTCCAGGTTACACGGGCGGCCTCATCATCAAGAAATTCACACATTGAAATTGTGTATGTATCTGAAAACAGGAGACTAAAAAAAATCATCAGGGTCTCTCACCACCTGACTGTTAGGGAGATTTGTTCTCTGGCCGTTTTTCCCCACAGAGAGTTTAAAAACCGTTTAGCAATTTGTCTCTTTGCGGGGTTCATTTCTATTTGATTGTAATGAAATAACACCCCCTCTTTTTATAATAATCTGATATATATTTATTTTTATCAGCCTCAGTGACACACCATTGGGGAAAGACTGATGCCTCCTGTTTCTGACAAAGATGGGTCCCCATATAGTATGAAAACAATTAGTTTGATTTATCCAGAAGGTCCCACACTTCAATGATTTTAAACACTCTCTAACCCTTCTTTATAGCAACATTCAGTTCCACAGTACACCAGGTCCCTATTAATGCTCTCTCCTCATCCGTGTGATGGCAGGGTTCTAGCTGTCAGGTTTCTGCACATTTAGAGCACAAAACAAACATTAGCTTTCCACCTACCTTTGAAGGTAGCCCTCTCGGTGGGTATACTTTGGCCTTTATTGGACCAAAGTATGCTGATGGATCTCTAAAGTTCTCATAATAGATTTGAGGGTGTCCAATTGGGTATTTTTAGTCTTGTTGATATAGGGGTACAAGCTGGTAAAAACATAATAATGAATCTGTTCACCATTCTTCATTTTGTAGTACATACAGACCGCTTTTGTACGCCCACCAAAGAGAGCATCCCTGGGTACTAGGTGCTCTGGAAACTTCTCTGTTGCTAGGAAACTTTGGAATTCTTGGTCTGTCTTTAGCATTTTTTTCCCAGTCACACTCCCAAATCAATCTTACTTCATAACCCTTGCTTTAAAGACTATCAAACCTCTCCTCTGTAGCATTGTAAAGCTGCCCATAGGTTTTTGCCATCAGAGGGTTCCATTCCTCTGCAAGGTAGCAGAGGGGACAGCTGTGATAGAAACACAACAGAAATTCAAAACAAACTGACTGGTCAACAAAAATCTTTTCCACTTGGTGCTCACCCCCATTGAATGCTTGCTTGATCTGGATGTTTTCTTAATGTTGAATGTACAGCAGCCACTGAATGCCTGCTGTTGAGTATCTCTTGTATTGACTGTGGTATTTATTTATTTATTTATTTATTTTCACACTTATATACCGCACCTATTCACCACGAGTGGGATATCAGGTGGTAGTATGGCAATCATATCTCCCATCATAAAATTGAACTTGTACATGGCCATACTGACAAGGGGTAGAGTTGGATATTGTAGAGGATCTAACACATAATATTCTGACTCCCAATCAGGCCCCCAATCTGTTTCCACTTCTCTTCCAAACTCTTGCAAGGTTAATGTCATTATTTCATGACAATATTTTGTGCACGCCTGCACCAGGATATCAACATCCTGTTTGCAATGAAATGTGAGCTCTTTACATGTTAGAAGTTCACATCTTATTCTCATTATACCATTTTAAGAAAGCTTTCAGTTCAGCGGGCATCATGTATCTTACCCCATAGTCTTCTGGCAGTGGCATAGGATCCACATAACTATTTTCAGGAGTGTTGAAATAATGTGGAAAATAACCTTCACACCCATCAAAACCTAGAGCTTTGGGAAGCTTAGATAATTTCATCAGAAGATGGCTGAGGGAATCCATGAATTTTATCCCTAGATCTTTAACCGTAACACAGATAAGCTTTCCTCCTTGAGTGATAATCTCCACATCCAGTTTTTCTTTCACCAATTGATTAAGCATGAAATAGCAATCATAACCTTTTGAATTATGAGCTATGAAGGTTGTACCTCTAAAGCTTTGGTCTTTGGTGAATGTCTTAATGAAATCTGCTATACAGTTTTTTCCCTTAAGCTCCCAGGTTTTCCCATAAGGCCACTTTCTTTATAATTTTTTATAACCATGCTGCTTTTCTTTATCTTCTTCATCCTCCTCCTCAGCATAAGCTGCCTCCACCTCCACCTCTACCTCCTCATTCTCTTCCTCCTCATTCTCTTCCTCCTCTTCCTCCTCCTCCTCCTTATCCTACACCTCATCCTCAAGATAATTTGCCATGTGCACACAGCTCCATGTTGCTTTGCAGCATATTCTCCATGTTCTTAAGGAAAATATCAGTGTCCAAGGCATCTTTATTATTTATTATTATTTGTTTGTTTCATTTATATAGACGGCTTTAGACAGTCTTATGGAAAATAAAGCATCACGCAACCCCTCCCCCTCCAATCTCAGCTGAACAAAATCACCTGGCTCAAGGCGCTGGTTGATATCATAAAGCACCTGCTGAATGTCATTATGAAGAACTGTCACAGCCCCTCCATAGGAACAAACATCTTCCAAATTAACAAAATGAAAGCATTTCCCCATGTGAGGCATTAAACTTATCCTGACCCCACTCCCAGGTGTTCAGTATATCTGGATGAACCTCAGGAGGGCCCCCACCAGAGGGGGGAACCTCATCCTCAGAATCCACATGTTCTACAAGTTGTGAGAACAGTTCAAGGGATAATGCACCATAATTTTCAAACCCACAGGTTCTAGGGTTTGTGAATAAAGCTCCAGTGGGGATACAGCATCCTTTTCAGAACCCTGAGGTGTTAGGGGTTGTGAAAACTCTTGAGAAGTGGGGCTGTTCTTTTCAGCTATAGAACTGAGTTCAGCTGAAGGGGTATCAGACCTACATGTTTTGTTACATTTTCTTTTTTGTTTTTGCATGAAAGTATTTTTTGGCTCTCCTTAGTAAGTTTGCAGCCCTTTTTCTCCTCCAGTCCCCCTTCTTATTTTTTCACAACCTTTTAAAACCTGATTTTAAACAGGAAAAAGTTTTAAACATTTTAGGTCTTCTGAGCTCCTTCTATATCACAGATTTGTTCTTCAACAGCACCTTGCATGTTAAAGAGTCGTTCTTCAAGATTTCTAACATATCTCATGTTTTCACTCATAAATTCTGTATGATTTTTCACACTATCAATAATAAAATCAAGAATGTTTTCCAATTTCTTTTTTTCATGCTGCATTTTTAGTGGAAACCACAGCAGCCTTAGGCTGCACTGTAGTGGTCTTGACCACATTTGGGGAGGTACATGGTGGTGTCTCTGGGACCATGTCATCTGAAACAAAAATGATGAGAAATACATTATTGTAAAATTACTATGTCTAACTCTCTCTGATGCAGTGCCTAACTCCTCACTCTTTACACGCTCACCAGTTACTTTTTGTTTAACAGGGTCTGTGGTACCTTCTGCAAACAAAAGAAAACATTTTTTGTAAATTGTGTGCTGTTTGGTCTTGTTTGGTTCCTTTGTGTGTTGGGGGGGGTATTTGCAACAACATTATCTGTATCAGGATCATTATACTTTTACTTTTGGAATACGTCTGGTTGTTGTTTTTCCCAGGAGCAGGGCTTTTTTTGAAAGAAATCATCTGTAGACTTTTCAAATAATTAAATACAAACAGTAAAAAAATCACAACCAATATACAACCAAGCTCTTAAGCACAGAATGACCAACATCCTTGAATTAGAATATATCAAATTAGAATTTAATAGATCATTAACAGACTTAGAAAGTCACAGGAAAAGAAAAAAAACCCATCAAATATCAAATATCAGAAACAGAAAAGGCTTGGTAGATGTTTCATGCAGACAGTGAACAGCTCTTCAACCTGCTAGGATTTATGGGGTTTTTATGGGAAAAGTTATGATAAGAGCCTATGATGCTGCACACAGATTAACAAACCCACAAAATCTGAAACAAAAAAGTGGGAAAGGAAATGAATAGTTACAAGATTTGGAAAACAAGCCCAATTACAATTTTTTAAAAATGATTTCTGCTTTCACTATAACACCACAAACATTGCATATATATACATATATACATACATACCTTTATTGGCATTAAAACAAAGAAAATAGAACACAACCAAAACAGAGATGGTAATGTCAACAGACTAATATACTGAATGGGCAGTTACATATAATATATAA
>JAHTLZ010003526.1:13342237-13381650 GCA_023846285.1 Phrynocephalus versicolor | reverse complement strand
GCCTGTGATTACTTATCTCTAACACTTGTGGATTAACATCATGACACTGCAGAATCTAACTGCCTCCATTTTACCATTCTCTTTACACATTCTGTTAAATATACATAACATATGTTTTATCAACTTTTACATATCTTGACAGGTAAAACATTGTCAAGTAAAACAATAGGTAAAAGGCCAAAAGGGGAATACACTCTCATTTCTTATTAATAACAGCTACTAAAAAAATCTGCAACTTGTAGGGTGACCCATTCGAAATTGTCACGAAGTAAAAAGCTTGTGTATTCCTCTGGGGGGCCAGGGAACATAGACATAATTGGATCTAAAAACTCTTTGCGTAACCTAGTATGGGCAGGGCAGTGGCACAGTATATGAGAGACTATGTCCGGTTCGAGATGGCAAAATTTACAAAGCCTCTGGGACGATGGTATACCTAAGTATCTTCCTGAGAGTACTGAGGAGGGGAAAATATTGAGTCTGGCCAACATGAAAGCACGTCTCTTATTTGGATTAATTAGCTTGCGGAAATAACAGAGATCATGGCCAAAGACAGGGGATAAGTTAAAGAAACGTGGAGAGCAGGTCCAATTTAGATTAGAGGAAAGTAATTCAGTTTCTTCTTCAAATAATTTTGCCTTTATGGTCAAGTAAGCTTTTTTA
Source organism: Phrynocephalus versicolor (assembly GCA_023846285.1). Lineage (NCBI taxonomy): Eukaryota > Metazoa > Chordata > Lepidosauria > Squamata > Agamidae > Phrynocephalus > Phrynocephalus versicolor. The sequence continues at coordinate 13,380,990 of JAHTLZ010003526.1, read as the reverse complement.
AAATCAAAGTTGGCAAAATAATCAAGAGTAAAGCCTAAGTTGTGAAGTTTGTTTACAAAGAGGGAATCCCAGGTGGAAGTAAAGGGATCCTTTAAGAGGTCGAAAAGTAAGGAACCAGGGGAGGAATTATAATGGAGGGCTAACCAGTATTTGATGGCCCGAGACCATGCCAAAGTGGAAGGTAAGTGAATGCCCAACTCAAGGATCATAGTTGAAAGTTTGATTGTGTTAGGAACACCTAGCATTTGCCTTAAAAAGGAGGCAATTACAAGGTCTACTTTTGTGGAAGCCGCCTTGATCCAAATCGGAACTCAGTACAGAAGCTGACTCAAGGTCTTTGTCTGAAGAACCTTGAGGGCTGCAGGTACATACTGGTTGCCACTATGGCAATGAAAACGGGATACTGCATTCAGATGGAGTTTGGTTGAAGATATTGCCAAGTCTCTATGGAAGTTCCATTCTAATCGGTGGTGGAAATTTATACCTAAATATTTGAATGTTTTAACTTGTTCGACTGGTCTGCTGTCAATACTCCAGGATAGTGGTTTCCATAGATGAGAGAAAACTAATATTTTGTTTTTTTCGGAGTTGATTATTAGATCATTAGATATACAGTAAGAATGAAAAGCAGATAGGAGATGGCGTAGCCCAATTTTGGAGATGGAAAGAAGGACTGAATCGTCAGCATAAAGGAGAATTGGTAATGGGGAGTTATTCAAACAAGGGGCGTACTTATCACAAGGAGATAGTTGAGAACGTAAGTCAGCAAGGAAGAGGTTGAATAGTTGGGGCGCTAGTATACAACCCTGACGGACACCTTTGGATATAGTAATCTTTTCAGAAAGGGAGCCCTTGCAGTTTATACGGACCTGACATGAGTTGGAGGAGTGAAGATTCCTAATTAAGAAAAGCAGTCGAGAATCAATTCCCCAAGAGGCAAGTTTATGCCATAATAGGTTCCTATTGATAGAATCAAATGCACCTCTCAAATCAATGAAAGCAGCGTAGAGTTTCCCTTTAAAGTGAGAAGAATATTTTTCTGCGAGGAAAGACAGCAAAAGTGCATGGTCTAAAGTAGATGATCCTGGACGGAAACCAATTTGTTCGTTGCCGGGAAGGCACTTTGCTTCTGCCCAGGCTACTAAACGTTTGAGAAGGAATTTTGAATAGAGTTTACCTATAGTGGAAAGGAGACTAATAGGCCTATAGTTGGACGGGGATGTAGGGTCATCCTTTTTGAAAATTGGTACTAAAATAGAAGATAACCATGATTCTGGGAAAATCCCAAAATGGTTGATCAGGGTAAATAGTTTAGCCAGGAAGGGAGCCCACCAGTCAGGGGCATTAATCAGTATTTCGCTGACAATCCCATCGGGACCCGGGGCTTTTCCGGATTTCAAGGTGCTAATCAGTTCTAGTATTTCAGATTCTAAAACGGGAGGCCAAGGGGGAAGGTCAGGGGGCAGGGGAGGAGAAGGAAATACCAGGTCAGAAGCAGCAAAGATTTTAGAATAGTGTGTAGTCCAAGCAGATGGAGAAATGGGAGAAACATCAATTGAAGAGGGAACCGGGTTGGAACGGGACACCAGTTGCCAAAATGCTCTGCTGTTCTTGGAGGAGATGGCGTTGAATAACCTATCCCACTGATTTAGAGCAAAAATGTGCTGTTTCTCTTCCAAGAAAAGATGGAAGGACTTTCTAACTGAAAAATAAAGGGTAAGTGCCTCAGAAGAAGGATGAGAGCAAACAAAGGAGAACAGTTGTCTCAGTTCATATTTTGCAGATCGACAATCCTGGTCAAACCAGGAAACTGGTTTGCTCTTCCCTGTGTGTGGACGGGGAGGGTTCAGTGAGTTGGTTAAGTGTGAGATAATTGCGGAATATGCTTGGATAGCAACTTCGGGGGAGTTGGTTGATTGAATAGTTGCACACTGGCGAACAGTTTCTAGCGATCTGGACCACTGTTGGAAGGCCAGTGAAGTTCTAGAGGTCCACTTAGGATATGTAAAGGGATCAGTGGGGGAGTCACTACTGGAAGGATCTGAGAGGGGGTTCAATAACGACACCTGCAGAGGGATATGGTCACTATCGGTGCGCGGACTAAGTTCAAAATCGGAAATCTTCACAAGAAGGTCGGGGGAAATTAATATATAATCGACCACGCTCAACCCTAAGGGAGAGAAGAAGGTAAAACCACCTGAAAGAGGATAATCAGGGGCACCGTTCAAAATACGGAGATCGTAGCTTAGACATAGATCGACCATTAATGAGGCATTCTTATTGATGGAAAGGTCCTTGGACTTCCTGACCCCCGAGAAAGAAGGAGGAATCATCTCCTCCATATCCCAATTCATATATTTGGCAAGGCTTAGATTATTTGCTCCTAGTCTAGAGTTAAAATCACCAGCAAAGAGCAGAGAAATAGAGGGATTGGATACTAGTACTTGGTCAGTAATTCTTTTTACTTCTGCCCATGGATCTGTGGTAGAAGAACCATAGGGAGGGATGTAAACATTCAGCATGAGGATGTGGCGCTCATTATTATTAAATAGAAAGGCTTGGACATAAGGGGAGTGAGAGGTAAAAGGGGACAGAACAAAGGAGGAGGAGGGTTTCACTAGACAGCTTAAGCCAGAGCGGGGACGACCCAACTTATTTAGTTTAAAAGCAGGAAGATTGTAGGAAACAAATCCAGGAACACTAGGGCCTGTGAGGGACCAGGTTTCCTGGAGAAAAATATCATGTCTGGAGAGATATTCTATAAAATCGGAGTCGTTCCTTTTCCTCTCCCAACCTGCAATGTTCCATGAAACCAATTTGATACTAGATGGAGATGGAGGGAGGGGGAGGGAAGGGGGGGAGAGTCAATTAGATATAACAGCATCATTGGCATGTTCTGAGCACAAGTGGGGGGTGCTGGGTTGGGCAGGAGCTGGCCTGTGCATAAAATTAATATCTGGAGCTTTGGCAGCTTTGGGAGAAGTAATAGGTTGAGTTAAGGCATTGTTCATATTGTGGCACAGCTCAGACCTAACTTTGTCTAGGGATGAGATGATCTTAGTTTGTTCTGTCCAAGAGAGGCCTTTAAAGGCGGCAGTAGTTATATTATCCCCATCTACGTCGATGTCGAGGTGCAGAAGTAGGTCTTCTTCCAAGGGGGGAGATACCTCTTTACGACAGCCCTCCGTTGTTTCCAGATTATGCGGAATAGCAGCAAAAGACAAATCCAAATCTTGATTTTGTTTTCCCTCCGGTATGCTAGTGCTGCGTGAGATGACATTGGAAGCAGGTTTTCCTTGTGTCCGTCGCGTTGTCTTATCAGTCGATACTTGACTCCAGACGGTTAGGGACTCCTTGAATTTTGCAAGGGATTCTTCCAGAGAAGAGGTTAGCTTTCTCAAGGACTCAATTTCAGGTGGAGGCTGCCTTTCAAGGGTTAACTGTAGTTGCTGCACGTCCACTTTTTGGTTATCTGCAGTGTTGTGGTTTGGCAAGCAGCCAACTTGATGTGGCCTTGGCATGGAGGCAGCGTTAAGCAAAGGAAGCTTTTCCAATGATAACAGTGGTTTTAAAGTGTCCTCGCTAAAAACTCTTCTAGTTCTTATGCAGAGAGTGTTCAAAAAGTCCCTCATTTTAAAAAGCATAAGAGGAATTGTAGATGCATCAAATTCCAAAAGCAGCCTTGTGAAGTTACGTGATGCAGGTAAGGGCACAATGGATTTTAGATCAATTTGTGATGGTGTCGTTCTGAGGAGAGAGCTTAGGGAGGATACAACTCTCTGTCTATTTGCCCATTTCCCTCGATTCATATAGTTGTTTGTAATCTCAAGCACTATTTTAGCTACTTGAAGGCGACGGGAATGGGACTCACAAACATTGCATTTTATCTTACATTTACATCAGCAATTTCTTTGAATCCAGTTTTCATCCAGCTCTGTTCCAAGTAACAAACTTTGTATGGCTAGACCAAGCACAGCAAATGCAGAGGTACATCCAAATAATCCAATGATTGTGAGAGATACAGTCCTTATATAGACTTTTTGACCAATAGATGACCATCCCTTAGTTAGGTCACCTGGATGCATGCTTTGAGAGTCGTGATGCTCTGGTTTTTTCCTCAAGGACACATAAGTGCCCCTCCTGTTCACACCTGGATTCATACTTTTGTCTAATTGTGTGCATCTAAAACTAGCTGGGCATTTTATCTTAATGGCCCAACAGACAATCAAATAGAATAAAATGAAAACAGAAATAAAAGAATGATACTGTTAATATGTGTAAAGTCTATCAATGTCTATCATTGCCTGAACATAGCTTGCCTTCTACAGAACTTCCCCCTCTGGCAGCCGCACCTTTAACAGTGGAAAGAATCAGCAAAAGGAAACGTTAGGCTTGAGCAGCAGATTGACTAACCAACAGAACCTGAACATACCACACCCTGCTCCCTAAAACATTAAGAGATAGTTCTATAGAGAACTAGTTTTGCAAGAAGAGATGTCCACTATCTCCACCTCCAGTGTCTTCTTTCTTTGGCAGATTTTTTTAATTCCTACTGAAAGGGAAGTTAATATCTTCCCTGACTGTGGAGGTCAAGCTGTGAGGGGAATGAATTATTTACTTGCTTTGAAGGAAAGGAAGTACTGATTCAATTTCTTGAGATCTTTTTGTATAAGCCCAAGAACTTGTTCTGTCACGAATGCAAATTCCCTGGGTTTAGTTTAGGCCTTCATTATCTCCAGCTTTTCTGAACAGTAAAATATATTCTACCACCCAGCTCACATAAAGAGGTCAGTCTCCAGTTGCAGACTAATGAAGCCTTCCAGTGTAATAGTCTCCACAGTGACAATTTATCACTTTTTCCAGGCCATCGGGGACCATCTGCCGCTTTTCTAGAGGAGGAAAAAAGATTAAGTGTCTCTGTCATATGTCTTGATAACATCTGTCTGAGTAGCTGAGGCCACATAAGGTCCTTCGGAGCCCCCTTCAAAGAATGTACTGTGAAATACTGCTGAATTTTTAAAAGTAAAGAAGGTTCCAGAATTCCCTGCATGAGATGGTGTTCATACAGGAAACATACTTAAGCGGTTGTCTCTGGCACCAAAGTGAGCTCAAGGATTATTTTCTCATCAAGGGACGTCCCTCCTGAATTTTTGCTTCACCTACACCTGCTATCACATCTAATCAGGCAAAGCAAGCGACAAGGATTTTTCTGTGGTAGCAACTTCATTATGCAACTTTCTCCCCAGACACAGTGGCATATTTCTGACATTACATTTTCAGCACCAAACTCTGGATCGCGAGAAATAGTAGCCTGTCGGCCTAATCAGGTCACAGGTTTCCTATGGAAATAAAAAGGGAGGGAACATCTTTCTTTACTAATATCAAACCATTGCTGTAACGGCCAGGGTGTGGGCAGCAACTACTAGGATATCTGCAAGGAGACCAGAACCAGGGTATTCCCAGAAGTCAAGAGCGTGGTCAGCCAGGCCAAGTTCAGGATTCACAGAGAGGGCTGTTAGCCAGTCCAAGTTCAAGATTCACACAAACACAGTCTGACAGGGAGGGGGATGCCAAACAGAAAGACTTACTGAGTAGCAGAGTTCCTGGAAGGATCAAGATAACGTGGCTGAAGCTTCAGGGGTCCAAGGTCTTGTGTTGCTGAGGCAAAGAACAGGGAGTGCTGGCTTCTAGCTCTATGCCAGTAGCAAACCCATCAGCTGCACTTCCTGTCTGCCTCAGCCTGAGTGGGGCCTGATTTGGCAAAGAGGCAGAGTCATGCAGCCCTAATCCTAACCACTGCACAACTTTAAGATGTGGATGTGTATGAAGTACTGCTAAAATTTTAAACCAATTAAGATGTTCAGACAATTAACTATTTTTGACGAGAAGCAGGCTATCTCAATATTATTATCTTAACCAACTAATGCTTCTTTCATACACATGGTGGGACATAAATTGCATGCACATAAGTGCTGTCTTGATTGAAGGTCTCTGCAGTCACAGAAAATTTGTTCTGAATCCAAGTTGCTTCATTTCACTTGACTGTTCTTTGATCTTCCTACCTTGCTTCAATGTCTATTAAGTGACTTTCGGCTTGAGTGTTGTCCTGGTGGGAGACACTCTTCAGCATTCATCCATTCAGAAAGGATGACATGCTTTTTGTTCCTCCCAGATTTATCCTAGTCTTGTTTTCTCCTGGTTTGATATTTTGATTTATTTTAGGAAAAGGTGGTATACAAATATGATCAATTAATTAAAAAAAAACTACTGCTTTGCTCATTGTCAAACTCCGAGAGTCATCAGTATTTATTTCCTCGCTATTTCCACACTTATAATCTGTGGACAGTAATGATGGTTCTTAAGCTCCATGGTTCTTCTCTTGAACCAAGATTAGTCACTGAACTGTGTGTCTTATCTTGGGTGGAATGCAAAGATGAAAAATGTACCCACAAAGGATCCTAAACTCCAGTTCTTTTTAAAAATGGTTTCTGAGAAGCATACCCTCAAATAAAATATACAAGCTTTTTTTTAAAAAAAAATTAAAATTCCTTGACATTTTGATTTTGAAAAAAAGAACTTATATCAAACAGCTGCACATTTCCATGAAGAATGTGATGAGAGAAGGGCTTCTAAAGCTGGTATATCTGTCTCATAAATCTCCACAATGAAGATGAAAGAACCTCTCCTTTGTCCCTTTCTCCTGTTTCTGCTGCTGCTTAATTATTCTTAAGTAAAAAAAAATCAGGTTTTAAACTGATATGGGATCAGAACTTGACATTTCATCTCCCTGTTTGCCTTATTAGGCGAAGGGAGCTCTCCAAATATCCAGACTTCTTTAATTTCTAATGAGACATTTCACGGCATTTGGAATGCAGAGCTCATTCAAGTGGTTCTTCTTTCCAATCCCTCATTCTCCCCCTTCTTTTGTTTACATATTTTATTACAACCAATTGATGTTTACATTCACATGTAAATCTGTTTCACTCAATAAACACAGCCCATCTTACCAACATCTTTCAGTGTAGAAATAGCAGCACTGGAGAAAGACACAAATAAAGGCACCAGGTGCTCTGAGCCCCTCTGTAACCTATGCAAATAGTTCACACCTTTTCCATTATCAATGAAGTTTCAGCTAAACAAAAACAAATACAGACTAATGGCACTTTTAAGATAAACAGGCTTACTTCCGTGAGAGCCTCCACTACTGTTCTGAGGGCAAAGTATTGCATTGTCATTTAACTCCATAGGTCTGAACCCAACTGTTAGTCCTAACTAGAACTGACCTATTGAATCAGTGCAGCTACATTAGTGATGAATGCACTGGTCAAGAGGTGGAGGGAGAGAAGAAGGAGGGGTAGATGATGAGCACGTGTGAGCATGTGAGCAAATGAGAGAGTGCACGGTGCAGTCAGGTGGGAGAGGGAAGTTGCTACCAGAGCAAGTGAACAAGTCCGTCCGCAGTCTCTCTTTCTTTGTCACTCACTTGTGCACATGTGCCACAGCAGCCGTGCCCTGATGGAAGGAGGGAGGGAGGAGAACCGGCCACCAGCCAATCAACAGAACGTGCCACTGTCTGGGGTTTTGTTGCTGGGATATCTCTTTCTCTCTCTCTCTCTCTCTCTCTCAATCTCTCTCTCTCTCACCCACCATCACCTCTTCGGAAAGTGGAGGGCCTGGAGCCCCTCTGATCACAGAGGATGATTCTCTTTCCCCCTCAGAGGAGGGGAAACGGCTTCCTCCCCTCAGCGCTTCTGAAGGCACAAGCAGAAAGGGGTGAAGTGAGGTGTTTCCCCCCACCATATAGAGGGCCTGCTTGCTATGTGTGTATGTGTGTGGGGGGGAGACGTGGAGGTAGTAACAGGACATTTCCCACACACACACACTCCTGAAGAGAGGAGGGCAAAAAGCAGGTGACTTAAGAAAGCTTTCCATGTTTCTCTGATGAACTTCTGAATATTTTTACTGATTCTAAAATAAAATTAGGCAGGTGTTAATCCAGCTGTGTGGCTTTTTTGACAGAGCATTGGCAATTTGGTCTTCCAGCGGAAGCTAAACTCAGGGTGACAAAATCCACTTCAAACAGGCAGAAGTTTCTTAAAAACATCCATATTACATATATACAAATATAACAGAATTTCAGCAACATTTCACTTCACAGAGACAACATATCAACATAACAGAATGCAGTCATTAAGCATGGCAATATGGGTACCTTCTTACCAATGGTCCAAAGGCTACTGATTTCTGAAGCCCTTTTATACTTATGATAACCAATCAGGAAACTGGGTACACCATGCTATTGCATCTATCTTGCATCAGCTTCTTTCATTATATCTATTTTGTACATCTGTCAGTGTATGCTTCCTTTGCTGCATCCCCTCTTATGGCCTTCAGTATGGCTATTTGCAGCTCCTAGTCTCTCATTTTTTCTTCTTCTAACAGTGCCACTAGTTTGCATTTGTTACATATGTATGCTGTGTTAGACTCAGGAACAACAACAAACAAGGTACAAACTTTGCAGGTTACCATGAGTGAATCATATCCACCCTCCATATACAGTACTAGCTTTTTGCTTTCAAGTGGTTGTTTATGAGTACCTCTCCTTTCTTACCTTGAGTGTGGCTGGGAGCATCTACACATATATAACTATGTCTAAAAGAATGAAAGAGCAATAAAAAAAAATGCCCACACTCCTCTTACACAATTAAGAATTACAGAGGAGCTATATGCCTGTGTTTCCTTCTCTTCCACTGAAAGTCCTGATTAGCTGCCTTCTGGTGCCAGAAGAGTCACTTCTTAGATAATAAGATTTGTTGTAGAGGGCTCACAATATTTGTAGCTGTAGAAGTGGTCCCTGGAATGAGAAGAGAAGGAGAAATAAAGTTGGGTGTCATCGGCATACTGGTGACTCTGAAACCCAAAACTCCAGATAACCTCTCAAAGGTTTTGTGTGCGCCAAAGCAGAACTGCTGAGTTTTGTAGACCAATGGCCAGGTCATTGAGCAGGAGTCTCCCAGTGTCACCTTCTAAGAGTTGCCTTGTTGCCAGAAGGATGGTATAAAAATCCAATAAATTAAATTAAATTAAATTAAATTAAATTAACTCTCCCTTCCAAGAAGGGTTGGAGACACTGTAAAACAGTGCCTCCAAGTCCCATCCGAGAGAGATCGCCCAGCTGTGCAAAGCCTCCACTGTCTGGTGCAGTGGGAGATAGGTATTGTTCATAATGGATGTCAGCTTGGCCAACATCCTCCTCTTACCCCATCTCCTCCACAGAATCCAGAGGGCAGCCCAAGACAGAGCTAGCCCTCCTGACCAGCTTGTAAGTCTGTTCCTGTCCCGCTCAGCAGACTACAGGATAGGAGAGAGATGAGGCTACCACAGAGTCATAAAATATCCTTAGCATAGGCCTGCACACTCCAGAGGACCTCAGTCTCCTCAGGAGATGGAGGCAGCTTTGACCCTTCTTGTATAGTGCGTCAGTATTATGAGTCTAGTCCAATTTATGATTTAGGTGAACACCCAGGCACTTAATGCTATCCACTATCTCAATGTCTAAGCCCCGGATGTTAACTGGTGTAAGAGGTAGTATCTTTCTCCGGAAGTCAATCACCATCTCCTTTGTCTTAGTGATGTTTAAGCACAAATGGTTATTTTCACACCAGTCAACAAAGTCCATGATGGTTGACCTATACTCCAGCTCCTTTCCTTCCGACACACATCCAACAATGGCTGAATCATCAGAGAATTTCTAGAGATGACAACTCCTAGTATAGTAAGTGAAGTCTGAGGTGTAAATAGTAAAAAGGAATGGTGAAAACACCATACCCTGAGGGGCCCCTGTGCTGCAGACCACCACCTCAGACATGCAGTTCCTTAGCCTCATGTACTGTGGCCTGTTGGTAAGAAAATATTTTATCCATGCGGCAAGTTGTCTATCCACTCCTGCTCTTTCCAGCTTCCTTCACAATAATGCCGGCTGAGTGGTGTTAAATGCACTGGAGAAGTAAAAAAAACATGACCCTCACAATGGTTCCGGCAACTTCCAGATGAGTCAGTGTCCGATGTAGTAGATAGGTGACAGTGTCATCTGCCCTGATGTTTGGCCTATAGGCAAACTGCAGTGGGTCCAGCACTGTGCCCACCACAGAATGAAGTTGCCTGAGGATGAGCCTCTCCATTATCTTCATCAAATGGGAGGTCAAGGCTACAGGCCTGTAGTGATTTGGCTCCCTTGCATGTTTAATCTTGGGAACCGGAACCAAACAGGAGGTCTTCCACAGGACAGGGACCATCTCCAGGGTGTCCACATCATCAGGCTGCACCAACCAAAACATAATCCATTATAATAGGACAAACAGAGGTGAGAGTTGCATCCACTGGGCGTGTCTCAATTACAGAATCCAGCTGGCTTTGTTTCTGCCTGAATTCCATCCCCATAGTGGGTTGCTCAGTGGTCAGCATCTTGTTCTATTGGTGGAATGTATATTATGATTACTTGAAACAACTCAGCTGGATAACTCTCAGAACAATCTTTTCTTTTGCTGCAGAACTAGCCTTCCTATGAACTGTATTTATTATGCATTTATTAATTTTTAGTTTTATTTTATTTTATTTTATTAGATTTTTAGACCACAGCATCAAGCCCAAAGGCTACCCTGGGCAGTTTACAACAGAAAATACAAATTGTAAACAGTAAATCATAACAATAATCCAAAGTTATATAAAACTTACAATGAAACAAAAATTATATATCAAATATAATATTGACACATAACATTATACAGATAAATGGACTAAAAAAACAAATGAAACATAACAAGAGGCAGAGAGAAAACATTTCTAAGCATATAGATGTAGAGTCATGGTTCTGTGAAGGCTGTCCTATAAAGCCAGGTTTTTAATGGCTTTCAAAGATTCTATGAGTGAAGCCAAACGTATCTCAGGGACCAGTTTATTCCATAAATAATGCATCACTACCGAGAAGGCCCGATTTCTTGTTGATGTTTTTCAGGCCTATCGCAGTGCTGGAATACTCAGTTGATTGATATGAACAAGTGGTCCAAGCTACATACAGCCCCATTAGTGTAGATGCACTACTCTGGGCAGTTTACAGTCAACTAAAATAATACACATAAATAAAAAGGGAAGACAAAATAACAGTCAACACATCAAGAGGCCGAAATATCAAATAAAGCATGACATGGGCATGTAAACATATAGAGCAGCTAGGAACAGATCAAGGTTACTGTAAATGCAGTAGAAAACAACCTTGTGCAATGACCTCTTGGATTTGAACCCTGATATGCTGGGATAACAAATTCTTGCACAATCCTCCAGTACTACAAGCCTAGGGGACTCTGATACCAAATCTGCCAGCTCAGAACGGGAGAATATTGAGTGGTACACCAATCCATATTCCCTCTTGGGCATCCACTTTCAGGATTTCAATAGGCTGGACTTCAAATCTTAGACTAATATGTGCAAAAGCTGCAAAGCAGAAAAAGAACCCATGGGAGAATGAAAGGGAAGAGAAAAGAAGGAGGAGTTTCGGCCAGACAGCAATCACAGTATGTGTGCGTTTTTCTTATTGTTTTTATTAAAAAACATAAAAGACATCTAAAAGACATCAAAGTAGAGTAATATGATAAAGGGGGGTTAAAAATATACAACTGTCAAAATAATGAACTGCCAAACATGGTGATACAGTCACAAGACATGGCACATCTATATTATCACATTCCCCCTTACTGTTTTCTTTCTTTCCGATAAGAATATGTCTGTGAAGATTCTCAGGCATCCAGGTGAGTTTATCTGGAATTTGAGTCAGCTTCAGCAGTGCTTGGATGGGTGGCAAAATGTTTCGATCTCTCAAGAAAAGAAGTCCAATTGTCATGACTCAACTTCCAGATTTCTGTAAGAAGAAACGGTGAAATAAGCAGTTGAGAAGTGACAGAACAGTTTAAAATGGGAGGCACCAGTTTTTATGCTACCTGCCAGTAAAACAAGGGGCAAACCTGTGTTTTCAGAGCTGTTGTTTTGTGCTGCACACCTAAGATGTCAAATTTTGTGTTCCTCTTAAACCAGTGGTTCTCAACCTGTGGATCCCCAGGTGTTCCTGAACTGCAACTCCCAGAAGTCTTCATCACTGAGGTAGCCAGGATTTCTGGGAGTTGCAGTCCAGGAACATCTGAGGACCCACAGGTTGAGAACCACTGAAACCCATTATGGCCTCCTCCTTGCTGGCATGCCTTGAGCTGCTTGGGGCTCTGTATGCCACCAGTGTTGGAACCCCCTGTTAAATTTTGTTGGAGTGTCAGTGATCACAGGATGAAAGCCTTGTCTGGAAGTGCCCTTTAACAATGGCCTAAAGGGAAAGATACTTAGAATTTGTATTCTTGAAGTACAGTATACAGTGGTACCTCCATTTAAGAGCGGCTTTACTTAAGAGCAATTCGACTCAAGAGCAGAAAACTGTTGCCGTTTTAACTGCCGCCTTACAAATTTTAGATGCGGTCTGCTCTACTTACATTTTTTATTTATTTTTTTATTTATTTATTTATTTAATTTTTTTAGATGTTGCTCGACTTAAGAGCATGCATTAGGAACTGATAATATTCGTAAGTAGATGTACCATTGTATTTAGAATTGCTGCTGAAGTCCATACTGGATGATGTTTCACAGATTAGCCACAAGGTGGTGGTGCTGTAGCTTTTCTGTTAATAATCATGTTTTGGCAAAGAACTGAGTTGTTACTTGAACATACCGGCAAAGCACTTGCCACAACTGAACTTATTCCAGGTATTTTAAACCCTCCTGGACTCCCATGAAGCCCATTTTTAACTTAACTGAGATTTCACTGCAAATTACACATGTTGCTGGAGTAAGGCCACCCCAATAAAATCCAAGTTAATCTAGTGAATAGAATTTTGGATTAGAACTCAAGAAGAGACCTGGGTTCAAATCCCCAGTAGTGGAAGTAGCAATGGGAAACCTCATATCCTTGAAGGCCTGGCATCCCCTGAAATCCCTGTTAAGAGCTCCCTAAATCAGAAGCGCTGCCTAGATGTGCTAAGCACATCTGATCTTGCCTGATCTCGGAAGCTAAGCAGGGTCGGGCCTGGTTAGTACTTGGATGAGCAACCACCAGAGAATACCAGGCGCTGTAGGCACCTGGAGTAGGAACTAGCAAGCCACTCCAGTATTCCTGCCAAGAAAACTCCATGGACATGGGGTCACAAAGAATCAGTCACAGCTGTAAAGACACAACAATGACAACAATTGTTAACAAATGGGAATGAGAGCAAGGAGATGCTTCAGACCCCCTCAAAACAGCCTTACTGTGCTGTCGGTCACAAGTCACTGTAACACACACACATGCACACAAGTCAAAAGCAATTTCACCATACATAACAACTAACTACAACACTAGTCCAAATAAGAAAGAGCTATACATCAAGAAGGAGATGCCATTTGATGAAAGGTAATTTTAATATTGAATATTTGTTCTGGAATAAAGCTGGTGGAGATTTCTGTAATTCTCAATCTTGAATGAAATGGAAACCAATCCAAGAAAGAGAACTTGGATTAAAAATTAGAAAGAATCTTCAGATGATAAGAACTGGTCCGGAGAAGAATGCATACTCTTGAGAGGTGGTATTAAAGCCTCTCCTTCAGAGAGTGGATGGCCATCTATCAGGAACGCTTGGGTTATGAATGTCCTTCAGAGCAGTGGGTCAGGATGTTCCATGGGGTCCTTCCCACATATTGAGGTTCTGAGACTACAGAAACAAAATGAAGGTCCCTTCAGTTTTCCCTGAAACTCAACACACTTACCTGGGAATAAATAACATTTGTTTTAGAAAAGAAGGGTGTGTTTGAAATGTTGTAAGGTAGTTACACAGAAAACCACTGACTAGGACAAAAGACAGAATGGTCTGAAATCAGATGCTGGTTTCTGTCCCTGTTTCCCATAGCCCGCTCACTGGTTAGCTTTTTGGAGGGATTCTTTATGCAATCTAGCATTTTGCTTGTTTTTAGGCTACCTGCCGGTAAAACTAGGGACGAAACGGTGTTTTCAGAGCTGTTGTTTTGAGCTGCACACCTTATATGTCAAATTTTGTGTTCCCCTTAAGCCAGTGGTCCTCAACCTGTGGGTCCCCAGATGTTCCTGGACTGCAACTCCCAGAAGTCTTCATCACCGAGCTAGCCAGGATTTCAGGGAGTTGTAGTCCAGGAACATCTGGGGACCCACAGGTTGAGAACCACTGAAACCCATTATGGCCTCCTCCTTGCTGGCTTTCCTTGAGTTGCTTGGGGCTCTGTTTTGGCAACCCAGCTAACTTTCCCCTCGGCTAACGCACTTGCCAGAAATCAGAATTCTGGGTTTGGCAAGCATGAGATCTACCATGTGGTGGAGCCCAGGACTACTTCAACTGGAGAGTAAAGTGGATAGAGGGACGCTCTTGTCCCTCTCACAAAATACCAGGACTAGGGGACATACACTCAAACTGAGGACTGGGAGAGTGAGAACAGATAAAAGAAATCTTTTTTACCCAGTGTGTTGTTAGTCTGTGTAACTCCCTGCCACAGGATAAGGTGATGGCATGTGGCCTGGATGCCTTTAAAAGGGCATTGGACTGATTCCTGGAGGAAAAGTGCATCACAGGTTACAAACCATGATGGAGAAGTGTAATCTCCAGGCTTAAAACTGGGGTACTTCAAGGACCAGATGCAGGGGAGTGGTATCAGGAGACAGATATCTAGTTTTGTGCGCTCCCAGACGCATCTGGTGGGGCCACTGTGAGGAAGGTGGACTAGATGGGCCTTTGGCCTGATCCAGCATGGCTCTTCTCATGTTCCTATAATTGTACCACTAACTGTGGCCTTTTATAAGTTACAATGTGGTTTCCAATTTGGGTTCTCATGTGCTGTTCTTTAAATTGCCAGCTGGCTAGTTCACTGAACTGTGTTTCTGGCTGAGGAACTGGAGGCTGGGAATTTCACTGTGGCTCCTGGGAGAACAGACATCTTGCATAGTCATGGACAAGCTGCACAGCCCAGAGCACACACATACACGCACCAAAAAAGGGAATGATAAACCACTTCAGAGTTCTCTGCATCTAACACCTGGAAAGGGGCCACCATAAGCCACAATTGACTAATTCCTGCATGGACCAGGGCGTTGGACTTGATGGCATTATAGGTGCCTTCCAACTTCATTATTCTATGCTTCTATGTTGGTGATGATGATAATAATACTTCAACACATATCTTGTCACTTTTTTCTGCAAAGGGTTTGCCGCATGGTATTTAAAATAAAGGGCTGTCAACCAATCTCCCCCCCCCTTTTTAATTTCACCTCACGTATAGTACCTGCAAAACACGAAGTGCAGCTTTTTGAAGGGAATTTTTGTTTTTTTTGCTGCAGGTGGTTGGTGTATGCATTCCACAAAAAGGCTGTCTACAAAGGGCACATATTTTAACTAGCTCACGGTGCCACTGTCCTTACTCACTTGTCAACCTTTCAGGGAAAAGCTCCCCACCCAGAATTCTCGACTATTTTTAATTATCTTGAAACATTTTTGTTGGGACTCTGCGGTGACTTTGGGCAAATCCCATAATGTCTTATATAAACCTATACAGAGACCTGATACAGACCATAATATATTCCTGATACAGATCAAATCAGAATCTCTGGATTGAATGCCAGGACAAGGCAAACCAAATTTTCAGATCCACTTGGATCTAGAGCCCAAATTCAACCAGATGTGGTACAAATCACTTCAATCTACCAGTTCAAGCAAAATTTAAAAGTCTCTGATATACAAACCACTGAACCGACCTATCTAAAATTTTGCAGTTCTATTCCCTTATTTCTAAATTTCTCCCCCAAAGAATTATAGAATCACAGAATAATTGACTTAGAAAAAGCTTATAAGGCCACCTCTGCTCAGTGCAGAATCCTATACCTGTTGACATTTTCCAATGCATTGATTTTCACAAATCAGTTCAAACCCAGGTAAGAAATAACATTTTTGGACATAACTGTTCTGCACCAAATCACACAATATATTTTGAAATTCCAAAGTGAACTTCAAAGAAGCCCTAGCTTTCTACTGTCTTTTCTTTTTGCTTTACCAAAAATGATTTGAGGCTTAAGTGTAGGATTCTCATCCAATGAGGACCTTTCAATTGGACATTAGGTAAATTACTTCTTCAAAGCAACTAGTTCTAGTTATATTTCCAAGTCCACCCTTAAAAGCCACTCACTCCCCTTATAGTTAGATCAGGCCTGCCCAAAGTCCGGCCCAGGGACAAATCCAGCCCGCCAGGCCATTCTGAGTGGCCCACGGCTGGCTGGCCCACCCCTCCCTCCCTCTCCTTCACCCCATGTTTTTTTAAAAGAAAGTGGGTGGGGCTTGCAGTGGGGTGGCAGGGTTGGGGAGCAACCAGCCCCTGACACATTCTCAGCCACCAAATCTGGCCCTCCTTACAAAAAGTTTGGGCACCCCTGAGTTAGATTGTTAAAAGTAACTCTTGACATTCTAGTTTCTTACGTAAATATAACTAAACTAGGTGTTTACATTATTATTTATTTGAATTTTGTAGCCACTTGTTGTGGTACAAAAATATATGGTACACTCCTTTCCTCTACTGCATGCTACCCAAAATCACAAGGTGACAGCACAAGGATCAGGATAAGTCCCTAAAACAGCATACAGCAAGGACAGAAAATCATAGATTGAAAGAAAGTGACACTGGTACAGTAGTACAAAAGAAATCACACTCCACTGAAACAAAGGGGTGGTGAATGAAGCATACCAAATGTGGCAAACAAAAATTACAGCAAGAACCATCTCCTTGTGGACCTCCAGAGCCCTGGATTTAAATTAACCTGAGAATTACAAGGGTCCCAGCAGGAACCAGGTGAGTTCATATTATGTGATTGTGACTGTTCCCAACAATTGGTCCTAAACGTTTAGAGATAGCTGTCTCTTTGATATGGCAGTCTTTGCCCTGAAGCGGTTTCCAGTCACACAATGATGGGTCATCCATTAGCTTGGATCCACTCAGAGATTCTGACCACTGTGGTATGCAGAAATGGAAACCTGCCGTATTCTTTGTGCAAACCTGGCTTGCTTTACTTTGCCTTTATTTACCAAACTGTCTTCGGCACCTAAACTATCCCCTCTTCATCTCTCATCCCCTTTTTCTTTTTAAGTCATTTTGAAAAATGAACAAATTGACACAAGTTACAACATCGGCCTTTTCCAGAAGTTTTAACTTATTGTAATGCACAGTCCTCATTTTCTCCAGCTAGGAGAAATAACTGGAAAAGAATTTCAGAATTCATTTAGACAAGATAGCATTGGCGGTCTTAACTTGCCATCTGTGCTTAACTATTTGAGTCCTGTAATATGTTCTTGCTTTTTCTTTCATGGAGTTTATTAATGCTCTGGTGCCTTTGTTTTATGTGGTTATATTGTCTATGGATTTATTATCCTGTTACAGTGAATCAGAATCAGAATCAGAATCAGAATCAGAATCAGAATCAGAATCAGAATACAGTACTTTTATTGGCCAAGTGTGGTTGGACACACCCAGAATTTGTTTTGGTAAAATATGCTCTCCAATCTCCATATATAAAAGGAAATATAAGAATCATATAGTCAACAATAAAAATACAGTACAGCAATACAATATAAACTATCATTTAAAAAGGAAGAAGAGAAATAAAAATTAATTATTCAACAGTTTGATAGCACTTGGAAAGAAACTATCTTTATATCTAGTTGTCCTAGTGTGTAATGGAACCTAGTGTCCTAGTGTGCAACCTGTATAAAGGAATTAATTCGTTCCAAATGAAATTCTGTTAAGCAAATTTTCCTTTATACAAATTTCCCATAGGAATGCAGTGAAAACATAGTAATTCCTAATTGTGAACATTTTTATGTTGTACGGATTTGTCCCATAGGCAATTCTGTTAAGCAAATTTCCCCTATTACTGGAATTTTTTATGTTGTACAGATTTTTTGTTATACAAACAGTTTGCTATATGAGGGTCCACTGTATTGGATTGAGTATTTTATTGTGAACTGCCCTGAGTAGTACCTTGGCACAAATGGGTGGGTGGGTAGGTAGGTAGGTTGGTTGGGTGGGTGGTTTAGGGAGGCTTTAGAGGAGTTGACCAAGATAAGGAACTATTTTAACATCTGAAGTTTTTAAACAATGTTTTAGAATATTTGTATATTACAGCTTTAAATCTTAATCACTTTTTGTACACAGCCTTGGGAGAGCCATCAGAGAAAGGCAGAGGGGGAAATGAAATCAGTCATAATCAATCAATATTGGGAGCAAACAGAGCAACCAGCAACCTTTCATCTCAGAGAAGCAGGCCTGCATATAAAGTTGTCAGCTGACTCTTGACTCACTCGCTCTCAAAATTCAGACTAAAAGCCTCTAAGGTCTAAAACCCTATACTGGAGGAAATCTCTATTTGACCAATCTAAAACAGTACGCAAAAGTATTGCAAGCTTTCAAGAAGGCTGACCACTTTGTCACATAAAATGTTACAGAACGTAAACAGGCTTGATTCTAATTCCTTGAAGTCTGCATGATGTCTTGAAAGGTGATGAAGGAGGAAGACTTAAGCAAACAGTCAAATGGGGCTGATTGAGTGAAGTAACAGTGATTTTTCACCCCAACTAGCAGAGACTTGCTGAAGACTGGAAAGTTCTGAAACTTTTGCCATCTGTCTTTGACAATCCAAATCCCCACTGTAAACCCAGAGCCACCTTCACTCTGTCGGAACTAGTGGAAAACAGATACCAACCCTTATTGTGTCTGAGGATAATTGTAAATGCTGGATTAGGTAAGAAAGTGAGTCAAATTGGCCAAATTGGGTAATGTTACCTTGGAGAGAATGGAACCTCTGTCACCAGCCACTTCATATCCTGCTGAGTCACACTGCTGAATGGCTAAAATTATAAAGCAAAAAGTATCCATGCTGGCCAATCAACTAATTCTGCTCCTCCACCAAGCCCTGCATGGTGTCATCTAGACTGCAAGCCGCCAAATTATTGATTTGTTAATTTATAAATCTTATTTGTTGCTCTGCCACTGAGCTCTTCTGGAGCATTTACAGTAAAAAAAATAAAGGGGGGATGGGATTAACCTTTAAAATTCTAAAACAGAATAAAACCAGCAAGAACCTTGAGTGCCATTTGGCCTTTCTCTCCATCCATCCCGCCATTCTCACAGGTACATCTCCTGGGAACACATGAAAGGGCCTTCTCGGCTGCTACGCCCAGACTCTGGAACTCCCTCCCACTAGAGGCCAAGAACTGCCCCATCTCGGATGTCTTTCTGGAAACAGGCAAAGACCTTTCTCTTCAGGCAAGCTTTCCCTGAATGAGGGACTGCCTATTATGTGACTTTTATATGAATCTACCATACATGACCACATAGACTTTGTGTTTATAACCACTTATAACTTTGTGTTTATATCTCCCTTGTGTGATTGCTTTGACACTATGTTTTTAATATTATTTTCCATCCCCCATAACTTTGGGATGGTCTACCGTGCATGATTACATGGAATTTTTACTCTCTCTTTAACTGCTCACATTCTCTTGTAGCATTAATGTAATGTTGTCTTTTAATGCTATGAGACATCCTTCAATTCCCTGTTCACAAACTTTTAATATGTCTTAATCGTACTGCACTGTATATTGTCCCTCATTACTATAAGCCGCCTTGGGTCATTTTCCAAGGAGAAAGGTGGGGTAAAAATACTCTAAATAAATAAATAATAAATTTGCTGTCAGAAGACAGAAGATCAAATTTTGAAAAATAATTTTATGCTGACCATTTGTGTTAATTGTATTTGAACTGTGGTATGCAGTCCCTCTGGGAGACTAGAAGGAGGGGCTGCCTTTTATCCTGCTTCCAACAGGTGGAGATCTACCTTTTCAGGCAGGCTTTTAACTTTAATATATAACTTTTAATCTGAGTCCCTGGGTGCTGGTTTTAACTTTTCAGCTGGTGTTAGCTTTTAAGGTTACTTCTTTTAATTACCTAAAATATGTTAATTATGGTGGCAGATTAATTTGTGTTTTCAGTTTTGTTTTAACTTCTAAAACAAATTTTATGTTATTTTCATGCCATTTTAATTTTATTTTCATTATATTACTGTATTTCTTTAATTGTATAGATTGTATGGTTTTGTTCTGTGTTGTATTGTATTGTATTGATTGGTATTGTATTGATTGACTGGTGCCCAGAGTCGCCTCGCTGCCAGATGGGCAGTATAAAAATTAATTAAATAAATAAATTTAACTTTGTGAGACTTCTGGAGCCCTCCTGTGGGAAGAAAGGCAGTTTATAAATGAGACTAAGTCAAACAAACAAAATTCAATATTTAATGGTGGGAGATCATACCAGTACAAAAAAATTAAAAGTACTTTAGGTCTGAAAAGCATGCAAGGACAAAAGCAAAAACCTCATCATTAAGAAACAGGATGATATTCATTTGGATCAAGTCCTTGCTCATTCATTCACAATACCTCTCAAGAGTGAATTTCATTTCAGGCGTTGCTAATGCAATATAGGGATGAGCACATTCTTAGAATGCTCCCTGGAAGAGGCAACACGGACAGACCTGGGTGATTCAACATGCATTCCTTTGGGGGTGAGAAAGCAAACTTTGAAGACTTCCAAAGATGGACTGTTTTCCACCTGAAACTTCCTGAGTCAACAGGCAACAAGTAAGAGGCCAGAGCCTAAAACTTTGCTTCCCAACAAACTTGGAAATAGTCATTAGGAGAGGAAACCTTAAATTGTTCTTCACATTTAATCTTATGGGTTAAGGGTCATGTTGGCATTACTTTGGATAGATTAAGGGTTTCTACACAGAAACCCCTCTGGAATGCAAGGAATGAAATTGATACAAACACCATAATAGTTTACAAGAAATAAACTCTATTAAGCATAAATTTTGCTGCAAACTTAAACTTAGTCTGTGGTTTTTTGTTTTTTTGTTTTTGAAAACAGCTGAAGTTTTGGGAGTGAAACAGACAAAATTATATACATGAGAGGTTTGTCTTTTACTTTTCACTAGTTCACCAATAACTATCAACCTGTGTTCTGTACTAAAATAACACAATTGTTAACTGTGAAAAGTCGTTTAAACGTACTTTCTCACTCAAAGTTCTTTTATTTGATTCAAGTGGTTTACAACAAAACAGTAAAACTGCCACTTGGGAACACACATGCGAAATGAGAAGTGAGCAAATCTTTTGCCAGTCTTTAGCTGGTGTTATTATTATTAAACATAATAAATCCCACATGTAATGACTGTTTTAAATGTGCAAGTACAATGCTTGCGCTAAAACAAGCTCCAGCTGTTTTGGCCTCTTGATGTGCCAGTCAGCATGGCCAATGATTAGCAACAACGAGAATGCATTTCCCATTGGTGCATTAATACAAAAATAAAGCATTACAAAGTTACTGAGAGTAAGACTCACAAATCACATTGGGACATGTCTTAATTATAATTTTACAAATACCAAAATGTACTGAGATGTGCACAGTCTTGAGGAAATAACAATAATATTACCTTAGAAGCAGGGCAGACCAATAATATCTAAAGAGATTCCCTATTAAAACAATTATTTATATACTGTATTTGCAATTAAATGCAAGCTGCAAGTCAGACAATTTACAATTAATCGGGCTCTTTGAAAAGAAATCAGCTGCCATTTGCAGACAGGATGCTATCCTAAGGTCATCTATTCTAGATCTCATTCCTAGGATCCAAAGACAGCACCTGTTGCCCAGAGCTGCATAGATGCCCTAAGCACATCCAATCTAGCCTGATTTCGGAAGATAAGCAGGGTTGGCCCTGGTTGGTAAAGATCTCTGGCTGGGTTAAAATTCGAAAATTTAAATGAACAATTGAAACATTAAAATACTAAAATACACTTTATACACACACTTTGCTGCCACCAGATATGGAGAGAGAAAAACTTCCTTTTTCGGACCACAACTTTGCAAATCCTTGGATTCTGGGCTCTGTAGTCTAAAAGAGTAATTTTTCCAGGCTCTTCCCGGAGAGTACTTTCGGGTTGCAACGACGGCCAAGAGGAAGGAGGGATCTGGAGGGCAGACCTTGTGCCAATGTTTGCAAATATTTACAGACTAACTGCAACAGAGAGACCCGTCTCCGCCCCGGGGAAGAACTCATCTTCAGCATAGGGGTGTTTGTGGAACGAAGGGAAGGCAGAGAGCTTCGGGAACGTGGAAAGCAAATGGTGGACCTGGTGAAAGTGCTTTTGAGGGGGCTCAGAACTCCTTGTCCTTAACCAAGGCAAGAGGAGAGGACACGCGTTTCCAGATCAGCGATCAAGGGCTGCGTCCGGGCCGAGACCAAGTTAACGGGTGTGTTGCCGGGGCTCCCTTCTCAACCGGGACCGAACGCGCCAACGTGCGCCCTCCTCTACCTGCGGGCTCGGGCAGGATCCGCCCTTCTCAAAGAGTGCCTCAACCCTGCACCCGCCGGGCGTCTGGAGTCCGGAAAGAAGGGGCGCTTCGATCCTTTTTTTAAAAAAAAAAATAAATTTTTTTAGGGCGCCTCGATCCCTGTCGGACGGTCACTTGGCGTCGTTTTAATTTTCTTCCTGCTCAAGGCGGCATCCCTGCGATCGCCCCCACCACCACCAGGAAGGCGAAGGGGCAGGGCAGCCCTGCCCACTAGGCGCGCCGGCCGGGGCTGATTACAGGTGACCAGCCGCGCCCTGCCAGGCAAGGGGGCAGGGCGCGGCCGCGGCGGCTTTCCGGGCGCTCCCGCGGGGAAGGGCAGACGAAGGGCCTCCTCCCTCCAGGCAGCAACTCCCCGCTGCCCTCCGGCAGGGGGCGTGGGCTGCGTGCCGCCTGCCCAGTCCGCTCGCCCGCCTCTGACTCCTGGGCGAGTCCCGCTGCGGATCGCCACCGACGGCTGTCTCGCCCCGTGGGCTAGTCGGGCGCCTCTCTGGCTCGCCAACCACACTCAATCTCTCCCGCCATGGCCGTCCCCGCCGTGGGCTCCTCCGACGGCAGCTTCGGCTACATCCGCACGGTCTTGGGCCAGCAGAGGTTGGGCGAGCTGGACAGCTCCAGCTTGGCTTTGCCGGCCCGCCTGTCGGGCGGCCGTGCCCAAGAGCAGAAGTCGCTTCGCATCCAAAAGCAGGTCCAGCAGACCCTGGCCAGGAAAAGCCGAGGCTCCATGGTCAACGGTGAGTGAGGTCGAGGGCTGGGGAGGGTGTTTGGGGGGGTCCTTCTTTTCCCCGAGCCCAATTTTGCCTCTTTTCAAACTTTCCGGTAAACTTTCCTCTCCCCTCCCCCCCCAAAAAAATTGAACAAAAGCAAATGGAGTAGGTGTGTGAACTAAAACTTCAGTGTCGACTTTACTCCCGTCCTACCTGCAGAACAAAAATAAAAAAATAACAAATTAACAATTTTTTTAAAAAAATACTTAAAATTCCTCCCTGCCTTCTCCCTCTTGAAAGGGTCAAGATAAGGACTTGATTGATCCATTCAGAGTTGAAAATCCCCTTAATAGCTCTAGAGCGGAAAGGGGGGAGGGGATGAATACTCTCCGGATGAAGTCCGTAGGGCTTGAAAAGTGTGTTATGTTGGGAGTTTGCCTGGGTTCTTTTGTTGTGTTAACAAAAACACTTTTACTTTCTAAGGTAAAATCTTGCCTGTGGTTGTTTAGAGGCAGTTGGCCTTCAGTGGGGTTTCCACAAACTCCAGAGATTTAGGACTTAAGATACTGTCAAGAGGTTTTTTTTTGTAGTGTAATTCATTGGGCAGGATGGTGCTTATTCCCTCCGAAAGAGTGTTTAGGAATGCAGTTTTACAAGCCAAGCACTAAACACACACAAACGGCCATGTGCCCCATTCATAAAAATGAGGTCTGAAGTTGGGCAACATCTTTATGAGATCTCTCAAGTGTCACAAATAGGTCCCCATTGCTGTCACGCAAAGAGGCTGTAGAAGGCCAGGGGTTGAGGTGAACAATCCAAAAACTGGGCCCAAACTGATGCCATTTCTGGGATTACAAGACAGACTGCCAACAGGCCAAAATGGAGTTTCAGAACCCACGTGAGATAGAGGTGAAGGTGACAAAGGTAACAATTAACCATTCTCCCAGAGACAAAAGGTTTGGCTTGCCCCCCTCCCCCCCAGGCCTTTCATTTCCCTAAGTGGAGGAACTTTGGCGGCTAGGCAGATATGCAAAGGCCACCCTTTATACTTTCAACAAAACAGGAGAAGACATTTTGTCACCTTTATAGAGTTGCTGTAATTCAAAAGTGACTCGAGGGCACTTAAAATGACAGGTGTTTTCCAGGTCAGAGTCTTTCCACTAGTCTGCTTTCTTCTTCTTTTGCCTCCATTTTCATTTCCTTCTTTCCATTTCCAACTACAGCACTTGTCTGTGTTCAGCCTCCTCTCTTTTCTACTTGCCGTACCCATTTTCCTTTCTTTTAAATTCCTTAGGCTTCTCTCTTAGCAGACACTGTTGAATTGGAAGATGGGGTGGGGGTGGGGAGTGGGTGGTGGCAGGAACAGCAAATTTTTCTTTTATTTTCCTGTACCAAACACGAGAAGGCAGTATCCAGGCTTCATTTTAGGTTAACGGGAGTCTTTCTCCAATTTAGTGGGGGCTTTCTCAAGGTTACAATAGGCCTCGAGTTTCATGGGTATGCAAATCAGAGACAGTAATCTATTATTATGGCACATATGGGTTATAACTTCACACCGTGTGGCAGATTTTATGGCTTTATTGTTCCTCAATCATTTGATCTCTTATGATGGAAAAGTGTCATTTGGTCTGTACGGGAGGCCCATTTTTCGTGACTTGAGCTTCACATAAAGTGGATGTAGAACCTCATCACCCCAAATGAGAAATACTCCACTTACGCAAAGCAAGAAACTATACATAGAGCTCAAGAGGCCATAGATCTCCAGATGGCTGCTCAGAACAGTTCAGGATTTAACTTGAAATACCAGAGCTATGTTTTTTAGTGTTAATGATAAAAAGAACTGAGAGAAGATCAATCAGATATATTAAAAAGCAGGCCCTGTAATTATAATGCAGTTAAATAACATAGTTCTGCAAACCAGCAGAATTGCATTCAATAAAAGTTCTTACGTTATTTTGTCATTTCAATTATAATAAAAGAAATATGCCAGCCCTGATCTTAACAAAGTTATTAACACCATTCACACTTTGCATTTGGCTCTAGTTGTTTTTTCTCCTCAAGTCAGTTCTGTGCTGCTTTGGCCTGTTAGAATATGAGTTCATTTCAATTCCTAGATTGTCACCCGAGGCCATGGTGGGAGAGTCCATTGTGAGAAATAACTGAATCGCCCCATCCACCCATGTTTTAACCTTCCTCAAGTATTGTTCGGAGGTTCTATGAAGGAATATTAGCAATTATTTCTTCTGATGGGCTTGGCCCAGGAACTGTTGCTGCCTGAGGCACAGCAGCAAATGGGACACACAACTACCAAATCAATTTGGCACATAAAGGAGATATTCACTTCAAAGCACTACTGTCCCCACCCCACCCCCACCCGCAGCTGCCTTTCATTGAAAAATATGTTAATTACACATCTACATTTTCCAGCCTTCCTTGGTATCCAAAATAAGCTACCTGAGGTAGCCACCTCACTCTTCCTAATGGTAGGGCCAACTTTGAATCCTGTAATGAACAAACCAGTCCTGGGAGACCGATTTTTTACAAAGAGCTGCGCCCATCATGGTTGGATCTGTTATGGGTGTGCACTTAACAAATAATCATTGTGAGTGTATAGTGGACCACTCCCTTCCGTCCTCCAGTGGCAGATGTAGATTGCTTTATCCAGGCTTTGAAAAACTGACTAGCAGCTGACAAAGGGGCTTTTATTATGAAGGTGCCCTATGTTTTTAATAACGGGTTTTAACATTTTAACCGTTTGCATGTTTACCTGGACATGTTTTGATGTTATCGCAAGCAACCATGAGTCCCAATTTTAGAAGAAGAAAAGGTTGGGATATATATCTATAGTATCTTGAATTTTATTTATTCAATTTATATACTGCCCATCCAGCAAGGTGGGCAGGGTACAACAAATTAAATATACATTGTAGAAAACAATAAACTGTCCCAGACATAAATCATAACCCAAAACAGGTGGCAAAACCATTTCCAGAGCACAGTACAGTACTCTAACCACTTTGGTCACTCATCCACAAATGAAACATAAATAGACATGTCTATGCCTATGGAATGTTAACTGGAGTTGCAACAAGTTGGGGAAAAAAGGCAAAGAAATTAAAAACATAGTTTCAAAAACTTCTGAGTCTTTACAAAGTTTCTCCCTAACCTTTGGACAACTCCTGCTACTCTGTTACAGCTTTATTTAGATCAGATAATAAATAAGTACTTTTATTATTGTCACTTCTTTCCATTAGTATATTCATTGAATATATACAAAGCTCAGTATCTATTCCTTATAGAAGTAACTATCTGGTACAGTGTTGGTGAACCTATGGCACAGGTGCCAAAGGTGGCACTCGGAGCCCTTTCTGTGGGCACCCAGCATCGCCCCTTCACAGCTACCTGTATTCAGGTTAAATCGGGAGTATTGCCACTTTGCGAAAAATTAGTGGGTTTTGAATTGCAGTTTGGGCACTTGGTGTCTAAAAGGTTTGCCATCACTGATCTAGTGGTTTGGTCCATAATTTGTAGAGAATGTTTTTTTTTTAATCCTGATAAGCACAGTAAACCAGTGCAGTTCAGCTGTAATCCAGCAAGACTATGGCATTATTTCATTTTCCAAAAAAAAAAAAAAAAGTTAGAGGCAGCTTCTTATTCCTGGTCCTTTCACTTTAAAATACAGTGGTACCTTGTATAAAGGAATTAATTCATTCCAAATGAAATAATGTTAAGCAATTTTTCCTTTATACAAATTTCTCATAGGAATGCATTGAAAAGAGAGTGATCCCATTTTTATGTTGTACAAATTTGCCCCATAGGTGATTATGTTAAGCAAATTTCCCCTATCTCCAGAATTTTTTATGTTGTACAAATTTTATGTTATACAAACCGTTTGTTATACAAAGGTCCACTGTACTGCCTTTTATATGTGGGTGGTTTCCTGTGCATTCATTATAGAATATAGGATTTTTACCACTTAATTCTTGGCTGTCCTTTCATGCAGCTGGTTCTTCTGCACAACTAGGTTCAATGTTTGACTCATTGCAATACATTTCATTGTGTTTACTACTTCCCCTCAAGGCATCTTCCCTACTCTGGCCTGCTTTCCTCCCTTCTGTTGATTACTTACATGTCCTGTTGGCGTGCTGTAAATATTTCCCTAAATTGAATGGCATGTTGTTTAGATTTGGGGCACAGTGCATCCTGTCCATCTATATGTTTTGCATGGATATTGACGTGGTGGCTTTGGAGCATTCTGGGATTCGAGTGCTTTGTGGCCTGGTCCTGGATTGCTTAAGTTGTCCTGTGTTGGTGAAATGATTGTTTGCAGTGGTTTGGTGGTAAATGTGAAAGTATTCATCAGGAGATTCCCATTGAGAGCCAAATAAGGGAAGTCCTGAAATGCAGACAGGTGGGTTGGTCCAAATCAACAATAGGTCTTTTGTCAAGTTAGAGGTTCTTGATTGCTCGATCAAGAGCACAGCACACTCAGATACTTGGCATTACAACAGCCATAACGTGCAAGAATGCAGTTGCTCCTGAGAATACACTTTTTCAGCTAGTGCAGTGGTTCCCAACCTGGGAGTTGGAACCCCTTTGGGGGTTGAAGGACCATTTCACAGGGGTCGCCATGAGCCAGTGAAGAAAAAGGCACAAACAGCTTGGGTCTGGAGGAGGGGGGGGAGGAAGGGGGGAAAGAGTGAGGCATGTCAGTCAATGGCAGTGGAGGCTGCGATTGGCTGAGGGTGCCTGTAGAGGGAAGTTCTCTATGGCACCTGCAGCAGTGACCTGCCAAAGGGGGCTTGTGGCCTCTTCCAAGCAGGGCAAGGGGTCACCACAACATGAGGAACTGTATTAAAGGGTCGTGGCATTAGGAAGTTTGGGAACCACTGAGCTAGTGGGAGGACTCCAACTATACTCAGACAAAATAGGGACATCGAACACATGCTGCCATAGCCCAGTGGTTCTCAACTTGTGGGTCCCCAGATGTTCCTGGTCTACAACTCCCAGAAATCCCTTCTAGTACAGCAACTGGTGGATGCTTCTGGGAGTTGCAGTCCAGGAACATCTGGGGACCCCCAGGTTGAGAACCACTGCCATAGCCCCTGCTAGTAAGAGGTCCTGGGATTTTGATCCTGTAAGACTTGGCTCCACTACACCACTGGTTGTTTTCATGTAGAGTTGTAAGTTCTGACATGTATGCCATTTCAACTGTTTAGAATGGAAGGTTTTGCTCTTTTGTGGCTATAGTAAACCCAGAAACTGGAGCGGCAGTTTCAATGTCAAAATAGAAGTAGTGAGATCCAGGCTAAGATCCCCACTCAGGTATGAGGATGATGGTAAGGTCTTGTACCATCCATTCACTATCTAATTACACAGCAATATTTTCCTAAAGAGAACATGGTGGGCATAATCCATCATCTGCAGAATAGGTTGTATCAGAGTTGGAAAATCCGCAGCTTGCCAATTTTGGACTGGGGCAGGATGCCCGGGATCCACTTGATGACGAAAGGCATGGGTCCCTTCAACTTTCAGGAAGGTTTTCAGTTCCAAAGGCCGAAGAACGGGCTGCTTCTCCAGGCGCCCGTAAGTCTCCGGGATGCTCCTCACTTCCACTTTGGGACACTTGAAGGGCTCATAGGTGCCATCTCGGTTCTGGATGAAGCTGTGTGTTACTTCCAGGGGCATCTCCAGGGTGTCAAAAATCTGTTTGACCTGCAAGATGTTGGTGATGTGCCAGGTGTATTTGGAAAAGGTCCCCAAGGGTAAGGCATCTTTCCGGACAAAAGCTGTGGTTGACTTGGGGAGGCATTTCTTGACACTCCCAATGTGGAAATTCTCTGCTGAAGAGCCTCAAAGAAAGACTGGGGGATGTGGAAGACCAGCGGTTCTGGTTTTCTGTCAAAATGGTAGTGTGTGGCTTGGTGGATGCGCTCCGTGACACTGGCCAGCTACTCCTGGAAGTCAATGCCACCTGGGATTCATCAAGTAGCTGGCTGCAAGCTTGCCTTTTAAGCGACACAACTGAGGTTTTCTTCTGCCCACTTTCCCACAGGCTGCTGTTAGCTGGGTCTTGTGACAAGAGCAGGCTGTCTCCAGGCACGCCTGAGACCCCTTCTCGTTTCTGCCTCTTGGCTTTAGAGGCGGCGGCGGCAGTAGCAGCAGCAGCATTGCCAGCAGGCAGAGCAGGTTTGGGCTGGCAGGCAAGCGGTATTCCCATCATGGGCTTAAGACCCCTGGCATTGTAGCTGAGGAAATCTGCAAACTCCTGGGCCACAGCCTCGTCGCTGTGCCTGCGCTGGCGAAGGCACAGACGCAGGCCAAGAAGTGGATGCATTTCTGGGCTGCCTCGTCCTTGGGAGGGCCGGTCTTGCTGGGCCTCAAGGCCTGGTAGGAGCAGAAGAAGCGGCACTCCGTCCCGTTCCGGGGACCCGCCTTGTGAGTGAACGTCGTGTGCAGGTAGTGCAGGCTGTGTTTCTGGCTAGCTTTGCACTTATCCACCAGAATGTTTTTGGTGACCCTCTGGACCAGGGGGGGTGTGGATTCCGTGGCCAGCTGCCAGATGGTCTGCTTTGTGTCAGGAGAAGCCTGCATGGCGTTCAGGACCGAGCTGTTCAGGGTCAGCGGTGTGGCCTCTGCATGGCAGTTCGCAGCCAGCTTCAACCAACCCTTGCGTGGCCGCCTTCAGGCATCAGGGGACGTAGCAGCGGCCAGAGCTGAGCTCAGTGATGATGGTCCCGTCGGCTGTCTGGATGGTGGTCTCCGAAATGCCCAGCTCCACAAAGCACCAGTAGTTGGGGCCCCGATCCCTCTGCCACACTGAGTAGACTTGCAGGTCTGACCCCGTGAGGATCTTGACTGCGTCCACGCTGGCCTGCTTGCAAGCGCCATAGTGGAAGACGGTGCCACAGGTCTTGTTTTTGCAGTTCAGCCCACGGGTCCTGTTGTAGGTGCCACAGCGAGGGCATCTCCGGATCCCTCTCAGGGTGGCTTTCCCCAAGTCCGAGAGGAAAGCCGGGGCTTTGCTCCTTAGGGAGTTGAATTCCATCCTTTGCGGAGCTTGGGCGGCCTGGTGGCCGGAGAGAGAGAGAGAGAGGAGTCGCCCGGGTGGCCTCCGTGATGGCTCCTTCGGCTAAAAATAGTTTGTATCCATGGTCTGCCAGACTGTTGAATGAGAAGTGACAATGTGAGATAGACTTGTGGGTCTGGCGAGCTGTGCAGCAAGCACACAGAGTGAAATGAAATTGAGGGGAGTGTTGGGGGAGTGAGGGAGGCTTAGTCGATTTCACTGTACACAGGTTGTACACTGACAATAAAGGTTATTATTATTCTCAAAGGCTTTCACGGCCAGGATCAGATAACTGTTGTGAGTTTTTCGGGCTCTTTGGCCATGTTCTGGAAGTTATTCTTCCTGACGTTTCACCAGAATCTGTGGCCAGCATCTTCAGAGGGCAAGTTGCTCAGGGAACAAGGGAGTTATACCCCAGAGCACAGAGAGAAACTCCTTGTTCCCTGAGCTCCTTGCCCTTTGGAGATGCCGGCCAAACAGCCCAAAAAACTCACAACAAAAGTTGGTTTATTATTATTATTATTATTATTATTATTATTATTATTATTATTATTATTATTATTATTATTATTATTATTATTATTATTATTATTATTATTATTATTATTTAACAACAACAACAACAACAACAACAACAACAACAACAACAACAACAACAACAACAACAACAACAACAACAACAACAACAACAACAACAACAACAACAACAACTGATTTACTGATTTAGGTATCTGGATGCAGAGCCAGAGGCTAGGAGTTCAGTTACCCACAGTGCCTGCTTCTGCAGTTCTGTGATTGTTCAAACAGTTTAATTAATTAATTAGTTTTTATTATAGCCAATAGCCATTATATCTATATACAAATACAAATACAATAAAAGCAGTATGGCAATCAGTCATATCTAAATATCTATATTCAAGGGGAACACATAATCATAGAGGATTAGAGTAGAAGTTGACTTATTGTTTAATATAAAAGTTAAAATTCAAGTTAAAAGTGTATACAAAAATGTTTTAAAAATCTCTAAAATGGTACCACCATATACATAATTAATTATACAGCCTACAAGAAAAACTGTATGTAAATAACTTAATACCTTGTATTTTTCAAACACTCCCTGCTCCCTCTTGATTGCTTATCCAGCTAATTCTTAGCTTCATAGCCATCTTTCCAAAACTGGCCACATTTTTAGTAATCTCTTTACTCTTGTTTTCCAAAAGCTTCTGTAAACACTTTTCCTTATTTCTACCCTCCAAGGAAGATATAATCGGTTTGATAAACCACTCCCTGATATGATTATATATTTTGCAGTCCAGTAGCACATGGCTCACCACAAACACACAATCCACTCTTATAGGGAATATTATTATATCTTCCCAGTAATACTGCAGAGGGCAATAGGTCCATGCGTAATAACATAAAGACTCTTCTAGACTCTGGACTTTCTAAGTCATTTAAATATGGCATAGGTAGGACTCTATTCAAAGGATTTGATCTTATAATTCCTTTAGCTTTATTTAGGTCATGCTGTCTTTCTACATCTAATATACTTTGCTTTATAATAGATTTG
Organism: Phrynocephalus versicolor; assembly: GCA_023846285.1. Classification (NCBI taxonomy): domain Eukaryota; kingdom Metazoa; phylum Chordata; class Lepidosauria; order Squamata; family Agamidae; genus Phrynocephalus; species Phrynocephalus versicolor. The sequence continues at coordinate 13,349,105 of JAHTLZ010003526.1, read as the reverse complement.
GCCTGGGTCATATCCATTGACAACAGATAATGTTGCGAAAATCCATAATACCCTAATTTGTGTCTCAGTGTCTTCCGCCGGTGGTGGGGGGGGGGGGGGGGATACGTATCTTGCAGTGTCAAATGCACTAAACCTGTGGTGTTATGGTTCAGCTTTAACCAAACTAGGAGTTCAGTTACCCACAGTGCCTGCTTCTGCATTTCTGTGATTGTTCAAACAGTCTAATTATTTGAAGCCACTGTTGTTGTGAAGTACTATGTGTGGCAATAATTAGACGGGGGGAAACTTAGTGATGGTTAGAGCTGTTCGGCAGAAGAATAGGCTGCCACAAAGGGTGGTCTCCTTCTTTGGAGGATTTTAAGCAGAGGCTGGATGGCCATCTGTCGGGGGTACTGTGGTGGGGGTTCCTGCATGGCAGGGGGTTGGACTGGATGGCCCTTGAGGTCTCATCCAACTCTATGATTCTATATGGAGAGCTCACTCAGTTAGATATCTTGTTGTGAAACTAGACGTTAACATGTTGATTTGTCTTGGGGCAAGTCACACTGTCCCAGAGAAGATCATGATTGACTGCTTCTGGGTACACTGTACCCAGAAAACCTTGTGATTGGTTACAGTAAATAAGAATGGACTTGGTGGCACATAATTATTATATGCACAAAAGTGGTCTAGATATTGTAGAAACATAGGTCATGAGTGGGACAACCAAGGCCTTTTCTTTCTCATTCTGCAGTGAGCTATCACACCGGATAGTTGATCTGCATGGAGGCTGTTGTACTCAATAGAAAGCATTTCCAACCTTACAGTTATATACTGCTTTCTGCAAAGAGAACTCTGCCACTCAGGATGTCCTGGGCTTTTTTTGTGTCATAGTGGGAGTTTGGTTGTCAAGTTATAAAGGCAGAAGTCGATAAGGAAGTAGCTGTATGTTGCTGGATGGCATTTTAGACAGGATTGCAGGGTGGTAAACACTGCCTTGTTGTTTGCTGGCAGTGTAGCAAAGATCACTTGAACGTGTCTCTTTATCTGAATCTGACCAATGGAAAGGCATGGCAAGTTGGAACAATGCCTGAGTACACATACCAGCCAAACGACACCAACAAACAGTTCTGCCATTGCCTTTGCCTTTGATTTGCAGATAGATTGTTGTGCACTGCATAGAACAGTGATGGCGAACCTTTGAGAGACCAAGTGCCCAAACTGTGATTCAAAACCCACTAATTTTTCACAAAGTGCTAATACAGCAATTTAACCTGAATACAGGTGGCTGTGAATGGGTGATGTCGGGTGCCCACAGAAAGGGCTCCGAGTGCCACCTTTGGCACCTGTGCCATAGTTTCGCCAACATTGGTATAGAGCTTAGAAGAGTCTGTTATTACAGCTCCTGGAAAACCCTGCCAAAACATTATAGTCCAAAAAGTAACTTTTACAGGCTCTGGTTACATACAGTTCTTTTCTTGCCAATGTTTTGTTGTTGTTGTTTTCCAATATACTGCTATTGGGGATATCTTGCATTTTTGAGATGCCAGGAATTTTTGAAAGTATTGCTTTTCATAAATGAAAACACATGATTTAAATGTTAGCAAGCTTTATACATATGGGAGTGCTTTCATACTGGACATCTAGTGTGCAGAAGCAGGGCTGGAGCCTAATCCCACCAACCCTAAACACCATATGTAAGCCAAAGTCAACATTTTTAAACTAGCTGAGTTATTTGGGTAAAGGTAAAGGTTCCCCCCTGCACGTGCATGCTAGTCGTGTCCAACTCTAGGGGAAGACCCAGTGTTGTGCAGTGTTGGGCCGACATGGCTGCAAGGAAACACTGTTTTACCTTTCCACTTTTTATGGCGGTAGCTATTTATCTACATGCATTTACATCCTTTCAGACTGCTAGGTTGGCAGGAGCTGGGGTTAACAGCGGGAGCTCACTCCGCTGCGTGGCACCCGGGATTCGAACCACTGAGCTGCCGACTTTGCAGCCAACAGTTTTCAGTGATCTAGCCTGCTGAGCCATCGCACCCTTATGAGTTATTTGGATAGCTGCGGAGAAAAAAATATTTCCTTAACTTCTCTGCTAAATAAATAAATAACATATTAACAACAGCAGCAGTTTGTTGATGCCTAAAGTCTACATCTGAAGACTATTGCCACATGTACTGTAACTCTGTAACAGGTGTGGTGAATGCATCTGAGTTTGTTTTATTGCAGCTTTATCTGATGGGAAGTTGAAAAGCTCAGGCTATAGATGTTCCCATTACACTCAGTGAAGGGTGTGGTCAGCAGATGCGACCATAAGCTTCAGTAACTACCTTAAACAGAATTAAACTACGACACTTTAAAAACAAATAAACTTTGCACCTGGCAGATTTCTTTCCTGTTTCGTTGCCTGCATCTACAAAAATGCCAATAATAATTCGCACCCTTGAAGTTAATTATATTCTGCAGCAAAGGGCAAGAGGTGCTATTGTTCTTGTGTGTATGTTGAATTCCCATCCAGTAAACACAAGGAAATAATGTGTGTGTCATAAATGCTAGGTTTTGTCCATTACTCCATGAGGACTAGTCGACTGAGGAGTAGACATCATGCTTTCAGGAGTCCATTTGTATTTTCCCCCTTTGCTGTGATATTATTAAATAGATTATAATAATAATCTTAGAAAGTACGATGCTAATATGCCACACCACTCAAGTAGTTTTGTATTTTTTTAAAAAAAAAATCTATTATCTTTGTGTAAAGCATCTTTACAATAAAAAGAATATTCTCTGTATAAATTATAGCTGTTTTGTTTTTGTTTTTTCTGGCACACATGAGGTATTTTTAGGACTACCAAGTCCCAAACCATCCCCATGAGAGAGAAAACTGCCATTCCAGATCTTGACTATGAGTTTACTGGTAACATTTTGATGTTTCATTGGCTGTATGAGCCCTGTGGCGCAGTGGTTAAATGCCTGTACTGCAGGTAAAACTGTGCTCACGACCTGGATTCAATCCCTGGTAGCAGGCTCAAGGTTCACTCAGCCTTCCATCCTTCCGAGGTCGGTAAAATGAGTACCCAGCTTGCTGGGGGGGGGGGGACGTGTAGCCTGCACACTGTAAGTAAAATTGTAAACCGCCCAGAGACTACTTAAGAACATAAGAACATAAGAACATAAGAAGAGCCATGCTGGATCAGGCCAAAGGCCCATCTAGTCCAGCTTCCTGTATCTCACAGCGGCCCCACCAGATGCATCTGGGAGCTCAGGAGACTAGATATCTGTCTCCTGATACCACTCCCCTGCATCTGGCCCTTGAAGTATCCTGGTTTAAAGCCTAGAGATTACACATCTCCATCATGGTCTGTAACCTGTGATGGACTTTTCCTCCAGGAATCTGTCCAATCCCCTTTCGAAGGCAACCAAGCCAGATGCCATCACCACATCCTGTGGCAGGGAGTTCCATAGACTTACAACGCGCTGGGTGAAAAAATATTTTCTTTTGTCAGTTTTTACTCTCCCAGCCCTCAATTTGAGTGTATGTCCCCTAGTTCTGGTATTTTGGGAGAGGGAGAAGAGCTTCCCTCTATCCACTTTACTCATACCCTGCATTATTTTGTATGTCTCAATCATATCCCCCCTCAGGCGCCTTTTTTCCAGACTAAAGAGGCCCAAATGTTTTAGCCTTTCTTCATAAGGGAGGTGCCCCAGCCCACTAATCATTTTAGTCGCCCTCTTCTGCACCTTTTCCAGTTCCACTATGTCTTTCTTGAGATGCGGTGACCAGAATTGTACACAATACTCCAGGTGGGGCCTTACTATTGTTTTGTATAATGGCATTATAATGTTGGCTGTTTTATTTTCAATCCCCTTTTTGATCATCCCTAGCATGGAATTGGCCTTCTTCACCGCTGCCGCACATTGGGGAGACACCTTCATGGAGCTGTCCACTAACACACCAAGATCTCTTTCCTGATCCGTCACGGATAACTCAGAGCCCATGAGTTGATAGATGAAGTTTGGATTTTTTGCCCCAATATGCATTACTTTACATTTGGTTACATTAAAACGCATTTGCCATTTCTCAGCCCACTCCCCCAGTTTAGAGAGATCCTTCTGGAGCTCTTCACAATCTTCTCTGGTTTTTACCACACGGAAAAGTTTTGTGTCATCTGCAAACTTGGCCACCTCACTGTTTATCCCTGTCTCCAGGTCATTTTTGAACAGATTGAAAAGCACCGGTCCCAGGACAGAGCCCTGGGGCACACCGCTTTTCACTTCTCTCCATTGTGAAAATTTCCCATTGACACCTACTCTTTGTTTCCGGGATCTCAACCAGTTCTCAATCCATAAGAGGACCTGCCCTCTTATCCCCTGACTGTGCAGTTTTCTCAGCAGCCTTTGGTGAGGGACTGTGTCAAAAGCCTTTTGAAAATCCAGATAGACTATATCAACCGGTTCACCCAAATCCACGTGCCTGTTGACCTTTTCAAAAAATTCTAAGAGGTTTGTCAGACAAGATTTACCCTTACAGAAGCCATGCTGATTTTCTCTCAGCAAGGTTTGTTCTTTTATGTGTTTTAAGATTTTCTCTTGGATGAGGCTTTCCACCATCTTCCCTGGGACAGATGTAAGGCTAACTGGCCTGTAGTTTCCCGGGTCCCCCCTCCTTCCTTTTTTAAAAATTGGTGTGACATCTGCTATCCTCCAGTCCTCCGGCACTGTGGCCGTTTTAAGAGACAAGTTGCATATAACCGTTAAGAGATCTGCAATTTCATTTCTCAGTTCCCTAATAACCCTTGGGTGGATGCCATCTGGGCCCGGTGACTTGTCAATCCTCAATTTATCAATTAGTCCTAAAACCTCCTCTCTTTTAACCTGTATTTGATTTAATTCTTTAGTCAAGAGGGGCGGCTGAGGCAGCGGAATCCGCTCAAGGTCCTCTGTCGTGAAGACAGACGCAAAGAACTCATTCAATTTCTCTGCAGTGGTATGGGGCGGTATATAAGCAGAACACTTTGCTTTGGTTTGGAATCCAGTTCACAGAGCTTTCATCTCACGCACTGCTGCATGTAAGGCTGGTACAGTGGTCCCCCGCCCTTTCACAGTTCATATACTGCGGTCCCACTATATCGCGGGACCACAGTATATGAAAAAAGCCTCCTGGGTTAAGGGGGGAAAGGCCTGAAACAGGCCTCCTATACTTACCCCCAACCTGGCACTGTCCCAAATGGGCCTGCGAGGGCCTTCCCAGGCCTTCTGGAGGCCCCAAAAGGTCATCCCTGTGAACCAGAAGTGACTTCCAGTAAACCAGAAGTGACTTCTGGATCGCTGAAAATCATTTCTGAGGCCTTTGGTAAGTACAAGAGCCCCCAGCTAGGCGCCCCAAGGCCGACCTGACCTGCATCTGCATATCACGGATTTTCAATTATCGTGGGTCGGGTCGGGTCCCTAACCTGCGCAATAGGTGGGGGAGTCACTGTACATTTCCAATCCATTTCCCCTTAGGACTCCTTTCATCTTGATGAAACTGTTGTGGGCAGTGCTGGTTAGGAACATATCTTTTCTTTAATGCCCCAAAATGGCCAATGTTGAAATGACTCTTATCAGTAGCATGAATTTTTGGACATCAGACAGTCTCACCCCCAACCATTTTCTCACAACAAAAAGATTTCCCATGGGAACCTCGGGGTATCAGCAAGGAAATTAGAAATGCTTTATGCCAGGAAAATCGCTGAAAATTCATGATGTCATCAACCATACACAGTGTAACTGACAGAATAGGATTTCACCCTGTGAATCCAATTAAAGCAATAGTAATATTTAAATGTAAAATAGAGTTTCTTCCATATAGGCAAAGGGAAAACTGTTCTCGCTGCCTAAGGTAGTAAAAGAAGATTAAGATTATTTAAGATTTCTTTTTGGAAGTTTATGTTAGACCTTAAAGCTATGCAATGAGGACATTGGATGAAGAATGGAAAAATCAGTTGTCTTAAAGTGAAAATATAATGTATTCACTTCCAATCTTTTTATGGTGATACTGTAGATTCCAGCGTGTTTTGCATCTTATTGGTGCAACTGTTATAAGCTGGGGGTTTTTGCATGCACCTTAATGGCTGGCCTGCCAGCCCTTGAGCTTTGAAGAAAGTTCTAAGGGTGATAAACTTCCTTTCTCACTTTGAAATCTAATCTCTCTCTGTTGTCTTTGTTCTTCTTAACTGTTCTTCCCTTTGAACAAATATGAAGGCGTTTTATGGCACCTGCAAGGCTCACAAATTTATTATGGCATAATCTTTCAAGGCTTAAAAATCCCTTTCTTTCATGGAAAGCGTGCTTTCCTAAGTCTTCATTTTCAGAAGTGTAGCCATGTTAGTCTGTGCCAGCATTTCAGGAAACGAAAAACAAAAAGCAAAAACATTGTGTCATTTTAAAGACTAATTAGTATATTTTAATGTTTGCTTTCATGGAATACTGCCCACTTCTTCCGGCATTTGAGTTAGAATACAGAGACTGCTGCATGGTAAAACAGATCTGATACAGAGGATCAAAATGTTACTTGATTAGGCAGCATGACCAGTCTCTGTGTTCATAAAACGCCCCAAAGATTATTGTCTGTTATGTTTGCTATAATAGGCTAATTTGGCTAATATCCCTCTGCGGCTGGTTAGCTTTCTAGGAAGCCTCAGATGTTATTTGCCAATTAACAGAGAGAAGTATTCTGAAAGCATGGGTGGAGAGGAAACTAAACAAGATGAACTTTGTGTAAACCCAACTTTTGGTAGATGGAATCACAGCCTGTGCAACTCCTCAACTAATTTGCAAGTGAATTGGGGTAAAGGTTGTTAAACAACAGCTTCCAGATCTGTATCTAGACAGACAGTGTTTTCAGTCTGCC
>JAHTLZ010003526.1:13329809-13342227 GCA_023846285.1 Phrynocephalus versicolor | reverse complement strand
AGATAGATAGATAGATAGATAGATAGATAGATAGATAGATAGATAGAGGTTGAGTAATTTTCTAAACATTTGGTCGTGAAGATGGCTAGTGGGGCAGCGTGGTTTGAAAGGTGGCCTGGGGAAGCTGCATGTGACCCCAGAATCGTGTTTTCCCCATGACTAGTAGAGGCAAGGATGCACCTTAAGCATGTGTGATATGCATACAACAAGACAGAAATGAACAGGCCACGGGGTTTTGTTGTTGTTGTTTCAACTTAAAACACTTTCTGGGTGGTTTACAGCATAATTAAGCAAGGAACACTTTGCCCACCCCGACCCCCAGAAAACTTAGTACAGTACTTGTTTTTATGATCTTGGAAGGATGGAAGACTGAGTCAACCTTGAGCTGGCTACCTGAATCCATCAGAATCGAACTCATGTGGTGAGACTGCAGGACTGCAGTTGAACCACTCTATCACATGGTTCACTTATCCATGTGTGTGCATATGTGTTTTTGTAATCTTGAAATACTCCTTCTAGTCCCAGCCCCATCTAAACAAGATACCAATCAGAAAAATGAATTGGATATTTTCTCAGATAATAAAGGATTGACTCCTGCAGGGTTGGACTTCCCCATTTCTTTGCAATACAGTACCGCATCACAGAGCAACAAGTTAGTTTCAAAAGAAACTGCATGTTTTTCCATTTCAGTGACTAACTGTGAAGCTGGTTTAATATAGCTTCCCAGGGAACAACCATGGACTTATTTCACTAAGAGATAAGAAACCAATTCATTCATAACCCCGATTAAGATGATGAATGCTTTAAACCCTAATCTCTATCAACTTAAATTGAAATCTCAGTTAACAGCTGATCATCTGAAAAAACATTCTTAAGGATTATCACTTTCTAATCTGAGTCTGGAAGTTGCATGGATGCCATCACAACAGACAGGCAATACATATGTGTCATTCCTGAGTGGCATTCTCGGTTTGCTGGTCATTGGACGGATATGTAATAATTCATTTCCTATAGGAAATAGCTAACTTTTTCACTCTGAATTCACACCTCTTATCATTACTTTCCATTGCCCTCCATTGTGTCTTTAGTCTGTGATTTAGATGGCAGGCCTAAATACATTCGTTTCGAAAGCAGCACATTCTGAAATGACCCACGCAAGCCCAGGTGCTGTTCGGAAACCTCCGAAACACAAGCAGCCAATCAGTTACCTTCCTCCACAGTCATGTCGGGCTAAAGCCCAAATAGGAAGAAGTCTTCAGATATCATCTGTCCTTCTCCCTGGCGCTGGCCAATCAGACACGGATGTGGGATTGTGCATTTCCTTGCACAGCTCCTGATTGGCCAACAACAGGGAGAAGGACAGATGACGTAGGGAGACTTCTTCCTGGTTGGACTTTAGCCCGATACGACTGTGGGGGAAGGTAAGTGATTGACTGCTTGTGTTTCGGAGGCTTCCGAACAGCACCTGGGCTCACATGGGTCATTTGAGAATGTGCTAGTTCCGAAATGAACAGCCCATCCCTAACTGAAACGTTTTGCTGTTTATCCAAACAGCTTCGTCAGTACTGCCCTAGAAATAAGGCTGCTAGGTGAACACAATGGGCAAGAAAAAAGAACAAGGAGTCTGCAAAGAAATAGGAAGAACTTTTCAATCAATCTCGTTTCCGACTTGTAAAGGTAGCCCTGTACTAACCATTCATTCTGGATGGCTAGGGCAGAGTTTCTTAACAATCTGAAAACAAGGCTGAGTGCCATTTTCCTCCCCTCTCTCTCTTTACTCCTATGCAGTTGAAAATTAACTCAGGGAAACACAACTTCCTGGGTGCAACTTCACATCAAATCTATTCACATTTTCCCTCTGTGTTGTTACACCCTGACATAGACACCTCTGTCCTCCAGCAGGAAGGGATTGCTAGAGGACTCACAGCAAATGATTAAGGGACTGACACTACCTGAAATGGTTTCCTGACTTTGTCCAGTGGTAGGGCCAGCTCAGTTTTCATTTCCTCAGTGGTGTCATGTACGAGGCGTGGTGGCAGCTGCACTACTTCTTCTTATTTGTACTAAAAAGATAGGGACCTAAACACGTAAAATTCTAAGCACAACCTTGAAGATGTCAACTGGATCTGTTATCTACCAGACAAAACCACAACATGATTGCATGGTTGCAACTACAGAAGGTAGTCAGTATAAATGCTAAAGCAGAAGAGTCAAATTTCAGTACATACTGTACAAACAACATTGTGGCTTGGCAAAGAGCAATGGGCCCCAATTTGAATGCCAGGTGTTTTGGTATCCCCTGTTTGTGCTTACATTGGGCCAATACTGATATTGGGCCAATACTATCAAACATTTGCACCATTCGTTGTAGGCGCCTGTGGGTGGCAGGGTAAAAAAATAAGCCTTCCTCATCATCTGCAGACAGACAGTATGACCCAGTTTACCCCTATGCCGAGCACCCATTTAATATACTGTTGTGTCTTGAGGTAGAACAGCATGTGGTTTCCCCAGTGTTCTCCAGTCAAAGCGCATGGTGCTCAGATGCCTGCTGCCACATTACTGCAGCACACAATACAGAAAAGCTCACAACTCCACCTTTCCTCATCCTTGGATGTGGAAATCCAATAATAACACATTTAATAGGCAAGAGTTTGCTACCGTGTTTTGTAACAACTAAAGTCTGGTGCCTGAAGCAACTGTCTCATTCTGCCTCATGGTAGGACCGGTCCTACATATGTGATGCTGCTTGAAGGTGATCAGTTGTGCACTTGACATGTCTTACCTCTCAGGCTTCTTTGACAGGAATACCAGTTAGGCCAGGGGTGTCCAAGCTTTTTGCAAGGAGGGCCAGATTTGGTGAAGTGAAAATGTGTGCGGGCCGACCATTCAGCTGCATTTGGCCCCCGGGCTGGACTTTGGGCAAGTCTCTATAACATGCAAGGAGGCGGGGAGGATGCTGCAGCAACGGAACTGGGCGTGGGTAGGCTGGGCAGGTGGCTGGGGGATGGACAGAGGCAGGGAGGGCAGGCAAACCATAAAACTGCAAGCTAATGCCTCCATCCAGTATGGGGAGGGGCCAGCTGGCAGGCATGTGTGACAGGCTGAGCCAGTGGGGAGAAGAAGCCGCGGGCTGCGCATAATTAGAAAATGGGCCGCATTTGGCCCCTGGGCCTGACTTTGGACATTCCTGAGTTAGACTGAAATACATTTTCCAGCCTTTTGCTTGAAAATATTCAGTAAGGGGAAAGCCCCGGCAGATGCTGTACTTGACTTGGTCTTTTCTCTTCTTGAAATTTTAACCAAGTAACCATTTCCATCATGGCTTTCTGTCCACCACAAGAGGAGTTGCTAACAGTGTTGCAGTTTCAAGGGAGTTACACAAGATCTACTTTAATTGCATGTAGACAAATAATCCATTTTAATCAGCAGACTTGATTTGCTCAGGACCTTATGTCTATATACAAAGCTTGGGAGAATTTTATTTCTAAATTAAAGCAGAAATCAGATTGTAACCAAGGAGACAGAACAACAGCTGAAGACAACTTGACCTTCCAGAACATGGGAGATAAAAATGCGCTATCTCCCTCTCCTGGATTTCTTTTGCTTTTCTTCTTCTTTTCCCTTTTCTTTTTTGGTAGAATTACTTAACCTATCAGGTATTGACGGGGCAAGTCATTAACTTTCTGTTCTGACTCACACACGTCTCCTTCCTACAAGAATTTGTGCTGATAGCCTTTAAAGCAGTCTGCCTGTCTCATTCTGGTGGGGATTAAGGAATTACTGAATCCTCCGGTTTGTAGCTGAGAGATTCCAACGTATGGCATGAAGGCAGTGAGAATTGTCAGTAACTGTAGGAGCAGCCAACAACAGAGAAGCAAGCAGCAGTGAATCAATGCAGGGTGGGAAAGGTAACCCTAGCAATGCAAGAGGAAACAGTTGTATTCCTCCATTAAGGATTTGCCCCTGTAAAAATATACCCTCTAGCAAGTACAATGGTCCCCCCCCCACCCTTTTGCGGTTCATTTACTGCAGTCCCATTGTATCGTGGGACCGCAGTACCCCAAAAGGGCTTGGAGGAGGGGGGGAAGGTTTTAAAAGCCAGGGCTTTTTAAACCTTCCCCCTCCTTCCCTAAGCCCCAGGTTCCATCTGATTGGCGCTGGGGTGGGGAAACAAAAGTTTTTTCTCCCCCACCCCAGCACCAATCAGCTGGAGCCTGGGGCTTGCCTCCCTGGAGGCATTGTGCATCGCTTCTCCCTACCCCTCGGGGTGCTGGGAAGCCACACACGATCTTTAAAAGGCTTTCAGCCATGGAGCCAAGCACTTGGCTCCACAGCAGAAAGCCCTTTTTAAACATTGTGCACCGCTCCCCTGCACACACACACCACCGTGATGTTCAAAAGGCTTTCAGCCATGGAGCCAAGCGCTTGGCTCCGCAGCAGAAAGCCCTTTTTAAACATCGCGTGCCACTCCCTTGCATCCCCTCTCCCCAGGGTGCTGGGAAGCAGCACGTGATCTTTAAAAGGCTTTCAGCCACGGAGCCAAGCACTTGGCTCCGCGGCGGAAAGTCCTTTTTAAACATTGCACGTCACTCCCCTGCACCCGCCCGGTACTGGGAAGTGGCACACCATGTTTAAAATCGCCCCCCGCCAGGCCTGACCTGACCTGCATCCGCATATCGCAGATTTTCAATGGTTGCGGGTCAGGCTGCTCCCTAACGCCCGCAATAGACGGGGGGTTACTGTATACCGTAATCACACATGCCATTGGTTCCCAGACTAGAGCTATGCCCAAAAGGAGTGTACCAAAAATTGCAAGGTGGCATATGAGGTTGTGTGATTTTCCTTATAAAGAAGGAGGGCTTTAAATATGTATAATAGCGGCCTTTGCTAGAATTTAAAATGCTTCAAGAAAACTACTTCTTTTTAACCTTGTGGCTCAGTGGTTAAACTGCAGTACTGCAGTCAAAACTCTGCTCACAACCTGTGTTTGATCCCGACAGATTCAGGTAAATGGCTGCAGGCTGACTCAGCCTTCCAAGGTTAGTCAGTTGTGTACTCAACTTGTGGGGTAGGGGGTGGGGAATGTGTAGCTTGCATAACTAAGTTGTACACCACCTAGAGAGTACTTTAAGCACCATGGGGCAGTCTAAAAGCAGCAACTTTTGCTTTAACTTAAGCTACTTTTGTGTGTGCCTTTATTTTTAGTCTTGAATTAAAGACTGAACTTTTATTTTTATCTCTGTTGAAAGGAGGTTGGGTGATAATAAAGAAGGTTAAGAGAGGTGGTTTCTCAGAAATCAAAAGGAGCTTATGATGACAAAGTGTTTGAGAACCTATGTTATATACACACATCCTAAGAGGATATCCAACAGACATCACAGGGAATGCAATGATGCTGCTAACTCACTCTACTATTGTTGAAGTTTTGGAAGAGGTAACCATGTTAGTCTGTGCAAGAATTACAGGCAAAAAACAAAGAATCAAAACTGTATCTATGATTGTTGTTATTGTTGAGTTTGTAAATGCATGAAAAAACAATAATAAAATTAATATTCCTTGGTCACTGAGACTTTAATTCAGGACAACTCTTAGTTTTCAAGATCTTATTGCAGTCGTATTTGCTAGAATTAGTACCATGAACTTCAAGGCCCCAGGTTTTATTATGTATGATTACTTAAAATATCTTAGTTGCAGTTTTGTTTTCTAATTGCCCAATGCCTCCAGTTTTCACTTGGTTGTCAGAGCTTTGGGAAATGCAGTATTGGGGGGATCCTGTGGGCTTCCTTCTAAAATAATCTTTAAAAGGTGGTTAAAAGGATAGCTGTTCTTTTAAGAGGCCGCTATCCATGACTTCTCCCTGCTTGAGCAAAGTGAATCCAAACCAGAAGCAACCAACAAAGGGTTATATTCACTGAACAAACCATTGGTAAGGGGTGGAGTGGAAAACATGTTAGACCTAAGTGGAGATGGTCTTTTTAAAAAATACAATTTGCGCTTCAGGGCAAGCTTGTCAAAATCACATTCCTTCAACCTAACCACAAGTTGGAAGGATTTCTGCCTCAGAACCTGTACCTTTCTGATCCAGAGCAGCCAAAAAAAAGGTGCATGGAGTGGAGATAAAGTGACTCACATATTTGAAAAAGAATGCAGCCAAGTGTATCTTTTGAAAAAATGGAGAAGCCCTATCTTCAACTGAAAACAAAATGCACACTTTTCCAAATATACCACACAAAAGGCATACATTTCTAACCCCATATGGAGATGTGTGCATTTGTATATGTGAATTGGAAAAATAGCAATTTGTCATCTAATGAGGAAACAGGGTTGGTCGCACTTCATAGTGTAAAAATGGGAATCGGTCGAAACTGAGATTCACCCATTTTCAGTGGCCTAGCAGGAAGACCTCCTTTCAAACTAAAGTTGAAATTTATTGATGCTCCAAGGAGAAACATCAGTAGAATCTCAGAAGTTGTCAAAGACATATGAGAGACTTAGCGCAAGCATAGGTCACTTCTCATTTTGCACATTATTTGCGGCTTTTATTTTCCTTATTTTCCTTAGGGAAGAGAAGAATACACAGATGGGCAGTTCTGTATGGAAGATAGTTGAGATTTGTTTTTGAAAAGGTGTTTTCTCCTTGATTTCTCCTCACACATTTGTTTTCTAGTCCTTCTTTTGTAGCTCAATAACCTCATTTTGCTTTCATAGCTATTATAATTCAACACCTGAGGTTTCAGTAACAGTGAATATGCTTTGTTAAGACCCGTTTCTCATGGTCCTCTACAGGGAGCCTACATCGGACAAGCAGCGTTCCAGAATATGTGTATAAACTTGATGCAGTTGAAACAGATTTTGCTTCAAGGCCTTCCTTTGGAACTTCATATTATCTCCAATCTCATCAGGTGAGACTCATTTATAATCATAATAAATAATAATAATAAACTTTAATTTTATGCCGCCTTTCTACCCAAAGGGACCCAAGGCGGCTTACAATAACAACAAAGGAAGTCAACATAGGCAATATTAAAATATAGTTTGCATTAGACTCTTTCCATGATGCTCACCATTATAGAGGCAGAAGGAATCAAGTGATTAAGGTTTTAATTATCACATTGATGGATTTGCAGGTGATTAAGTAGCCCACCATGAGCTCAGAAAAGATGAGAACATGTGAGAAATTAGATGATCATTGATTTATTGGGATGCTGCATCCTTGCTTTGTCATTTTTCTATTTCTTCTGTGCATCTTTGATTCTTTTTCTACAATAGGACCATGTATCCACTGATTCAGTTATCCACAGTTGGCAGAAGAAGAAAAATTAAATAAATAATCCAGCAGGTGCAAAGCAAGCTACTGTCACAAACAGCAGCTGTAAAGCAAGCTACTGTTGTAAAACAGCAGCCATAAAACAAGCTGTTGTCGCAAAACAGCAGTTTTGGGGTTTTGGTGTTCTCTCATTTCCATGGTTTTCGTTTTCCATTGGAAGGCCTAGAACCGGTCCCCAGTGGATACCGGGGTCCTACTGTATACAGTTTTTCAGACCCTTATTTGACAGAATTTCACAAGACATTTTGATCTGACCTGACAGCTTCCCAGTTGAAATGGTCAATATTGAATTGGTTCAATGTTGTCTTGAATGTATTCACAAATGGTTTCTTATGTTCACCATGCAATCGAGCACCTGCAACAAGCTCTCCATTGAGTATACACGTATATTTCTCCCCTAGTCTAGTGCCCTCCATATGTGCAATAGTTGTAATCTACTACATTGGAAGGCCTGTAGGTTAGGAAAGCCTGAATCACTTGAATGTATGTGCATGTGAAGTCATATGTAGGTGTTGCTTACTTCTTTGCAATAGAGGAAAATTTGCTTATACAGTGGTACCTTGTATAAAGGAATGAATTCGTTCCAAATGAAATTATATTAAGCAAATTTTCCTTTCTACAAATTTCCCATAGGAATGCATTGAAAATGGAATAATCTGTAATTGTGACCATTTTTATGTTGTACAGATTCGTCCCTTAGGCGATTTTGTTAAGCCAATTTCCCCTATCTCCAGAATTTTTTTTATGTTGTACAGATTTTATGTTATGCAAACCATTTGTTATACAAGGATCCACTGTATTTGGTTTGGTCCAGTCAGCCTCTGAGCATGCTTATTTAGTCTTTCCTCCCATTCTAGGTACCAGAGGCCACATACATCTCTTAATCTCTTACTGGTGTCATGATCCCATGAATGAATTTGCTTAGCAGATTCATGCAGCTGAGAAAGGGAAGTTAGTTTGAATTAACCTGCAAGCCTATACCCACTTACCTAGGATTTGGCTTCATTTAAGCTAGTAGAGTTTACACCTTTATAATCCTGGATAAAATTCCATTGTTAGAAAAGAATTCAGTTATTCTGTGTTGACAATAATGGGTTCCATCTATTAGTATAATTTTCTGGGATTAGTCATGCTAGTTTGATTCAGGAAAAGCAAAGGTTTTATGATACCTTAACGACTAACAAACTGAATTTGGCTTGTTTCATGGAGTGCAGCTCATTTGAATCAATGCCTCTGATGAAGCATGTGGCTGTCCATGAAAACACATGCCAACTAACAACTTTTTAACCAGTAAGGTGCTCCAAGACTGACTGTTTTGTGAACTGAAATAAATGCTGTTTTGTAAACAGTATTTCACAAAATAGTATTTATTTCAAGATATTGTTTTGTAAATAGTAAGCTTTGAGAGGAAAGATGAAGTCACCTATTTTTTTTCATTTATAGAATAGTTTCAAGCAGAAATAGCAATGTTTCAAAGAGCTAACGGTTGTTATGTAGAACATCTGTACCAGGAAGAAAACTAATCCTTATTTCAGACACTAGAGCTTTTGATTGTACAGGAGCCAAGAGGAATTCTGTGTTTGTCTCCATTTGTCAGGCCCTGTAGACTGGAGCCATCTTGTTTGGATTAAGCTAAGTACGCCCTAACTTTTAATTAAAGTGTCTGTGTTTATCTAATTACTTGCTTTGCCATCTCCCTTTTTTCATCATCAGGAGTCCATTTTGCACCTGCTTAACAGAAATCTCAGTGTTCTAATACCACAGAATAAAAGATTATTTCATGTGGCTTTCTTGCCAGATTACAACAATAAGCAGCTATTCTAGAAAGGAAGTGGACTAGGAAAGTACTACAAACCCACAAGGAAATACCAAGTCAAATTTGCTTAAAGCAACTGAAATACCATGGAAATTGAAAAGCTGCTGGTGAACATAGGTAACCCAACTACATGAGAATAACCTTCACATGAACAACACTCCAGCGATCCATTCTTCTTCTTCCTAGCATTTTCCTACAGGTGTTAAGTCCACTGCTCAAATCCTAAAACACCACTTTGCCCAATCAGCCGCATCTTCAGGGTGCAGGCTGGCAATTTGCATGTCCTTATTGACAGTATCCTGCCATTTCTGTTTTGGTCGCCTATGTGGCTGCCGGCCATCAGTTTTCACGTGGTAATCAGTTTGGCAACAGTGAAAAGGGACGCTCTGGGAACATGGCCCTCTCTCATTCTTTGTAATTGATATCACATATATTTGCTGTTGGATAATATCATTTGTGGCCAGGTTAAGTAGGGAGATAACCAATATCCAACACAGCATACACATTTCCATGGCAGGGAGACAGCTCTCTACACCCGTTATCGCTGCCCAGCACTCTGTACCAAACAGTGCAACAGTGTGAACAATCATTTTGTAAATCTGATTTGAGATGGATTGGCATTCTTCTGTTGCAAAGCACACCAGTGAGGTCTCACCAACGTAACCAGGCCACATTCACCCTTGCTCACACGTCACTACTGATGCCATCATTTTCTTGGAGATGGGAGCCAAGATACTGGAAGATACTCATCTTCTTTAAGTTTTGTCAATTTAGTTGGAGCATTCCATGTGTGGAAATTGTCACTAGGTACCCAGTTTTCTTGATATTTAGGTAGACTCCAAAGTGGTTGAGGTGGTCATTCCATGTCTGGACTTGCCACTACAGTTTGTTCCTAGTGGTAGTAATAAGCATGACAACATCAGAGAATGCAGGAAGCATTCTGCTGCAGGTTGGCCTGATTGCAGGAAACACACACACACACACACACACACACACACACACACACACAGGAGAGAGAGAGAGAGATGTTTCTCAGCCAGCTGAGAAGATGCACAGACAAAAACTGCCTGCCTCAATCCCAGAAGGATTGTTTTTATTTATCTTATCTATTGTTGACAAGTAACAGATTGGAGCACCTATGAAAACACTGGTTCTAATAGGAAGCAGATGCCCTTTAGCCCTTTGGCCCTGCCTCAAAGCAAAAGGTCAGGAAAAATAGAAGGTCACTTCCTTCTCAGATATACCATGTTGGCAAAGCCAGGAGTGTGTGCACATCACTGAAGCTGCTCCGAAATACATACCTGTGGAGAAAGGTTCCCACAGCAGGTCTTATGTGTCACAGTTTTACAGTCCATATCTATGACTGTAAAAAGGAGTGGTGACAGCATTGTGCCTTGGTGTACTCCAGTTGTTACAGAGGCCAGCAGAGCATCTGTTGATAAGTGAAATATCTGTGGTTATGTGCTCATAAATGATTTCCAACTTATAAGAACCCTGTGAATTAATGACCTCCAGAAGGTTCTATCATTAACAGCCCTGCTCAAGTATCAAGTCTTTATGGAGTCAATGTATCTATTTTAGGACCTGGAGTCGAGTTTTGGGGTGAAAAAATGTCCTCAGCTTATACTTGAGTCAATAAATTTCCCAGTTTTTTTGGGGTAAAATTAGGGGCTTGGAGGGCCACGGAGGACAAGTCCTGATTGGGCCAGTGATAGCAGTGCTTCTGCTTCCCATAAGATTCCAATGAGAAGATTCCAAACTCACCCCCTTACCCCCAAATGTTTCCAAATGTCAGGGGATTCCCTAAAATTGCTTTCTGAAGGTACCCCTGCTACTTTAGCACCCCCAAGGTAAGTAATTTTGAGTGCATGTTTTTAAAAAAATATGTGCTCAAAAAGTATTTTAAAAATATGCAATCAAAATTTACTTACCTTTACTTACCTTTGAGGCACCAAAGTAGCAGGGGTACCTTCAGAAAGTGATTTTAGGGAACCCCCAGAAATTTGGAAACATTTGGGGGTAAGGGGGTTGAGATATGAAGCTCCAAAGGGGGTGCCCCTAGGAAAAAAAACCTTCGACTCCAAAGCTGATCGGGCTGCTACCGCTTCCCATATGATTCCAATTAGAGGGTTTTTCCTAGGGCACCCCCTTTGGAGCTTCATAAAACAGTGCCCTTACCCCAAAATGTTTCCAAATTTCAGGGGGTTCCCCAAAATCGCTTTCTGAAGGTACCCCTCCTACTTTGGTGTCTCAAAAGCAAGTAATTTTTGAGTGCATATTTTTAAAAAATATGCACTCAAAATTATTTTAATAATATGAAATCAAAATTTACTTACCTTGGGACTCCAAAGTAGCAGGGGTACCTTCCCAAAAAGTGATTTTAGAGAACCCCCTGAAATCTGGAAAGATTTAGGGGTAAGGGGACTTAGTTATGAAGCGCTAAAGTGGCTGGGGGTAGTATTGGCAACAGTGCAGGGACTGTGGAGGCAATCTGGGAGTTTACTCTATGGTATTAACTCCCTAATTGCCTCCACACTCCCAGCACACGTTGCCAGTTACTACACCCAGCCCGTTTAGAGCTCCTCCAGTATACCATATACTGTATACTCAAGTATATAAAAAAAAACACCCTAGGCTTATACTCAAGTCAATGAGTTTTCCCTGTTTGGGGTGGTAAAATTAGGTCCTCGGCTTATACTTGGGTCAGCTTATACTTGAGTAGATACGGTAATTGTATTGTTGTCTTTGCTAATTAGTCTAGCCTTGCCACAATATTGGTTGGTTTGGCCATTGCAGCTTCTTAAGAGTACAGGTTTGATTTTGTCAACAGGAATTCATTTGTCTTTCCAGTAGTCTGTTGCGTCAATAAAAATCTTTTCCACATAGAATCATTTTTCCATGTTAGTTTTTGTCAGTATCCAGTTTTCACATGTATGCACCATAATCAGGAATATCATAAAAATAATCATCTTGGCCTTGGTTTCTAGCAACACATTACACCTCCTTACACTTAAGGATATTTTTAGTTCTAATTACTAATGCTATTTAGTTTGTAATTTTCGATAACCTCATTTAGCTATTGTGACTTCTAGTAAACATTTGGGATTGATTTCATTCATTTGGCTTTTGGGCAGTTCATTGTATTGAAAACGTTCTCCACAAAACTACATTCCAAATCAGTTCGTTCTTTCTTTCTTTCTTTCTTTCTTTCTTTCTTTCTTTCTTTCTTTCTTTCTTTCTTTCTTTCTTTCTTTCTTTCTTTCTTTCTTTCTTTC
>JAHTLZ010003526.1:13286663-13329799 GCA_023846285.1 Phrynocephalus versicolor | reverse complement strand
TTCTTTCTTTCTTTCTTTCTTTCTTTCTTTCTTTCTTTCTTTCTTTCAGGTAACCGGGAATAACATATTTATGAAGGGTCAGCCTGCCTGAATCATGTTTCTAGATCAGTAGTTCCAAATCTTGAGTCCACAAATTTTCTAGGATTGCAACTCCCTGGAATCTTGGCCAGCACAGCTAGTGGTGAAGTCTTATGGATGATGTAGTTCCAAGAACATCTGGGCACCCAAAGTTGGGAAACACTGTTTTAGATCAACTAGTATTGACTGCAAGGATGCCACGGAAATTATCTAAAGGGCTGCTTGTCTCTAAGAAATGTCTTCTGGCCAATACTGTGTTAATTATATTCGCTCATTTTGAATGTCTAGGCTCCAATCAATCCCTGAGCCCTGTTGATTGAAATAAGTGCCTCTTTCATACTAGGCTCAATGATTGTGCTGAAAATAGGAATCAACCCATCCCTTCTACTGGCAAAAATGCATGCCTCAGTAAGAAGTACTGCACACTGCTGGCCATATATTTTATGTGCTGTTAAAATATTTGAAAGGGTTTCTTTTCACTAACCAAAAACAGTTGAAATGAAATAGTTGGCTGGGAAGAACTTTCAGCAAAATGTTCTAGTATTTTTCAAACGTTACTGTCAAAGCACTACTTTGAAGTTGTTTTTAATGGGATTCTTCTGGATATTTTAAAGCATTTCTATTTATATGTTTCACCTAGAACTCATTCATTTGTCTTTCAGTAGTCTGTTGTATCTATAAAGATCTTCTCCAATACCACATATAGAATGAATCATTTTTCCGTTAGTTTTAACAATGTTTGGCTTTCACCATAATGCACCATAATCAGGAATATAATATAATAAAATCTTAGCCTTGGTTTCCATTAACACATCCTTACACGTAAGGATATTTTTATTTCTAATTGGTAATACTATTTATTTTGTAATTTTTGAGAACCTCAGTTTAGCTATTGTGGCTTCTGATAAGAGTTTGGCCTTGTTTTTTTGTCCAGAGCCCATTCACTTGTCTTTTTGACAGACCATTATCTCCACGAACGCTACATTTCAAATGAGTTATTTCTTCTTGTTTGTTTTGTCCTCATTTGTTTGCTAAACAGATGGGCTCCCAAGGCATTTATGAAAACGGCTGGGGACCTAGAACCCTTTCATATAACACCTACAGGACAATGGAAGAGAAGTCCCAAAGACAACCCTTGAAGAGATTAGAGGTTTCTCCTGATGGCAGTCCCGACAAGCTGGTGTTCTTCCAGAACGACATGCCTTACAACAGGGGGCTGACCCTAAGGCAAGGAGAAAGCAAGAGGACCAGCGTCATGGCCCCGAGGTATGCACGCTCGGAGATAGTTGGCTACAACCACTACCATACTCCCAGCAGAGGCTACAATATACAAAGACATTTCTACGTTGGGTCGGCAAATGAAAGTGCTGTCGACAGTGCCCCCAACAGCCCAGGGATGCCCCTCTATCAGCGGATCGGAAACAGTCGGAGCATGAACAACCTTGTGGAGAAAGAGAGTTACCTGACTTCTGGTTCGGCCATGGGTCAAGTCCGGAATCCCGTCGGTTTCCAAGCAGGGTCACAGAACAGGCAGTCCCTGAGGTCCAGCTGGCACCAGAACACCTTCAGGTCACAGAACGCCAAAGAGATCTCTCAACCCACTTCGGTCGCCAGTGCCACAGCCGAGGCAGGCGGCAAGAGGATGACCATGACAGCTGCTATGGCTGCCGCTGTGAGCAACGGCTTCGTAGAGCAACAAAAGGTAGCCCCCACCGGATCACAACTAGGGTGAGTTTTAACATGTGTGTGCATGGTTATTATCCAGAACTGTTACTTTTTTTAACTACAGTTCCCACAGTCCCCCAGTCGGCATGGCCATTTTTTTGTCTGAAAAGTACTTATTATTTAAATAGTCTGTGTTTGTTGTAGCAATGAGGCATAACTCAAAACTGAGGCTGTGCCGAGTAAAATATTTGTGTGTATTTGTTGTACTTTTAATTCTATCAGTATTCCAGAGGGATCATGATTTTGTCCAAATACCTTTTAAAACAATCTGGGTAACTGACCAGCCCAATACATTTTTCTACCTGAGGCAAAAGGGGAGGTGGCATCCTATATCACTCTTTTTAACATGGGCAGTGGGGCAGCAGGTTAGAGTGTGCTGCCCAGCATCTGCCACCTTGAGGCAGACCACCCCACTCTACTCAACAGCAAAGCAGGCTCTGAATGGCTATTAACACACCATAGGCTTTTTCATGTATTAAACTGTGAATGTGGAGAAGGAGGAGGAAAAAAGTCATGTCCAGCCTGCATTCAGCATAACTTGCTGGATAGCTCAGTGCCTTAGGTCTTTGCCTGTGAAGCCAGAGGTTGGGAGCTCAATTCCCCACTTAGGCCTCCTGGAGAGGGGCTGGACATGATCGCAGTAGTTCTCGACCTATGGGTCCCCAGATGTTCCTGGACTGCAATTCCCAGAAGCCTCCACCACTTGCTGTGCTGGAAGGGGTTTCTGGGAGTTGCAGTCCAGGAACATCTGGGGACCCACAGGTTGAGAACCTATAGGGCCCCTTCCAGTTCTGCAGTTATTATGATTACTACTAACGGGAAGTCTGGTGGGCCGTCTACGTCTTTCACCGTTTCTGATCATCTGACTATTTGTATTCATCTAAGCCAACTCAGGGTCCTTGGATGTTCTTGGACTAAAACTCCCAGAAGCCTTCACCACTAGCTGTGCTTCCCAGGATTTCTGGGAGTTGCAGTCCAAGAAGATTTGTGAACCTAAAGTTGAAAACCAGTGCTGGAGCCTCTTTCAAAGGTTACATTGAACACCTGTCAATAGCAGGAGAAAGGACAGGTGGAAGAATCCTATACAGTGGACCCTTGTATAACAAACAGCTTGTATAACATAAAATTTGTAAAACATAAAAAATTCCAGAGATAGGTGAAATTTGCTTAACATAATCGCCTATGAGGAGAATCAGTACAACATAAAATGGGATTACTCCGTTTTCAATGCATTCCTATGGGAATTTCTATAAAGGAAAATTTGCTTAACATAATTTCATTTGGAACGAATTAATTCCTTTATACAAGATACCACTGTATAGTCATTCTATCTAGTAATATTTAAAAAGGACTGTTCAGGCGGTAGTTTGACAAAATAACTATTGTGTAATAACTCACACACGCAACATCATTCACATTGTTGCCTGCATTTGTGTGTCCCCTCCTCCCATTTTCCCGACCTAAACAAGGCAAACTAGTTGGGAAGGATAACACAACAACCTAGAAACAAGTGTGTGCATCTTGAGTTCAGAAAGCCTCACCTCTACTTCTTATTCCATTAATATTGTATTTCAAGAGTTCAAATCTCAATCCAGCATTCTGCTTTCAGGGATGGACAGTAAACTACCCTTAGAAAGATTATAATATGAGGAATATACAATTTGAAGCTGCTTTCCTTGTTGCCTGAAATTCAATGGTAGAGTGCCTCTGTACACGGGGGTTCCATTTAGCAACAATAGTTGGTAAGAAGGGGCTTCATCAATGTGCAGAATGTTAACTCCCAGCGGCCATGTTCACTGGGGAATTCCAGGAGTTATAGTCCAAAAAAGTAACTTTTGCAAGCTTTGGGAGGAATTTGGGGCAGGTGGAACAAAAGGAAGGAGTAATCCAGGGGAGGCCAGCATTTGTTAATCTTGAAGATTCTATTCCTGTGACGATTATTTGGTCAAGGCCTTGCTTTTGTGGAGCCCTGCATCAGATGGTGTGTCTTCCAAAAATCAGAAACACCCTTTCATTTCAGAAGTGTTTGAACGCCAGACAGTGTTGTGTTCACAGTGACCTTTTGGCCCTCTCTTTTCTGGAATTCCTCTCCATTCCACCACATTTAACTGCATGATTTTGTGTGCCCAGGAATTAAGGTTGCAGCTGTTAAGCTATACAATGTCAGGAGGATAGAAAGGGGTTATTCACGATCTCAGGGAGAACAAGTCCTGTGAAGTGAATGGCTTGTGGGGAGGAAAAGAACAGGATTGAGCACAACAGCTGAATTCTTAAGGTGGCTGCAGTGTTTGCTGAAAGAGGAAGCATTCCAGGTAACTCAGTACAGACTGAGGCAGCTGAGCTGATTTTTTGCTAATGCTGAGGAATTATAGGGAAAGGACAGAAAAGAGTTCCTTTGTTTGTAATAGCTCTTTTTTCTGTTGTTTGAGACATATCCCTTGGGTCAGCGTCTTCCTCTTGCTCAGATGCAGGGGAGTGGTATCAGGAGACAAATATCTAGTCTCGTGAGCTCCCAGACGCATTTGGTGGGGCTACTGTGAGATACAGGAAGCTGGACTAGATGGGCCTTTGGCCTGATCCAGCATGGCTCTTCTTATGTTCTTATGTTCTTATCTACGAGACTACCACAGGCCCAAAACATTCTGCTGCCTGAGGGAATTTGGATGTCACCACGCTCCGTAACCACCCCACACACTTTGTTTCCATGTTGAGGAGCAGTTGGTCATTGTCCCTTCCTTTAACAACAGGACAGACTTGTGCTCCATACTTCAAGGCAGCAGGATAGCCTAAGTCCTCAGGCCAAATCTTGAGGTCTATATCTCTCTGTCTTCCATGAGAGAAATTGGGCTCTGGGGAAGAGGTAGAAGTGGGGGTCCTGCCATTATTCACCCCCATCCTCTGCCTCTCCGATTAGAGAACTATTTAAAAATGCTGATCTGAGATAACGAGGGAAGGTAAGAACAAGGCTTAGTTGGGGTGTGGTGGCTCACTAGACTAGAGCGCTGAAACTGCCAGCTGCAAAGTCAGCCGCTCAGCGGTTCGAATCCTGGGTGCCACACAGTGGAGCGAGCTCCCACTGTTAACCCCAGCTCCTGCCAACCTAGCAGTTTGAAAGCATGTCAATGCAAGTAGATAAATAGGTACCGCCATAAAAAGTGGGAAGGTAAACAGTGTTCCGTGCGCAGAAATGTGTTTAGCTATGCCGGCCACATGGCCACGGACTTGCACAACACTGGCTCTGTTGGCTTGGAAACGGAGATGAGCACAAGTGCGGGGAGAACCTTTCCATTTATCTGAGAACAATGCTTTCTGGAAAAGGCAACAGATGAGATATGTGGAAGGTAATAGGAAAAGAGGGGGACATTAGTGAACTGACTCAATCAAGAAAGCTGCCACCCTTTGGCTCCGTGGTTAAACTGCTGTACAGCTTCTAGAACTGTGCCTTGTAGTGCAGTGATTAGACTGCTTTACTGCAGCTGTTAACTATGCTGACAACCTGGGGTTCAATTCCAGGTAGCAGACTCAAGGTTCATTCAGCCGTCCATCCTTCTGAGGTTAGTAAGATGAGTGCCTAGCTTGCTGGAGGAGGGGGCAATGTGTAGCCTGCATAATTACTTGTAAACCACTCAGATAGTGGCGTAAGCACTATGGGGTGATATATATAGTAAACAGCCCACTTTTGTTTGAATGACCAGAGCTCTGCTCTTGGTCATAGGAGCTTCTGGAGGTCACTAATTCACAGCGTAAATTGCAAGCAACTTAACAACACACAACACACCTAAGAACCAGCAAGCCCCCAGCAACTATATAATAGCTTGCCTCCCAATGTTGTGGGTGCGCCATTGCTGGAGGTTTATATATACAGTGGATCCTTGTATAACAAACAGCTTGTATAACATAAAATCTGTACAACATAAAAATTCTGGAGATAGGGGAAATTTGCTTAACGTAATCGCCTATGGGGGAAATCCGTATAACATAAAAATGGGATTACTCCATTTTCAATGCATTCCTATGGGAATTTGTATAAAGGAAAATGTGTTTAACATAATTTCATTTGGAACGAATTAATTCCTTTATACAAGGTACCACTGTACTGTATACAAAATTTTGCAATCTGTGGAAAAAACCTTAATGCTAATAAGTTTAAACTGGCTGAAATGCTGTTGCTCAGAAGAGGAAATTGCAACTAGAGTAGGCCCTCTGAAACTGGGGATATGGTGAGTTGATTCCTCTATACGTGCCACATTCAATGGCCATACTGTCGTTGCAACTTGCTAGGCTGAACCACGGGATTTCGGCCTGTGTATCAATTCGCCTTTAAGTTGCCACAATGCTCTTTCTTTTTTATCTTGTAGGGTGTGAGCATTATGTATAGTCTGGAGACGAACTCACTGTAGATTCCGTAATGGGTCTTGGCTTACTAAATGTTCTGGGTTTAACCCTCCAGGAATCAAGAAGGGGAGATGACCCTGGAGCGAGCAGTCAACATATTGCAGACTGAAAATGCCACATCTCCCCGAGTCCTTGCAGCTATTGTTTTCATACAGCATGAGAGCTTCCAAAGGGCAGAGGCCAGAAGAAGGGTAAGATACAACTTTCTCATTTTTGATAATATTCTTCCTTAGGGGAAGACCAGTCTGTGGGGACCAGTCGCAAGCCTCCATTTTGGGAGCCCTGAAGCTTTAACTCTTATGAGGGCCCCTTTGCAACCAGCAACAAGGTCTGGGGAACCACTGTTACCTTTTGCAGCTGGGTTGTTCCATGACAGATCACCAGAGTGGTTTTTTTTTTTAAATGTGTATTAAAGTGGCTTCTGGAACCCCTCTGGGATCAGGGGCCCTGAAGCTTCATTAGTTTCATAACAGACCAGCCCCTGGTATGGGACTAAGACACAGAGACGGTGGAAGGACATTCAGAATCATGTCATTTGTAGATATTCATTCATCTCAGGCCAGTGTTAGACTGCTAGTACTGACATTCTAAACCCTGACCCGTTTTTGTCCCAAGTTTTTTGAAGGCCTCCTTTCACCCATACCTCTGTGCAAACGTGTCAAAAGACACTAGCATCCAGAAGGTGGAATAGAATATTCTGTAGAGCCCCCTCATTCTATACAGGGATTGGTATCAATTGCTTGAAAAAGCATAATTTGGCACGTGACCCATTCCACCATAACTGTAACCTGCAGAACTTCCATAGATAAGTTAATTGATACAATGCAGACTTCAAAACCATCACTTCAAAATGACTCTGTCAGTCATTGCGACTTGTGACCTTCTGGATGTTATTGGAGGTCAACTCCCATCCTCCCTCCCACCAATGGATGACGGGAGATTAATTATCTATCTGTATTTGTTTGTTTCCTTATTGCACCAATCTGGCAGCAAGGTCACTGTGAGCAGTTTACAAAAATTTCTCATCAGTACCATAAGACAACAAATAATGAACAAAAACAAACCAATCAACATTGGTTTACTTTATTTTCATGCCATCAGATTGACCATTCTGGTAAAATACACACAAGATATAACAATTCTTCATGTGAACAGGACGACATCATAGGGGTGTGTAGAACCAGAACCTGGAAGAATTAATTTTTTGGATTATAACTCCGAGTGCTTTTCCAATCTGTTTTCAAACCATTAGCAGTTTCATTCAAGTGGAAATACAAATATTCTGGCATTTAGCACGGCAGAGGTTAAGAGCAATTTGTAGATAAAGGAAAGGTAATAGAGGGGCACTTAGATGGGCAGTTTCCTCTCCAAGGGTTAAGCTGAACAGAGAATCTGCTTGCCTTGAAGCTCAAGAATTCCATGTCCCAAAAATCTTTATTGTGTTATGACCTGTACAGAGGGAACAACTTTCATGTATCTGATACACAAAGTAGGTATCTGATAAAGTCTTAGTGAATGCATGGGACGGATATTGCTTAACCTGTTTCTCTCCTGGAATTTCTACCATAATAGGAGATAATACAGTTAGACTGGGCTGTTTGTTTCCAAGGCCATAGGATGATAAGCATGTTCATGCACACAAGCATTCACACATTTGCAGAAATGAACTGCATTTGACTTGATCAAAGGGGCAGTAACCTCCACTGCAAATGAGAGTAGCAAGGTCATTTATAGAGGGTTTAGGACAGGCATTGCACAACTGTGTCCTTTCATAGAAGGGAAAGAGCAAAGGAGGTTCGGGACAAACGCCAAAGGGGATGCTGCCCCCACCCCAGCATCTACCACCTGAGGCTGTTGTCCATTTGAACATTAGGAAGATTCCATTTGAACTTTAGGAAGAACTTCCTCACAGAGCTGTTCAGCAGTGGAACATGCTGCAACGGAGAGTGGTGGAGTCTCCTTCTTTGGGGGTTTTTAAGCAAAGGCTGGATGGCCATCTGTCGGGGGTACTTTGGTGGGGGTTCCTGCATGGCAGGGTGTTGGACTGGATGGCCCTTGAGGTCTCTTCCAACTCTCTGATTCTATGATTCCATTCTTCCTAATGGTAGGGTTGGCCCCTTTCCTGTGTGAATCCAAGTGACCACACTTCACCTGAAGGTTTAGACTGGACTCTTTAGGGAATACTTACAGCCCTCATAACTATATATTTCTTCTACTAGTATACTGCATTTAGTATTGCTAGTACCTGTGAAAAGTAGCTTACATAAGGGCTTAAAGCAGGGCTACCCAAGACGTCGCCCGCGGCGCCTTCAGGAATTGCCCGCCAGGTCCCCTGCACTGGGGGGGGGATTCACCCCCCCACTCACTCACCCTCTTCAGTGGCAGTGAGTCCAACAACCCTCCCTGGGCCTGCTTCTATGGTTGCCTGCTGCCGCTGAGGCTGGGGCCACTACCGTGCCCCCCGCCGCCAACACCATTGCTGCTGCCGCGCCCCCACCCCTCACCACAGCTGCCACCCCACCACTACTGCCACTGCCGCCACCATCACCCCCGCCACTGCCGCCCCCGCTGCTATCGCCCCTGCTACCGCCACTGCCACCATCACCCAGGCCCCGCCCACTGACCCCACCGCCACCGCCGCTGCCACAATCACCCCTGCCTGCTGCCATCGCCCCACCACCCTGTCGCCACCGCAATCACCCTACCCCTGCCTCTCTGCTGCCGCCCCTGCCACCCCCCGCTGCCGAGCCTCTGCTGTGGGGGGCCTACAGAAGCAGCAGGCAGGTCTCAGGGTATTCAAAGTTGGACAGCCCTGGCTTAAAGTAATTTAGGACAGCAGTATCAAATACCAGTGGTATGAGACACCAACCACTTCTGCATCTCAGCAGCTGATTATACCCTATCAAGAAGGGGCAATTGCTGATCATAGCAAACTGCTATGTATTTGCTAAGCAAGCTCTTTTTAAAAGTCCATGCATTTCTTTTGTTTCTGTTTAAAATCTGAACCTTCAGACTGAACATGCTTTATCAGAGCTGGGGTTGAAATGCTGCTGTTCAGAGACTGTTTGCTCTAATCTGTTTCTGTGTAGAGGCCTGGTTTACCAAGATTTTTTCCCCATAACCATTAGAATTCACTGCATGTAGGTTCACATGTAGGTTTGTAAAAATCTTCCAACCATTGCTGATAAATTAAAAACTAAAGCCGAATGCAATATTCAGCAGTAATCTTCAAAAGCAGTACTCGTCAACTTTTTGTATTCGTTTTCAGTCCCCAAGTGGAACAATATACCTGTGCCTAATTTTACTTCTGTATTTACAAAGGCGGGTACGTGTTTGAGATGACCTCTCTGCAAACTTTTAATTTTCACATCAATATTATCCTTTTTGCATAAGCAAGCATTTTCTTTCTTTCTGCCTTTCACTTTCTTTCCTGTATTCTTTCTCTCTTGCACCATACTTAATATACACCGTATCTGATAGGGGCCAAATATGACCATTTAAAGTGGGTTAATTCTGTAAACCTAAGGCTGCATAAATAGGTGATAACTGGAATTTCAGCAAGCTTTGGATCATTTATGTCTTCAAGGAACCAGATTCTCCCAGCCAACATAGCCTATCTGCCAACTGAGGGGATTCTGGGACCTGTGGTATTCAGGGATAGCTCATCCAAGCTCAGAGTTATAGGGACAACCCAAGACGTTGCATCCAGGGCCATCCTGAGCTCTTTTTCTGCTTGGCAATGCAAAGTAGACATTTGAATCTTATGTCCACCCTTATTGACCTGGCAGTATCCTGAATCACAACTAGAGGCTGCAGGTAAGCAAAATGGATTTGCACATCCAGCTCTGTCTCCCAGCATCTTGCTACCCCCTCCCATCCCTTGCCACCTGTGACAGCTGCCTCCCTCATCCTGCACATCTCTACTGCAGATCATGCCCATCGCTATGCAGGAATATTTCCAGAACGGGCTATGTTGCATAGTGGTGTATTGGCATAGTTCATGCATATAAAATGTACACAATAGACCTGTCTGTATGGGTTAATAAAATATAGGATGGGGAGGGAGTTCCACTCTTGCACACCCACCCACTGGAGAATCTCTTGGATATTAGACAAACATAGGGGTGGTGATAGCTTTTATTGGAACATTGAAAAATCAAACAAATTGCTGCCATTCATGGATGTTGAATAATTAATTTCTAATTCTTTTCTTCCTTTTAAATAATAGGTTATATTGTATTGTTGTACTGTGTTTTTATTGTTGACTATCTGATTCTTATATTTCCTTTTATATCGAGAGCATATTTTACCAAAACAAATTCTGGGTGTGTCCAACCACACTTGGCCAATAAAAGTATTCTGATTCTGATTCAGATTCTGATTCTGATGAAATCCAATTCATGTGACTAAATGGACAATGCATTAAAATTGGAGGCAAACATCCAGAAATTGATGGTAGATGTTTGTGCTAAATCTGCCTGGACAGGTCATCTCGAATGTCCTCTGGGGGAATGGAGTCTCAAATGCCTTGAAGCATAGCTGGAATTTTTACACCCTGATGTTAAGACCCAAAGGTTTCACTGTGGTTGCTTAGATATTAGAATTGCCAATACCAGCTACAACATAGTAAAGATAAGATCACACTAAAGGAGCCTTGGTGTTTGTGTCCTGCCAAGCCAGATGGTTGAGGAAGCTGATAAGAATGCCCTGAAAGGGATACTCTGCCTCTAATCTGTGCGCAGAGCCTCACATTTCAGTGGCAAATCCTCAGTCCCTGATGTGTTGTTGTGCTTTCATTCCATTCCATGTCTTTGCAGGATTTTACGGTAAGCCACACTGAGTCCCATTCATGGCAGGGAAGCTGTATATAAATCAAATAAACACAGAAGCAATCTTTGCTAATCGTTTTGTGGCTGACATTTGTAAACAAGGCTTGAGAGATCTGGGGTTCAAGTCATTCTCATCCTCTGCCTGACCTTCTTTATGAAGCAGTTGTGAAGATAAAAGAGTGGGGGGGAGAGACCATTTAAACGGTCTTGCATGCTTTGGAAGAAAGCCAGGATAGAGGTGCAATTAACAGGACGTGACTAGCAGCATATGCGGGGGAATCTTTACCTTTACCTTATCAGGTACATAATAAATAAATAAATGTGCCTGTTCCTTTTTTAAAAAGCCAACTGAATTAGTAGTCTTCACGTGTGACGTGTCCATGAAACATTACATTAAATATGAAAGTTAGTCTTTAAGGTGCCACATGTTTGTGTCTTTTGTTTTGGTTTGTTTTTCTTTGATTTTTGACTGAAATTCTTGAAAATACTAACACGGCTACCCTCTCTGAAACTTGTGGTCTAGTGCAGTGAATTTTGTAAGTCAGAGACATGGGCTCTGCAGGTGTGTTCTACAGCATGCCTCAAGATCCTTGGTTATTTTTGTGAACAAACTTCATACCCTAAAGTTGCTTGTAATTGTCCTCAGTTGTACGCCTCTTTCCCAGAGACGATTTACAACTTGAAGATCCACTGCCTGAAGCATGTAAGCTGCAGAGCAGTCTAAACCTGCTCCCACATTGTGACCTGGCCCGTTCTTCCGTGGTTTCCAACAGCCTTTGGCAATTCTCCACGCCAGTCCACATGCTTGCTTGCAATGCTACATATGCAAGCAGAGGAAATATAAGTTATCATGCCAGGGGACACTGACATGCCAGTGGCTATCAAGAACAGAAGAAGGAGTCCCAGGAGGAAAGTAACAGGAGAGGAATAAAGAGCTCATCAAGGACAATCATTCTTCCAGGCTATTAGTCCAGCTACAAATGCTTTGTTTTGCCCCAGAAAAAAAGAATACAGTACATAGTCCTTCTGTGTACTCGTTCATGCCTCTTTATATATGGGTAACGTGACATGTGAACTAGTTTATACCAGCTGTGGAAAGGTACTGAGTGAAACAGTAAAGGGATATTTGCAAATAATAAAAAGGTACAGACTCATGGTTGAGTATTAAAACCTCAGTGTCACTGTTACTAGGTGGTGGTCATATTACAAATATTAAAGAGGAAAGTTGCAAGTAAACTGTTCTTTCAATGAAGGGGACACTCCATTTGAGCTGTTGTGTTTGTCTCAAAAGCCTGATATTTTTCTTGGATGACCTTTGTGAATTGGGTAAGAATGACTTTTATGAATTATGTTTTCTTATGAAAACATAAGAGCTGGGAGATACGAACTTTTTTTACAACGATCTTGAGTCCCTCTATAGGAAGAAAGGCATGTTAAGCATTTAAATGAGTGAATGAGTGAATTATTAAACAAATAAATGTGTGTAAACAAACAAACAGCATTCCCAAGTTACATATTTAGAGTTGTAAGAAGAAGAAAAATTTGTATATTTGTATATTTATTTAATATTAATTTATTTATATTTATTTATACAATGAGTTGTATCTATATTTAATGGGAAAAAGCTTCCTATAATGTATGTCTTCTCATCTTTCAATTTCCCTGGCTTTGGATAGTGACGTGACAAAGATTGTGTGTCTATTGTGTCGTTACAGTCGTGACCGACTCTTCGTGACCCCATGTCCATGGAGTTTTCTTGGCAGGATTACTGGAGTGGTTTGCCAGTTCCTACTCCAGGTGCCTACAGCACCTGGTATTCCCTGGTGGTCTCCCATCCAAGTACTAACCAGGGCTGACCCTGCTTAGCTTCCGAAATCAGGCGAGATCGGATGTGCTTAGGGCATCTAGGCCGCTGTGACAAAGTTTAGAGAACTGCAAAAACTGAAAGACAATTGAGTCTGTTTCACATATTAATCCAGGAACTGTGATTTAGTTCTGTTGTTATTAAAATACAAATCAAATTTCTTCCCTTTTCCCACTGAAAGCTCAATTGTCCTGCCTTATTTCAAGTCCTGCTGTTTTCTAACCTGCACACTCTTCCTATCTGGAGAGACTGACTTTGCCCTACAAACCAATAACCCCTTGAGAAACATTTATGTATTAAGTGTAATTCTCTTTGTTTAACCTGTGACCCAGTAACTTTCAAACATTACACTCCTCAGGATCTTTACCTACTGCTGACCTCTATGTTTACTGTTAATTAATTAAGAGGGTTTTCCTTCATTTAAACACCTGCTTGTTTTTCCTTTAAAGGTTTATGCACTCGGTGGTATCCCCAAACTTCTAGAACTTCTAAATGTGCAGAATGAGGATGTGCAGAGGGCGGCATGTGGCGCTTTGAGGAGTCTGGTGTATGAAGACAACGACAACAAATTGGAAGTGTCAGAGCAGAAAGGGATCTCTAGCCTCCTGAGGCTATTACAGCAAACCAGAGACGTGGAGACAAAAAAGCAAATTACAGGTAATTAAGAGTATTTGTACACAACCCCTAAACTCCGCCGCAAATGGCTCCCAGCTCCGGAGCTTAAAATTGTTTCCCCACCAGCTCCGGAGTTTACAGATAATTAAGTGCGACCACGCCCACCTAAGCGCGTCCCAGCGCACTTTTCAGGTACCTGCTCTCCGGAGGTGAAAATTCCTGATGCAGATATAATGTAGTGACTGTCGGGCTCTCCTTGCTTCTGTTTGTTCTTTTTTTGCCCCCCGCCCCTTTAAGAGATCTGAATGCAGTGCTGGGACGGCAGAACGGAGGTGAGCGGCATTCTTTTCTTCCTTTTTTTCTCCCTCCCCTCACGCAGCCAGCAGCCAGGAGTGCGGAGGGGGTGGGAACGCAGGAACAGCAACAAACCCCTAAGATCTCTGATCCGAATTTAAGTGGCCAGTGGATCTTAGGGGTCATGTGAAAAGGCTCTCAGACATCAAGGAATTGGATTGTTGCCTACATAGCATAGCTACCACTGATGTTCTGAATTATTAGGAAACACAAGATCTAAAGGTGGTTCTTGGGAGGGGAAGATTTCCTAGTGCATATTTATATGCTTGGTGAACCATCATCCCAGAGCATAAGCACAAGACACATGGTCCAAAATCCTTTAAAATCCGTTTAAGTTATGCCCACAAGCATAACTCAAATAGCATAATTTTCCAAATTGGGTTGTTGAAATCTTTTTTAATACTTTATGTGCCTTCTATTCCTAAACCATCCCAGTGCAAGCTCTGAAACAGCATCCCATGATTAGACTGGGTCACATCATGGCATTGCAATGTAACTTTTACAAACAAAGGCAGAGTCTGGACTTCAGAACTCCTGCCAAAATCTCCCACTGTCTGGAATGCTGACAGGCTCTCTTCAGATTAATCACCCCAGATTAGGTGGTTCGTGCTGGAGGTCATCAGAGAGTGATTGCCAGCACTATCCTCCGGTAACACCTCTGCAGATTGTTTAGTGCATATGTCAAAGGTCACAAATTCTGGAGGCTCATAAAAGTCACATTGAACACAGAATTTAGAAAATGCACTTTTCTTGAGCATGGCTTCTAGAATACAGTAGTCACCA
Source organism: Phrynocephalus versicolor (assembly GCA_023846285.1). NCBI lineage: Eukaryota > Metazoa > Chordata > Lepidosauria > Squamata > Agamidae > Phrynocephalus > Phrynocephalus versicolor. The sequence goes on along the minus strand of JAHTLZ010003526.1, from coordinate 13,315,156 downwards.
TAGCCATCTAATTTCTAGCATATGTGGCATTGAAGACTTTCTTTGATCATTGAAACCTTCAGCTAAGGCATGAGAAAGAAAAGATGTCTTCTTTTTAGGCTTCTACAGAACTCTGCATTCCAGAGGTTTGGTTCATTTTGCTTAGTTTCCTCTGCCTTGCATTGCATTGTGTTTTTTTGTCCTGTTCCTCCCTCCCTCCCTCCCTCCCTCCCTCCTTCCTTCCTTCCTTCCTTCCTTCCTTCCTTCCTTCCTCCCTCCCTCCCTTCCTCCCTTCCTTCCTAGGCAGAATAAAAACTTTTTCAAGTATCTCGCAGATATCTGCAAACCTGATTACTCTGTGAGCAGCTGAGACCTTAATCTGTACTCAGCAGTTTGTCGCTAGCTACATTGATCTAATCTTCTTGCTTCGGCTTGTGTCTCTCCTCCAGACCCAGGGCTTGTTTATTCCTGGGTTGTATCACTGTTTTCCATCACAGAACTGTGAAGTCCACCACCCAGAGAGAACAGCCCTCCTATTGTTGTGCGTGTGATTGCTTATCTCAGTAACAGAACGGAAGAAAAACCCTGCTTGATCTGAACAAGGACGTATATCACTCAGCGTTGTTGCGTTTCCCTGCCACCAAAGTGATTAATCAGTTACCTAGCATTGTATTACAGGAAAAGCTGTAGAGACCTGAAAGATGACAGGAATCTTTATTCTAGCTCATTAAGAATGGAGATGCTTAGCAAGGAGCCTGCTTAAGAATACATCCCAAATATTTCCTCTAGAGAGAGAGAGAACGAGAGAAGGAATGTGTGAGAAGGCAAGGAAGTGCATCAGCCATGCCAAGAGTGTCACCATCAATCAGAGCAGAAAAACAATAAAGTAGGAAATGTGGGGAAAGTCCACCTCTTCTGTACCTACTCATCTGCATGCAAACACAGAACTTCAGAACTTGCATCCCTTCAAGACAGATGAAGCTGTTTGGATGAGCAGCAAAACATTTCTATCTCTCAAGAAAAAGAAGTCCAGTAGCCAAGACTCAACTTCCAGAAGAACTCACCTGGATGACTGAGAATCTTCACAGGCATCCCTTCAGTTGTTTTTTTCCCAGCATCTGGTATTCAGAGAGATGCTGCTTCTGTTCATTGATGTAGCTTGTCACTATTACAGTTATAGGCTATTGATGGATTTAACATTCATGAATTTGGTTAAGTCATCCTTAAAGCCATCTATCTAGGCTGGTGATGACCATCAGGCCAAAAACAAGGGCCATATTTCCCAACAACTGTTTGAACCTCAGTTTCAGACAAAAAAAAACCTTGGGGAGATGCAGTCCTTTCATTCATGTTTTCTCCCTGATCTGTGTGTTGGGTGATGATTTCCTTCTATTTGCTCACCTACTGAAGATGTAAATGCCTGATTATTTTCTGCTATGGCTGTTGGACAAGGCTGGAATAAGGTTGGAGGAGGGCTGTTTCTCAGCCCATGAAAGACAGCACTTGCAAAAACTTACAAACTTCTGCACACTTCCAGAATTTGCCCAACCAGCTTGTCTGAGAATTGTCATCTCCAGAAAGTGACTTCTCCAAGTTCTAGTAAAAATTGCACATGTCCAGTGGATTCCAATGCATGTTATGGTTAAAAACCCTATGGTTCTCTTTCCCTTAACAAGAAGAAGACTAAAGTAGGAGAAATTGGGAATTAAGCACATTTGTTTAGACTTTTAGACATACTTACACATGCAATAAATGGTGCAATCATTTTTACCATTTTTGTACAGTGGTACCTTGTATAACAGACAGCTTGTATAACAGAAAATTTGTACAACATAAAAAATTCCAGAGATAGGGGAAATTTGCTTAACATAATTGCCTATGGGGAAAATCCGTACAACATAAAAATGGGATTACTCTGCTTTCAATGCATTCCTATGGGAATTTGTATAAAGGAAAATTTGCTTAACATAATTTCATTTGGAACGAATTAATTCCTTTATACAAGGTACCACTGTATACGCTCATTGCTGGAAATAACCAAAGGTGAATATTTTCAGGTCAAAATAAGAGAAAGTTGCTTACTTTTTCATCTGTAACTAATAGGTCTATTTAAGCAACTTTTTCAAGGTCACATAGAAAGTCATGAAGTTGGACCTGCCTTTTTACAAGTCGGCTAAGTTTCCCATTCCATTAGCAGTAAATGCTTTATAGGGGCTGAGCAGTACTTGGAAAGAATCTATGAGAACTTATGCCTGCCAGCACTGATAGAAGCTGAAGCTTTCTTTATTAGAGAATCAGCTCAGTAGCGACAGAAAGCAGAAAAGCCAAGGCAGTCAAAACACACTTTTGAAGATGAGCCAGCAAAAGCCTTCAGGGAGTGCCTAACCTCTCAAACTTGTCTCATACAACATACATCTAAGCAATGGCAGAGCCTTCCTTGTGCAGGAAGGATTATAAACTAGGCAGGCAGGTCTGTCATGAAAAAGAACATAAATATGAGAAGGAGCCACACCTCTCTTGGACCACATTCCAACTAGGGAAAATGACAGGAGTGTGCTACTGAGAAGGTCATCTGTGTACAATACCGCTCCTTCAACCGCCCTTGGGGAGTTTCCTACATCTCCAATGGGTGATTCTATTGAATCCTTAGTTGAACTCTGGAATGGGGAAATGAGCAAAGCCACTGACCGGATAGCTCCTAAACGTCTCCTTCCTCAAAATAGATCCAAATTGGCTGCTTGGTTTACTGGGGAGTTGGCAAAATTGAAATGGGTGGCCCGTAGAGCTGAAAGGCGTTGGCTGAAAACCCACATTGAAACAGATAAAGAAACAGTGAAAGGCTTTTGGAAGGCTTACTCCAAGGCAGTGCAGGCAGGAAAGAAATCATTTTTCTTTACCACCATTGATTTGGCACAAAATCGCCCAGGGCAACTTTTCAGAATAGTCAAAAATCTGCTACACACTGACCCATGAGTGGATAATACAGACCACTCTGTATCTTACTGCAAAGAATTTGCACAAAACTTTGCAGGCAAAATTGAACAGATCCAGGCTACCCTGGATGCTGCTATTGATCCAGAGCCTGTAAATAAAACACCCCACCCTCCTTGTCCTGTATTAATGGATGACTTTCATCTCCTACAGCCAGATGATGTGGTCAGGACCCTTGGGGAGGTGAGGGCCACCGCATGTGTGTTGGGTCCTTGCCCCTCGTGGATCATAAAAGCTTCCAGAGAAGGTATGGCAGACTGGTTAGGAAGAGTGGTGAATGCATCCTTACAACAGGGCAGGATTCTGGCTTGCTTAAAGGAGGCAATAGTAAAACCACTGTTTAAAAAGCCCTCCTTAGAACAAATGATACTGAACAATTACCAACTGGTTTCGAATATCCCATTCTTGGGGAAAGTCCTAGTGTTAAATTACCTGGATCCATTTCAGTCTGGCTTCAGGCCTGGTTATGGGACTGAGACAGCACTGTTTGCATTGGTAGATGACTTACACAGAGAAATGGATAGGGGATCTGTGTCCCTTTTGGTTTTACTAGACCTGTCGGCTGCTTTTGACACTATAGACCAAAGTTGCCAACCCTAATCACGTTTATACTTTTGTCCAATGGTTCCCTACCAAGGTTGTGGTGGCTCAGTGGGCTAGAGCGCTGAAATATTGGCTGCAAAGTCGGCAGCTCAGTGTTTGAAATCCCGGGTGCCACACAGTGGAGTGAGCTCCCGCTGTTAACCCCAGCTCCTGCCAATCTAGCAGTTTGAAAGCATGTCAATGGTAGTAGATAAATAGGTACCACCATAAAGTAAACAGTGTTCCGTGTGCAAAAATGCGTTCAGCCATGCCGGCCACATGGCCACAGACTTGCACAACACTGGCTCTTTGGCTTAGGAATAGAGATGAGCACCGCCTCTAGAGTTGGACATGACTAGCATGCATGTGCGGGGGGAACCTTTACCTTTATCTACCAAGAACAGGGTGCTCTCAAGACTGCAGTTTCCAGAAATCTTCACCACCTGCTCCGCTGGTTGGAGTTTCTGGGAGTTATGGTCCAGGAACACTTGAACTACCCAATATTAGGAACCACTGCTTAAATTTAACACAGGTATTGGGAAAGTAATTGCTCCCAAGACTATATTTGTACTTCTCATCCTATGCAGCCACACACACACACACACACACACACAGAGAGCGAGCGAGAGAGAGAGCAATTACAACCACTTTTGTTTCCTACTTTTTTATCTGTCTGTGGGATCCCCAGAGATAAACTCTGTAATACAAAACTGGCACTGCTGAAATTGTTCACCTCTGGTCTAACAAATAATGACTTGCCCAGGGTCAGCCATTGTACCTTCAAATCTCAGTTTGTCATGCCCCAGCATTATATTCTCAGCATCACATGGGTCCTTCTAGGAGTTTCTTATTTGGGGGATACCAATTTTCCTTTTAAAATAAGTTTATCGTGTTATAATACACAGATGTGCCATCAGTGCTGAAATCATAAATACAGTGGTACCTGGTATAAAGGAACTAATTCGTTCCAAATGAAATTCTGTTAAGCAAATTTTTCTTTATACAAATTTCCCATAAGAATTCATTGGAAATGGAGCAATCCCTAGTCACAACCATTTTTATGTTGTACAGATTCGCCCCATAGGCAATTATGTTAAGCAAATTTCCCCTATCTCCGGAATTTTTTATGTTGTACAGATTTTATGTTATACAAACCATTTGTTATACAAGAGTCCACTGTACTGTTCTTCTCCATTCCTCCTAACATGACAATGCAACTCCTGTATTGGCAGATTACAAAAGAATGATTATCCACAAGCCAAGCATTTTGGGTGGAGATTTAAATACCATCTGCACTGAAATTCAAAAGATGTGCTTTGGAATTCAGAGCAGTTACCAGAAGAAACAGTAGTTCTCTTTGTACAGCTGAGCCATTGGCGCTATGACTTATTGCCAGATGATACTTGAAAAACCTCTTTCTAAAATCAATCAATAAATGAATGAATGAATAAATGAGGAAGAACAGGAAAAACACTGCTGTAAAGCTCTTGTGGTCAGGTTTCTTTTAAATGCCCAGATCTCCAAATGGGATCCAAGTTTTCCTTTTCCCATACACCCTTTTAATCAACACAATTATAAAGCTGGGGTGGTGGTGGTGGTGGGGAGTTTTGAGAACCAGGTCCATGACCAGATTATAAAATACGTGTTCCATAAAATTGAGCTAGGCTTCATTTTATCCCAGCAATACCAAATCAGGGTGAGCCAGTATGGTATATAGTGAATGCAGTGTTGGTCTTGAGTTGGGTTCAAATTCCTGAGTGGAACATCACTCAGTGGAGGTGGGGATGATAAGCTCTCCCTTGGCCCTGTAAGTTCCATCATCAGTCATAAGGGATTGGATGACACATAACAACAGCTCCCCCCCTGCCCAGTTTCCTACCAAGACTGTTGCATTGTAGAATGCACGGCAGCTGTTCATTGCAGCGTTCACCAATGTGACTCTGTCTTAAAAGGGAACTGTTAAGTTTATGAAGGGTAAAGCCTTGGAGGCTACTAGGCATGATGCATATAGAACACCTCTGACATGAGAAGTAGTAATTGGCTGGAAAGATCAGTGGGTTGGAGCACAACTACAGACTGGGTGTTCAGTTCTCCACTTTGACTATCAGGAAAAAACCCAACCTGTGTGGCTTTGGCCAAGCTGCAGAACCCAACAGCACCCATCAGAAGGACTGCCTGGTAAACCCTTTATGTTTGATACCTAGAAAACCCTGGGAAGAGTTTGAATTAAATTGAATTGACAGTGCTTGCTTGCTTGCTTGCTTGCTTGCTTGCTTGCTTGCTTGCTTGCTTGATTGATTGATTGAAGCAGAGAGCTTCTCAAATATCAGTTGATGGATATGTACATTGGAAAATGCAATTGCAACCATGTCTCATTTGTAGACTTCCCATAGGCAGCTTTTGGCCACACTGAGAACAAAGTGCTTGACTAAATAGGCCTTTCATCTGATCTACCACGTATATGCTTAAAACTGTTATGTCGTTGTTTTTTAATCTTTTCAATAAACACCAGATAACATTCTGCAGAGGAAAAGTTGGTTATTGTGATGGTGTTTTCTATCTATTTTAGGCCTACTGTGGAACCTCTCCTCCAACGACCAGCTGAAAAACTTGTTGATTCGAGAGGCCCTGCAGCCGCTGACGGACACGGTTCTCATCCCTTACTCGGGTTGGCCGGATCGAGATTACCCCAAATCAAGTATCATACCTGACCCTGATATTTTCTACAATGCAACAGGATGTCTAAGGTATGTTAGGCACCAGGGATGTGATGGCCTGGCCTTGAGTTTTTCTTAGCCTAAGTACCGTATATACTCGAATATAAGCCAACCCGAATATAAACCGAGAGCAGTCTTTACCACAAAAAAACAGGTAAAGCTCATTGACTTGAGTATGAGCAGAGGACTTATATTTGAATATATATGGTAAGTGTTCAAGCTTGTGGCTGAATGCTTGGGAGGCAGCAGAGCAGACAGCACTAGCCCTCCGCTGCCTTGCACGCGGAAGGTGATGGAACAGGCAGGACTTGCCCTCCGCCACACTCCCCAAGCTGGTTGAGCACTCGGGAGGCAGTGGAATGGGCCGGACTAGCCCTCTGCTGCCTTCACTCGGTTTTCAGGCAAAAATAGGGGCATCAGTCTGAATACAGCTAGTGCAAATCCTTCATCTTATTTGGCTGGCTATAAAATGGAGGACTCACACTAGCTTTCTTCAAACTGATGAAGCTGTTTGGATGAGCAGTGAAACGTTTCTATCTCTCAAGAAAAAGAAGTCCTTTAGCCATGATCTGGGGATTGGTTTTGTTTTAATTCTGAATCTGCTCGTTTAGGCTCCATAAGGCTGGAGCTTTTCATGCAAAGCATTCCAGAAGTTCAGATGCCTCCCTCATATTGACACTCTTCCAGAACAAATGTTTTGTCCATGGAGGATTAATGGTTCACAATCTTTAAAGGAGTCGTTGCCCAGACAACCGATGCTGCTACCAGTGGGAGTGGTTTGGACAAACTTACACGCAGGCTCCCTCTTTTGTTTTTACCATAATTAGGAGCTACTCTGTAACAAGACTTATCATATACTGCTGTACTGTTTCTGTCTCAAAGCTTAAGCTACCTAGTTAAGAAAAGGCAAAATTCAATCTCTTAAATGACAGTTCTTAATATTAACGGTAGATTTGGCTGTATATACAGTGCACATTAAAAGCATATCAGTAATTTTGCCAAGGAAACTCATAATCATTTGCATAGAAGGTGTTGGCCTGTCACAAGCCATGCAAATTAAGCATACCTGATCATGGAAAGAGCAAGTGCTGTTCAAGGTACTGTGGACCAGTATAAATCCTGCTCAGCCTTGCATGAAATTTTTAAATGACACTATATACAAGCTTATGTATCAGGACAAAACATGTCTTGTTAAAGGGGAACCTTTAAGAGATTCTGAGGATGCTAAATTGTGTAAAACACATACAGCCAAAGACTGTACATTGCATATTAGGCAGCTTTTTGTGTCAGCTGTGTTTTTATTTGTTGTTGTTGTGTTTGTTGTGTTATTTGTTGAGTCACACACCTTTATTAATGTTATTAATGTTTGTAGCCTCACAATAGCCTGTGAAGGCCTTTCCTTCACAGACTTTACAGCAGCCACACAAAATTTTGCTACATTGAAAAATATATATAATATAAACAATATACATAATACCTATCCGCCGCTGCGGATGCTGCCATTCCTCCTGATGGGGCGGGCCGCCGGTGCGCCCTCCTGCCTGCCTGGGGCTCCGGCAAGAGGTGGGGGGGTTCCCGGTGATGCCCCGCCAAAGCCCCCCGCCCCAGGCCAAGCGGCGCACCCCACTCCCTCCCCCCACCCCCCGCGGCCACCTCCGCCCGACCACCTGCGGCCGCCCGGGGAAAGAGGGAAGGAGGGAGGGGAGAGGAGGGGCAGCAGACATGGAGGGGGGGTGAGCCGGGGAGGGGCACCCTTACCTGGCACCTGCAGGGGGGTCCACCACCCGCCCACCCCCCCCTCGCCCAAAAAAACCTAGCGCCATTGGAATGCATTGGAACGAATTGAATCCACTTCCAATGCATTCCTATGGGAAATTAGGGTTTGTACAACGGAAAACTTGTATAATGTAATTTAATTTGGAACGAATTAATTACGTTATACAAGGTACCACTGTACTCTTTTTTCCTGCTTGGGATTTGGACAGATTTTGTATCTTTCAACACAGTTGGCTCTGTGCTTCTACAGTTAGACTTGCATAGCTGCAGCAGTACTACAAGGCCACCAATATCACTCAGTGAAGAATAATTAACCAGTAAACAGAGAGAACATGGACACTTGGGCTTTGATCAACTCAAATAAAACAGAGGGAAACTTTGTTTTATGCTGATGGAAGAGTTTCTGTCCCTTAAATGTCAAAGTCTCAATTACTGAGAACTCTATCACAGTGAACTAAACAGTAATCTTGAAATCTGTGTGAATTCAAGAGGCATTCCTATACCTGTTCTGTAAAATTTCAAGAACGGGATCTGTGTTGTGTATATCATTGGAAACAATTGCTACTGCCCTTTCATAAGCAGACTCAGGCTCAAGAGGTCTCCTAACGAAAGGACGGTCCACAACCTGAGACATATCATTGCAAATCTCTGCTTGAATTATCTTGATATTTTGCTGTCACATGGATGATAACTTAAGAACAGCCTAAAAGATGTAAAGAAGAACCTAGCTCTTTGAATACATAAGAGTTGCTAATTTTCTGCCTTGTATGGCATACAATCACATTAGGGCCAGCTAAGTACAGTCTTCAGAGCGATAAGTCACCAAATCATTTTAGTAGGTGATAAAATCAGTTCGTCCATTTTCAGTGTTCCAACAGGAAAATGGTATTTGTGCCAAGCTTTCAAGAAACCAAAACAATGAGAGTTATGAAATACACAGTCAGCAGTTCCAACAAGTTCAACCATAACTTTAGAGATGGAGAGGACTCCAAGGGCCATTGTGTCCAATGCCCTGCCTAAACTGGAAATCCACAGCTAAAGCACCCCTGTCAGGGTGCTTTCCTAATGAACTATTTATTTCATAGGGGAAAATTTAACAGCAGGCTTCCACTGGCAGAAGCAGTTTCTAACTTTGGAAGTACTCCAGCAACCATCTGCATAAAAGACTGCTTAGAACGTCTTGGAGAACATTCAGGGGAAATTTTCAGCACTGCAGAAGACAGAAGGCAAAAGGGAAGGAGAAAGACTGTAAAGATGGGCATAAACCTTGGTTCAAAAGTTTGTGCCGGTTTGTACACATAGCACCACATGTTCCTTTTGCCCACCTCCCCGGCCAATGATCCACTCACCAGTTGAAGCACATTCCTCATCTTCTTCAGCTGTTCAACCTGCCCCCAGAAGGAGCATGGTTTTGCCTGTGCTGCCTCCTTGTCTGAGCAAGCAATCAGCCAAGGAACCGGACCAAAGAGGAAAGGAATGTGCGCCCACTGGTGAGTGGTGGATCTAGCCAAGGAAGGGGGGAAGGGTTAGGGTTAGGGTTGCAGCACCTGTGGCACCATGCATACGAACCAACATGAACGTATGTACAAAGTGAGGTTAATGCCCATCCCTAAAAGAAAGTCTTGATGGTGCTGTTGCTCTGTAGTTAGGCCACAAATATAATCCATTTCAGTAATGCATTTTAGCCAAACAACAATAACTCAACAATAGCTTGCACATGTATCTCCAGAGAGTAAGTTATAAAATATGGCAATACTATATAATAGTATGCAAAAGAGCAGATCCAGTCATGACTAGCATTGGCAGAAGGGGTTTGAGTGAGAGAGAAAAAGCTTCTTGATATGTTCCTCATTTTGTTAGCTTATACTGTACGTGAAACTGCTAACTGCAAGAGAACTAAAGCCCACCTGTTACTTTTCACACGCTTGCCCCATTGGTGTAGAAAATTACACCAACACATGTGTAAGCAAAACAGGAAAATCTAGAGATGCATCTGACAACCCCTATGAGGGAAATGGGCTGACAAATACTTTTTCTTAACTACTTGTACATCTGCCAGGTTACAAATCCCTAATTAGTTCTTTCTGTAATAAGCTGACATGCTCCTTGCTCAGCTGTTTATAAAGTCTGTAGCCTGCAGTCTTTGTTGCATACAGAGAACTATATTGAAAGTATATCATGAGTTATGTGTAATATTTCACTGATGTTATCCCTCTTGAAAAACATAATAGGGTTGGGTCAAACTATCTGGATTGTACTGTTTCACACTTTGGAGGGAGGATGGCAAAAGGAATAACAAAGATAACCAGCCCTCACTGGCTTATGAAAGAGTAAAGATGGCCATCTGTGTTGGACCAATTAGCTTCATGTGACAATGTGGTCCATGGGCAGTCAAAAGCAAAATAATTTACCAGCATTACCTCAGACATTTCACACATGAGGTTTAAAAAAATGAAATAATGCTTCTCCTCTAATTTTTATTGGCCAGATTAAAAACATAGGAAGGCAGAAGACAGAAAAAAATTACATTTTCTCTCTTTTGCAGAGAGACTATATTTTAAGTATATCGTGTACAGTATTATGCATAATACACCAAGAATGCGAATGTTATCTCACATGTGAAATATAAGAGATTCCTCTTATTTCCTCTTGAATTTTTTGACTGAAATTGATGTGTCATGCTGAGGCTGAATCGTTTACAGGCAAAATTTACAGAGACAGTTGTTCAGTAGTCGAGCACAGGCTTGGCATGCAGAAAGCCCTGGATTCAATTTATGGCACTTCACACAAAAAGAATTTCTGGCCTCTGAAAGGCCCAAGAACTACTGCTACGCAAAGCTACTCACATGATATTAAGGCTGCTTCATATGATGCAGAAGTGAAGACACACTGTTAATGGTGGGCAAGTTTTACATCATCTGCCAAAAAACATATTAAATAGAAAAGTCAATTCTGCCAGATTGTTCAGCAACAAGCATATCCCTTTTGATTTACTGCCCCATGGCAGCTCATGGCACCTTGCCGTAACTTCTCCCCAAGCTGTAAACAAAGCTTCTGTTTTAGTATCTGACAGTTGCTGGAACAAGCCTTTATGTACAGAGTTAACATTACTTAACTCTTGACATTTGAAGGAAGTTTGTCAAGGGAAGATACCTTTAGTAATTAATTAATTATTTTTTGTTCAAAAGAAGGGTATTGAGTGACCCAGCCTCAGGATGTTGGATTGTTAGTGATAATCCCATCTCTTACCTATCACTGCTTACAGTATATGTCAGCCCTATAGTTAGTTACAAATAGTTTCTTGCACAAGGTGAGTGTGGGTGAATATTTCAGCCTGGGTCCCCCTGGTCCTCCTAATCTAGCATATTAACCACGACACTGCCCTGGGCTCCTCATAGGGTCCCTGTGAGTCATTGTAGTAAATGAGTGGGTAAACTGCTTACGTAAGCTCTTTTGAATCAACAAGGACTTGATTTCAAGCTTGTGTTACTTCTCACAATTTGACAGGAAGATAAATAATCAGGGATGGTCCTACCTGTCCTGCATTTAGTCTTGACTCTCAGAGTAGACACTGATGCTGTCCCACTGCTGGTACTGTAAGCTGGTACTTACTGGAGTAAGATTCAACTGTCAGGCCAATTTCTAGTTATAGACTTGGTTGAGGGCAACATCTTCCCCTTTTCTGTAGGCAGCAACATGTTTTGGACAAGCCCTGGATACCTTACTCTTGAAGGCAAGTTACAAGTTCATGTTTTGCATTTGTGCAATATTTTTGTATTTATTACAGCACTGCTTACAGGACCATCAACACAAGGCTCTCTGTTGTACTATGAAGGGTCTGACCTCCCCTTTCCATAAACTACCATACCCCCAGGGGTACAGGCAGGTTGTCAGGACTTCTTTTGTATAAATATTCTTGCCACACCTGTCAAAGAAGCATAAGTGCTCAAACAATATCCTGTTTTGTGTCTCATGTGCAAATGTCTGACCATGGGATCTGCATTCTGTATTTATTTATTTATTTATTTATTTATTTATTTATTTATTTATTTATTTGCTTTTTATACTGCCCATCTGGCAGCGAGGCCACTCTGGGCAGTTAACAACAATCAACACAATACAATACAATACAACACAAAACAAAACCATACAATTAATAATGTAAAAATACAGTAATATAATGAAAATAAAGTTAAAATAACTTGAAAATAACATATAATTTGTTTTTGAAGTTAAAACAGGTAAAACCAAAAACACAAGAAATAATCCATTAAAATGCAAATTAAACTGCCGCCACCCAAAGCATATCTTCCATGTGCAGAGTGATTGGGAGTTATATGCCATTTTCTGGTTACTGGAGATACAAAGTGTGCAACAAAGATAATAATGCCCAATCCAGTAACTATAATAATTACATTTCCTATTCTCTCAGCATTTTAGGTTGTCTCACTGCATCAACCCTAGAAAGCACACAGTGGTTCTTTTCATGCCTCTTGTCATTGGCCCTTACCTTTGCAACAACAGGTATACAGTACTTACATTTTGCCTAGTGGTAGTGGTATTATTAAAACATAGAAAAATGCAAATATCTGAACCAGCTTGTTTTTAAAAGAGGGGGCAGGACCTTGCCACACTCTACTAATTGCATAGGGGAGGCATGAATTATCTGGAATTACATCATAAAAGAAATCTGTGCAAGGTTTTACAAAATAATGTTGCTTTCGTAGTTGTTTGTTGTTACTATCTGGCAACCTGTACACATTGCAAGCTGGTGGCTAGAACTTTATTTTATTTTTCTTAGAGGGAAGTGGAAAAGGGACCAATGGAACAGGATTTACCAAAGGAACCTCAAAGAAAATACTGTATTTTTAATATCTTCTGAAATTAGGGAAGGAGACAGATATTAGGAAGGCATTTCTACTGGAGAACTAGAACCAAGGTGATAGAAATACAAATTTCTTTCACTTGATTCTTGCTAGAAAAGCCACAACATCTCATGGACTGGCAGGGTTGCAATACAGTGATCCAGTAATGTTGGTACAACATCCAACTACATCGGTTTCTTGTAACCTCAGCTGCAAACTTAAGTTTTGAAATCCACCCTACTCTACTCCGGTTCAGTGGGGGTGGGGGTGTTAAAAATGCCATTCTTATCAATCTGGTTCTGTTTAGCTCTTACATAGCTGCACAACTATTTCAATATGTACAAGCAAGAGTCCTGCAAATAGGCGACTATCAACAAAGCTTGCCAACTAGCAGAAGATTAAACCTATTCTTTCTAGCGTAGTCATATCTCCGCAGAGCAGAGCACACGATATGTGTTTATGTCAATAACCAAAGGGAAACTTAGGAACAAAATGGAATGCCCCCTTCTGTGCTAGAATGGAAATGGGTAGGGTTACCCATGAAGACAGGTCAAAAGCCTAGAAGCCAATTATGTTGGATTAAACAGATCTCTTTCAGCAATGTTGGGGTGCCCTTTAAATTAACACTGACCAGGGCGTGACAGCTTTTAATGAGACTATAGGGCACACGGAGGGGACTTTTCCATCTCTGTTCCCTTGCCCTCCAAAAGTCTCAGCTGTGCTATAAATACAGGTGGGGGCTTCTGCTGGCAGCTGATAATTTCCATTGCCCCCAATCACTGTTTACAACAAGATGACCTGAAATTTCAGGAAAGCCTTTAAAAACCTACACCACAGGTTTGTGATTTCAGTGGTACCAAAGGGCAATTTTGAATTTGTATACAATATACTTCACCCACAAAATATTTAATTTGCTGATTTTAAAAGGCACCCAGATTTTTTTGACTGAAAAATAACCCTCCCTTCAAAAATACCATGCAGTCTGAGGAGGTTGGGGGGCAGCAGGTGTATTTGGGGAGGGGCATTGCGTGCAATCTGCAGGTTGCCTGCTGGCCATTCTTGTTCTAGACAACTTGGAGCTCCTTCTGAGATGCATTTGCTTCATAATTGCCTGTTTTACAGTCCTTGTAAAAAAATTTACTACCGCTATTTGAATAGCATAATCTTTGCTTTGCCTTGGGGGGAGGGGGTCTGTGGCTCGGTTGATAAATTGTGAGCCACGTAGCCAACCATTTCTCTTAAACGGGAAAAATAGAAATCTATTGTAAGAATTTTATTAACACATGATGCACACAGTTTACAGGATAAGACAAGCTAATAATCTTGTAGAGATGATACAAGGACAAACAGAAACAGGGAGAGAAGAGAAAAACAAGACACTTTCAAACTCCTAGAGGACTTCATTAGGCATCCTGGCTGGGAGATTGCACCGTTCGTTGCCTTCCTTGATTCCTTGATGTCCAACTTTGAACAGGTCAAGGTCTACTTTTTCTGGCCCAAAGTGCCTGATGGCTACTACACTAATGCCTCTACTTACGAATTTTATCCATTTCAAGCACATGCTCGTAAGTTAAAAAAAAATCTAAGTAGAGCAGCGGTTTCCCATAGGAATGCATTGAAATCAGTTCCCTCTGGAACGGATTGATTGGTTTTCAACACATTCCTATGGGAAGGCTGACCATGCACACACTTCCCTTGCACCCGCTAGATCATCTGGCCAGTGGGGGGAGCAGGGGACCACACCATGGCCCTTGAACTGTCCTTCTCAGCTGAGACACTTGGGCTGGCAGACCCAGAGCTTTGCTGGGGCAGTGGTGGTCCTTGGGATGGGGGAGGAAGGAGTGGAGAACTTATCCCCTCACTTCTTTTATTGATGGCTGGCGGCCTACTTTTGAACCCTTTGCGGACTACCAGTAGCCAGCGGTCTAGCTGTTGTACAAGCCTGCTATAATTCATCCTCTACTTTGGGAAGCTACAAGCTATTCAGATTAGCCATTTGCATGAAATGTTTTACATTTGAAAATCACAAAGGGAACAGCATAATCTTATTTATGCATGTATACACAGATATAAATCTAATTGATTTTGTCTCAGCTCCATGTGAGTAGGAATTACTGGCTGGGTAGCTCAGTGAGATAATGTTTGTATGTAGGTTCAGAGGTCAGGAGTTGAACTCCTGTCTGTTTCTCCCAAGAGAAGAGCCATCCTGTGTGGCCTTGGGCAACCCAAAGTCCCAGGGCACCCCACAGAAAGGGGCTAGTGTGCTCTGCCTAGAAAACCCTGAGTCAGAATCATTGTAGAAGTGCAATACAAATTACAGAAGAAGAGAAATAGAGAAAAGATGGGGGCTTTGTATCACATTGTCTTTCTTTCCGTAAACTAAACAAAGCTGTCTGCAGATCTGTTCAGTATTAGGCTGTAATCTTAAATGTTCTTAATAGTGACAATGAATGACTCATGGAATGCTCCTTGCCCTATTTTCAAATAAACATTGGTCTATTCGTGGACAAAGCTTCAAAAAGAGATGCCATCTGTTGAAATATGTGCAGATTCTCACAGAACAGATGGTTATCTGCACTACATCAGCCAAGTGGAAGACTTACAATTAACAGATATATGGGATTTATTTTATGAGCCCAGTTTACCACTGAAGGTTTGACTGCTTTGTACCTAAATCTGCTTGCTTAGTCTACTTGAAATGGCTCTTCTTTGTGATTGTGATACTCCAGGCATCAAACAACATGAAAATTGAGGGAGAGTGGCAATATTGTTAATGAATATGAAGGAAGAATGCATGTCCCTCTGAAATCAGAGGTTGTCACTTGCCAATACAGATGTTTAGGATTTCCCAATTAATTGGCTGAACTCTGCTATCCTAATTTTCAACCATGGTGGCTAGAAATGTTAATAATCCAGATTCTGAACATAGGCACCATTAAGGACTGGCTTGTGTGAACCCGTTTGTAAGAATCAAATTATCATATTCTTGTAACCAAATTTCAATTTTTTTTAAACAGAAACATGAGCTCTGCTGGCCCGGAAGGCAGGAAAAAGATGAGAGAATGCAACGGGCTGATTGAATCCCTAGTTTATTATATCCAAGGCACTACTGCAGACCACAAACCAGATGATAAGGTAAAAGAATCCCAGTTAATGAGTTTTCTGAGTCTAGGGTGGAAGGGACTTCATTATTTTACCTGACTTATCTGAGGCCAACTCAAAGACACATCGCTGAGAAGGAGTTGGAACATAAACTTTCTTTACCTCAAGCACTGGCTATGTTGCAATGTCACTGAAGTACTTTTAAGAAGGAAAAATGCTCCAGTTCACATTTCCCCACAATCTGTTTTTAACACTTAATGTGTTTTCATCTTCAATATGAGGATGTTTGTGAAGTTTAAGAAACCACTGCAGTCCATAGGGTTTTAGAAATAACACATTTCATATGACGCGCACAGATGCCTCTTCTGTTTGCATCAATTTTCATTATCTCAGAACCAAAATGGGCAACATCAAATTCTATAGTCAATTTCTCTGTAGCGAATTAAGGAAAGAAATACTGATATGTGAATTTGCGCATTTTCTTCAAACATTTTGTGAGTTGTACACATTTAGCTCTTTTATCCACACATACTTTCTGCATTCCTATATTCCAAAATAAGTTTCTTTGTAACTTCATTTCACAAGTTTCACATTGGTCACATGCAATCAGCTGATAAAAAGAGAGATTTAGAAACATCCCTCTCACATGGGAACTAGCAAGGTTACATATGCCAGAGATTATTTGCAAAAGAAAACATTAGGACTAGATTATCTCATTTGTGTGAATGTCCCAAAACAAGGTTTACTCATCTCTTCCTGTTTAGGCAGACAAAATAATGGCCATTTCATCATTCTTTCAGGCCACAGAAAACTGTGTGTGCATTCTTCATAACCTTTCCTACCAGCTCGAGTCTGAACTTCCAAGCAGTTATGCCCAAAGAATCTATACTCAAAGAAGAGATGTACCTTCCAGTAATAACAGTATCGGTTGCTTTGGCTCAAACAGCAGGAAAGCAAAGCAGGTATTTTGGGGGTTGAAGGAGGAGCTAGAGTTCAGTTGTGGATCTTATGCTTTGTGTACAGATGACGATAGAGTCGATCCTTGGCATCTCTAGGCTGCTTTGAGAAAGACTTCTGAATGAATCCCTGGAAAGTCATTGCAGTTTCCATAGAAGCTGCTACTCCACAGGAAGGGTTAAGGTCATCCCTGGCACAGAGTTCTTCCTAGGACCAAGGGATGAGGTCACTTGGCTGAACAGGAGATGCTTCGGAATGGACTGGCCTATGTTTCACCAGGGAGGTTGCACAAGATTGACTTGGTGGCTTCCTTTTTGACATGGGGATGGATGCATTGACGCAGTGGGTGGCAATAAATGTTTTATAGACAATTGCACATGTGCGACACATTGTGCGTGCTTGTATGGAAGGAGAGAGGGAGGGAGGGAGAGATCCTGTTGTAATTTGTATGTAAGAAGATGAAACGGTCATTGGTTTGGGGAAAAACAATCAGTTTCTTTGGATATCAGATACACTGGCCAAAAAGTAGCGGTTCAGTAGCAAAAGGGAATGATAGTGAGTCCAGCTCCCAGAACTGCCCAGTGTCTATAAGACAGATGAAAGGAAGGCCATGCATTTCTGTGCCTCACAGTGTGTCGAATGGCAGACAGTAATTCCATGTGGGTAAGGATTATTAGGTAGAAGGTCAGGGCTAGACTACAAGAGTAAATGGACCCTTTTTGGTCTGCTCCAAAGAGATGAGTCTTGCATTCCTAAATTGCCTTATTTCTGATAGTTTATTATGTTTGCCTTTTTTAGAAGCAACAGGACGTACCCCTCCCTGAGGAAAAGAGTGTCCCCAGTGGCATTGAAACACTCTGGCATTCCACACTGATAAGGATCTATCTGTCCTTAATAGCAAAAAGCACAAGGAACTACACTCGAGAAGCTTCACTGGGAGCTCTGCAGAACCTCACAGCAGGCACTGGTCCCGTAAGTTCTTTGTCTTCTTTCTTCAGTCCTCAAAACCGCACTCCCAAGAAGTGTCCAGAACTTTTGAGTAGATGTCTGAAACTAATGTTAGTTAATCAGTTCTAGCCATTTGTAACTCTAGGGATGAGCACGTCTTTTATCAAACCGATAGGCCTTAATTGCCAATTCAAAACCAAGCTATACCGAAATGCTTTATATCAGAGTCAGCTTGCAAAAAATGATTGCATTTATCTAGATCTGTACTACACTATTAAATTTACATTGGCTTTTTTCCCAGTGTAAATTTACTCAAGAGCAATGAAGTGGCTGGATAGCTCAATGGTTTAGATATCTCACTATGAAGTCAGAGGTTGGGAGTTTGATTCCCCGCTATGTCTTCTGAAAGTAGGACCACGCTATGTGGCCTTGGGAAAGCTGCACACACCCCAAGATGCACATTAAAATGAATGGTAAAACACTACTGAGTGTTCTGTAACTAGGAACCCCAGAAACAGGTTGCCAGGAGTCAGTTTGAGCACATGATGGTGGGAGCACATCATGATGGTCATGATGGTCATGATGATGATGATGCAGGATAGCTCATTGGTTTAGATCTCTGGGTGAGGAGCCTGATGTAGGGAGATCTGTTCCCCCCCCCCACACACACACACTGTGCCTTCTTGACAGGGGGTGAATTTGATTATGATGATGATTATCATCGTTATCAGTATAACTGGCATGGTTGCTCACAGACAAGATTTGATCATTGCAACTTGATAAGGGTGCAGAGACATTTCTTACCCAACATGGCAGCAGTAACTTTTATGAAAGATAATTAATGACTTCAAAACTAATGTTAGTGTATGGCACAGAAGTGCCTTAGCAACTTTTTGATCAATGAATGGCAAAAATAATTGCCTGGAAGAAAATGATACTTTGTCTATGCTTGTACATTTACTCGGGCTGAAAAACTACATGTGTTTTCTGACAGATGCCATTTGGTGTGGCCTACATCATCGTCAAGAAAGCCAATGGTCTCCCAAGTATCCGAAACATGCTACATGTGAGCAATGCAAATGTCCGCAAAACAGCAGTTTCTTTGCTTAGGAATTTGTCTCGTAACGCCTCCTTGCAAAATGAAATAGGTAAATATATAATACCTGACTCAAAATAAACGATGAGTCTTAATGTGTGGCTTGCATTAGTTTTTCTGTTTCTCCATTTAAGATTATATCAAAGTTCAGTTTCCCCTGGCCATTAGTAGCCTAATGATAATATTAAAATCCTGTGGATTGCATTGCTCTGGGATTGCTTCATCTGTCACCACCCCCTTGCAGGTCTTCCTTGCTGGTCATGTTATGTTTTGGTTTTAAAACATAACATGCACTACGTGGGATAGAGCCTAAATGTATAGAATCCAACATGCATAAGCCTTAAGCGTGTAGTTACACCAAGGTATGGTCAAAGTGTACAATAAATGTACTCTCCACATCATTTGTACAGTATGCATGTACATTTGTACAGTATACATGTACATGAATTTCACAGGCATTGACTTCTTGGTGTTCAAGCCCCGATGCACCTAACTTAAAGCTGTAGAGGGGCACAGTCTATCAGCATGATTGTAATTGCCCCAGTACATATTGTAGGACTATAGATGTAATGAATATGTATGTAAACTCACGTAACAAATTGGTGCATTGAGAAAATGAACCTGAATAGTAGAAATGCATTCTAAGATTTGTAAGAATGCAGTCCATAACATCAGGGCAAATAAAGTTAAGCAGAAGGGTGGGATCAGTCAAACAATTAAATTTTAGATTCGATTAAATCATTTCCTATGATAGAACGATACCTTTCACTGGAGGATGGGGCCATCTTGATCCAACCCAATGAAAATAATATTAACTTATTATTGGAATAATAGCAATGTAGGAGTGTAAGTACAGTAAAGGTAGGTAGGTAGGTAGGCAGGCAGGCAGGCAGGCAGGTAGGTAGAAGAATGAAAGTGATAGCACTGTATAAATTCTGAATTGTGTTGAGTGAATCTAGTTTAGAACAATAGGTAGAGAACTTTGTGCTGAAAAATTGGCATACAGTGCATTGCATTTGTCTTCCAGCAAGAGATGTATTGCCTGATTTGGTTGCTATACTTCCGGATTCTGTCTCAACATCTGACATGGCCAACGAAACAGCTGCATCTGCCTGCTATGCTTTATTCAACTTGACACAGAGCAACTCCCACAATGCTCGGCAGCTCTTGAATTCTGACGGTATCTCGAAGATTATGAATATCAGCTCAAGCGAGAGGTGAGCTATTTCACTGTAAAAGGCATAAGGTCCAAGGGGCCCTAGCATTTGACTCCGGTCTTGCAGTTCCATTCTTCTATTCCAGCAAAATTAACTTGGTTGAAGATTAGAGATTAGATAGTTCTTGTGAGTTTTTCGTGCTGTTTGGCTGTGTTTCCAACTATCAGATCCCAGCTGTGAAAGCCTTCAAGAATACATTAGAGATTAGAATTTGGTTGAAGATTAGAGAAGGGGGTCTGGTTCCGAAACAAAACACAGCAGCACAGATGCCGTTCGTACCGGGACCCACCTTCCAGAACAAAATCAACCAGTCTCTTACCTTGTTTTGGGTCACGCAGGGCTAAACTCCAACAAGGAAGCAGCCTCTGACACATCATCTTCCATTCTCCCTTGGCACTTCTGAAACAAAACACCCATGTTTATTGAAGATGCTTGTTATCATGGTTCATTCTAAGCAACAACTTGCTTGGGATGTTGTTTGCATGCAGTTCAGCACAAGGGGTTTCACACACAAAACAAAGACCATCCTACAGTCAGTATTGTCCTACACACACAAAGTGAACCTTACGTTGATCTGCTATTTTTTTTTTCTCATCACAGTTACATGGCCAAATTACTGTCTCTAGCACTGCAGCCCATGTTTTCTCTCAGACATAAAGCTGTGTCTGGACTGCATCTTGTCTAGTTTTTAAAATATGGCATTTAATTTCCCCTCCCCTGCCAACATGCCATTTAGTCTGCCATTCCTGGCTACTGTAATTCTTTTCTTTCTATCCCAGCTTTTCTCAGATCCATCCTTTCATTTTTTTAAAAAAAATGTATTCTGTTTGCACACATTTATCCTGGGTTACAAGTCCCTACACTGCCTTGTGTTTCTTTACAATATGTAGTATAGGTGATGGATGCTTCTTTTAAATCTCTTTACATTCTCTCTTTTTGTCCTGCTTTTGATCCCATGGTAGCAAGTTTCTTGACAAGAATGCAAGTAAATCCTGCATTTCATGCTTCCGCTGCCTCCCTCTCGTTCATTCCCCTACATTTTTGAGAAATCAGTCCTCACCAACATACACGCCTCTCCCTCCCGCTCCCTATGGGTACAGTTGTCCCCCACCCTTTCATGGTTCATATACTGCAGTCCCGGTATATTGCGGGTCCACAGTATATGAAAAGAGGCCCCCTGGGGTAAGGAGGAAAGGCCTTCCCAGTCCCGTTGGAGGCCCCAATAGTGCTTCTAGCAGACCGGAAGTGACTTCCGGTAAACCAGAAGTGACCTCCAGATCACTAGAAAGCACTTTGGGGGGGGTTCTGGGGGACTGGAAAGCCCTTTGCAGGCCCGTTTGGGGCAGCACCAGGCCTGGGGTAAGTACAAGAGCCCCCAGAGAGCCCGCCCAGTCCCGAGCTGACCCAGCATCTGCATATTGCAGATTTTCAATTATTGCAGGTCGGCTCAGTTCCCTAACCCCTGCGATAGGTGGGGGTTTACTGTGTTTCATACTTTTCATGCAGAAACAGACAAAACCTTTCAATGAATATATTTGTGGGACTGCTGCCCTCTTTCTATAGTATCTCACTTTCTACAGTATCTCACTGTTGTTAATAAATGTACAAAACTAAATCCATGTTTACCATGAACAGGAAGGACACTTGTGTCTATTTCCCTGGATTAGTTTTGTCTGAAAGTCCATATAGAACATTTTTAAGCCTAGCAGTTTCCATTGACTAGAGAGGAGATCAGGAAAAGTGGAAATGGCATGAACCTGAACATTGAGGACACAGCTTACTGCTGTGCTGAGAGTAGCATCAAAGGAGGAGTACTTTATAGGTCTGCTTACACGTACACTTTGCAATAAAAATGAACTGAAGATAGGATTTTGTTGTTTTGATGGAATGGTTTAGACAGGATGTGAAAAATGTGGACTCCTCTTCTCCATCACCCTTCTGTTATGTCTGTTTCTTAATTACCACATCCTTTGAGATTGTAAGCCTGTGGGCAGAGTTGTTCTCTTTCACTTTGTTATTGTACAGCATCTAATTCCTTGATGAGCTTGATAAATAATAAATATTATAACACTTCTTATACTTTTCAGCAAAGCCGGTAGAGCTGCTTCGATTCTCTTGTACTCTTTATGGTCACACACTGATCTCCACAGCGCCTATAAAAAGGTAAGGCTGGACAATAGCTGGGGGCTATTATTAAATGCCTATAAAGTTGAGGTTAACTTGCTATATTTCTTTTAGACATCTGCATCTTGAATTGGCCAGATCATAAGACTTTGCTGGTTGTGGATCAATAAAAATTTGCTTTAATGTTTTCGTTCCTTTCAAGGCAAAGTGATGTGTGTGGCTTACACACTAGCCCATAGAGCTTAAATCACTCTCTGGGTGGTTTACAATTCTGCAGGTTACATATTGCCACCTCCCCCAACCAACAACCACCCCCGGAGCTAAATACACGTTTTACTGACCTTGGAAGCATGGAAGGCTGAACCAACCTTGAGCCAGCTAACTAGGATTGAACTGTGGGCATGGGCACAGTTTGGGCTGCAGTACAGCAGTTTAACCACGATGACAGGGGGCTCTAAATGCAGACTTTTGTTGTGTTTTATACTCTGCTGCCATTTTGGGTATTCTAGATTCTTAATAGTAAACCTCAGTTGAGCAGCTGAGACATTAACAATGTCACAGCTAAATATGGTAGTGGCCAGAATCCAGATGCTTAGCAAAAGTAAATTGAACTAGAGCAGGCCCATTGCATCCATATGGCTTTGTTGAATTAACTCCTCTATAAGTTCCATTGAGTCAAATAAGCCTACTCTGTGACCTGTTCACTCAGTAAGATTCAATGAATTCATTTGAATTAATATCGCTTATGGAGGAGTTGATTCCCCAGTCATTCAGTGGACCTACGCTGGTGCAATTTGCTACAGTAAGCAACAGAATTTGGGCCAATGTGTGCATTTTGCTTCATTTGCTTCAACACAATACAAGTGCCCTGTGCTACCTGAGGGAAAGGACAAGATGACATACCACAAAAGCCAACATTATTTTAACTTTCCATCGCCAGTAATTGTGGGATGGAGAAGATAATGCTAACCTCCCAGCCTCATGTTGGGTTAAGCCAAGGATTAATGGCTACGTGTAGATTCATGCCTCCTGGGTCTAAGCCTAGTTGGGAGGGCCCTCTGTCACCTGTTGTGGGAGATTGCAGTGCTTCTCCCGAGCTGGTTAATCCCCAGCAGAGTGGATCTCTTGCATAGGATAGGACAGAACACCCATGAATTCACTTCTGAGCACAAACCACTCCCCTGCTACAACTTACTTACTTACTTACTTATTCGATTTATATACAGTAGGACCTCCGTATCCACTGATTCAGTTATCCATGGTTTGCAGAGGAAAAAAATAATTCAGCAGACACAAAGCAAGCTATTGTCACAAACAATATTAGCAAGCTATTATCACAAACAGCATCTGTAAAGCAAGCTACTGTCACAAACAGCAGCCATAAAGCAAGCTGCTGTCTCAAAACAGCAGTCATAAAGCAAGCTACTCTCAGGAAACAGCAGTTTGGAGATGGGTGGGCAGGCGTTCTCTCTTATCCACTGTTTTCATTATCCATGGAAAGGCCTAGAACCAATCCTCAGCGTATACCGGGGTCCTACTGTACTGCCCATCTGGCCTGAAGGCAACTCTGGGCTGTGAACAATAAACAAAAGTACAAATTATAAAAAACGCATAGAATACTATAATACACAAAATGAAACCAAAATCAAGCATAGGCTGTAATTAACAAAGCCAACCAGATAAGAAATCAAAAAGAAAACAAAACCAAGAAAAATGAATCAGAGGTGGATAAGATGGATCATAATTAAGCGACCACATATTCTAGGAAGGTCAATCTTTAAAGCCAAGTCTTAAGTTGGTGTTTAAAAGGAAGTTTAAAATAAAATGAACCAATGAAGTCATGATAAAATAAGCGCTATGATACAGAATATATACATATTTAGTTAGTTGTTGTTGTTTTAGTTACAGTGGACCCTTGTATAACAGACACAGACAGCTTGTATAACATAAAATTTGTACAACATAAAATTTTTTGGAGATAGGGGAAATTTGCTTAACATAATTGCCTATAGGGAAAATCCGTACAACATAAAAATGGGATCACTCCGTTTTCAATGCATTCCTATGGGGAATTTGTATAAAGGAAAATCTGCTTAACATAATTTCATTTGGAACGAATTAATTCCTTTATACAAGGTACCACTGTAGTTTTATTTTATCCATTACATTTATATCCTGTCCATATTGTGCCTAAGCACCACACTGGGTTCCCAAGGAAGGTTAAATCACAACTATCCAATCCTGCCCACAAGACCATAAATAAAGAGAACCCGGAAACCTTGGTGACACAGGATGTCCAAAAAAGAAAGAAATCTGGACGGCATATCAAAGGCAATAGTCCATTCATGGGCACATAAGGATGTTATTCAGAGAGGATAATATGTTTCTAAATACCTCTCCTGGTGCTCTTATTTTTTGAACCTCCTTAGCTGTAGTTACATTCCTTGAAAGCTGCTTCATGCACCTCTGCTAGAAAAGAGCTAGATAAACAAGATAGATAAAATAACCAGACTGATAGATTATTACAAAGGAATCTATCTATCTCCCCCCAGGGAATTTCAGCTGGATATAGATTTTAGCCCTACAGTATGCGTGATGGCGGATTGTTCCAGTATTGTTCTCGTCATCATATAACAGAATGTTTTGAAATTTTTCATGTATTTTTAACATATGAGTATTGACATCACATAGATATCCTAGTATATTATTAATATAGAGAGTGAAAAGCATTGGAGCCAAAATGCAACCCTAACACCCTTATAGGTGGGTATTTTCTTCAAAAGGGAACCATTTGCACCTGTACTGACATTCAGTGGCGTGTTCAAATAAAGGGCCTTAATCAGAGCTAGAAGCCTAGGTTCCATATCTAAGCTGGACAGTTTCTTCTACAGTATGTCTCTGTTTATGGAAACAAAGGCTGCACTGAGATTAATAAAGGCAGTAAACAGTTTCTTGCCTGTTGTTAGTTGCTTTCTTATAAGGTGATGTAAGACAAAATAAGTATTTATTGTGGCTCTCTCAGGCCTAAAGCCTGCTTATTCCTCCACTAGTAATTTTTTCTCCATAATCCAATCTTCTGTTTTGTTCAGCAGGTGTTTAGCAAACATTTTAGCCACAATTCCAATAAGGAATATCAGTCTATAATTATTTGTGTCGCCTTTGACTCTCCTTCAGTTGTGAAGAGGGATGATAATGGCAAGTTCCCAACTAACTAGAATGTAACCTGTATAGTTTATATATGAAAACAGCCATGCTCATAAAGGGGCCCACCAACAGATATGAGTCTTGAAAAGTTCAGGGGGTAGAAAATCTTCTCCAGGTGCCTCATTTGGCTGCAGAGAGCGAATAATTGATTCAGTCTCTGAAACCACAACTGGAGGCCAAGGGGGAAGCCCTTTGAGGGATAATGTGTCAAGGGAGTGTTTTATGTGCACACCCCTGATTTGGAACAGAAAATAAGTTTTCATAAAATTCCTCAGAGACTGAAGCAGAAATTTACGTTCCCTCAAAAGGCCGGATACAGTATTCCAGAGGGAAAAAAACCTGAGTTTGTTCCCTTGGCTGAGAGTTTTAGTTGTTTTATTGTGTATTTAAGTGGTTTGTATGTATTTTGATATGGTTGAAATGGCTAATCAAATAAGCTAAACTAAACTGAAACAGTATTGTTCTCAGTTACAGTTTAATAGCTTTTTATTGTATTTTATTTGAAAGGCTAACTATAAGAAGACAGATTTCATCAATAATCGGACATTAAGAGCCTACAATTCACTAAAAGACTAAAAAAAGCCTACAAGAGCCATGCTGACACTCGGTGGAGATTAATGCAGCCATGTTCAACAAGGTTGACTCACCAGCAAGAACTGTGCAGAATCCTCCAAGGAATACCAGTTTTAAATCTTTTTAACAGATGGCTAGGGGGAAAGTGTTCTCCCTTCATATTATCTGCCTTACACCACTGCTTCCTAACCTTTCTAAATTCAGGACTCATTTATAAATGTCAAGGCACTGTAGTAAACAATTTTAGTACAAAGTTTTAACACTGGCAAGCATTTCACACATTTTATTTGCCCAATTTGGGACAATAATCAACATTAATGTCCTGCTTTTTTGTTATGAGAAATTCATAGCCAAAGAAGACTGGATTTGGGACTTCCTGTTGAATACTTTTTGCTTATTTTGGTGTGTTTTGTGGAGGTTGGGTTGTGGGGTTTTTTTTTTTTTGCTGAATCTAGTACTAGTCAGTGCTTCATATAAAACAGTGTAGTCTACAGGGATTTGTGCAGGTTTATGAAAATGCAGAAAGGGTTTTTTGTGAACTGCCTTTTGAATTGTGACATTTTTCTCGGTTGTGGTGGGTTTGTTTTCACCTGAATGCCTCAGTTGCCATTACCTTATGCATGTGTGTCTGCTAAAACCTAATTTTCTACCAGTATGGAATTGAAAGTATGTACTAAAAGATCTATTTTTAAAATGTCTACAAACTTGGAATTATCTTTCTGTAATTATTTTAGACACACATATGCTTACAATTATTTATTTCCCTTTGGGTGGCCAGTGTACCAAGGGGGAACATTGGTTCTCCCTTGTTACTGTCATGTGTTACAGCATACCAGATAACCCCACCACCAAAGAAGTGTTGAAGAATTTGTGAAGGGAGCAGTGGAGGCTAGCTTCCATCTTACAGAATCATTGAATGGTAGAGCTGGTGAATATGTGTCATCTAGCCATCCCACTGCCAATGCAAAGAATCCACAGCTAAATCATTCCAGACAGATAACTGACCAGCCTGTCTTTAATGGAGTCGAGTCCAATGCTTAGGGAGTCATTGGTTCCATTGTCAAAAGCTCTTACTTTTGAGAAATTCTTACAAGTTTAACTTCCATGGCCAACACACCACCTACCCACAGACATGGAACCAAATTTACAAACCTTCTAAGTAAGTGACAGTTTCTAAAGGGCTGCTAAATATTATTATTTTCAACTAAGTATAAAGTTTTATATAATTGTTGGGGAGATCGTATGCCGCCTTCTAAAGTTTATAGCTACCCTCAGCATATCTTAATCTGCCCCGATGAAGTCCTCTGCCATCAAAAAGCAAATGGATGAATGACACCTTCTACAGGTATGATCATTTTAAATTTAACAACACTCTTCACCAAAGCATCTGAAGTTAAAACTGTTCCCCAGATGGCTCTTGGTTTCCTGTTTTAAAACTAGATTGCATTTGTTGTTTTGTAGTCACATTACAGGTTTTTGTAGGAAGATCAACATTTTCATATTTTATGTCCTTAAGAATCTGTCATCTGGGATGTGCAGTTTCTGTTCTTGTACCTTCATAAATCTCCTCCAATTTTGTCCAATGCTAAGAAAAGGAGTGGTCAGCCTCTGCCCAGCAATTTAGTTGATTTCTAGCTATCCAAGTTATCTGTGATTGCTGTTTTTAGAAGTTTGTGCATAAGAGATATTTATTTAGCCTTTTTCTCCACCCATCTCAACAATGCATTCTTTCTAGAAGAAGTTAAAAGAGTCACTAAAGGGTGTGACCTTCTTTCTATCATGCCATGAAATTTTGTTTATTCCCTCTTTTTATTATGCTTGCTGAGTCTTTTCCTATGAGAGCCAAGAAAATGTCTTATGTTCATGTGTATTTATAATCAGCTGTGCAGCTGCTAACCTTGATTTCCATCTCTGGTGCTGTTGTACACTTAGTGGGCTTTTACACACTTAATATGGCATCAAATCCAGATCCTACCTGTGGAAGATTAAGAATTCTGTGTTGAATGTTAACCCATGCATATGACTGTATGTTGCTATATGTTCAAACTGCAATAGGAAAATCTGGAGGTCAAGTGTCAACAATTTTTAAGAGGCTATACTTCATTTTCTTGTAAAGGCATTGTACCCCTACAAAGAAGAAGAATGCAGGAACCATATATTGTATTAGTCAATCTCCGAAATGTGTCTTTTCATTGTTTCACTTGACTCCTGTAGCTTAACTGTGGGCCAGTGATATGTCAATTTCCAAGTGATGGGGCGGGGGGACCAATGTTAAAGAGAGAAAAAGCAGTAAGATTTGGTGGAGGAGCCCTTCAGGAAAAGAGGAAGACCAAATAAGACAGGCCTTCCCAAAGTCCGGCCC